>JARQOC010000004.1:272316961-272874461 GCA_033576535.1 Allobates femoralis | reverse complement strand
GTGCTGCTATACATGTACTGTAATGCACCACCATATACCATAGCACTGCTATACATGTACTGTATTGTACTGCCATATACCATAGCGCTGCTATACATGTACAGTAATATACCACCATATACTATAGCGCTGATATACATGTACTATAAGGTACCGTCATATACTATAGTGCTGCTATACATGTACTGTAATGTACTGCCATATACTATAGTGCTGTTATATATGTGCTGTAATGTACCGCCATATACTATACCGCTGCTATATATGTACTGTAATGCACCACCATATATCATAGCACTGCTATACATGTACTGTAATGTACCGCCATATACCATAGCGCTGCTATACATGTATTGTAATGTACCGCCATATACCATAGTGCTGCTATACATGTACTGTAATGTACCGCCATATACTATAGTGCTGCTATACATGTGCTGTAATGTACCGCCATATACTATGGTGCTGCTATACATGTGCTCTAATGTACCACCATATACTATAGTTCTGCTATACATGTGCTGTAATGTACCACCATACGCTTTAGTGCTGCTATACATGTGCTGTAATGTACCGCCATATACTATAGTGCTGCTATACAAGTACTGTAATGTACGACCATATACCATAGCGCTGCTATATATATATATATATACTGTATGTAGTTCACTCACGTTGACTGAACAAGTTCTGTTAGTCACAGTATGTCAACTACATACATATTCTAGAATACCCGTTGCATTCGAATCGGGCCACCATCTAGTATGCTAATATATCTCCAGCCTGTCACTTAACTTTTTTGTACAGGTTCTGAATATTAGCAGTCATTATAGTAACTGAAAACATATTTATATCAGTGTGTTTAACAATTACAAAAAAAAAGATAATATACATGATATATGTATGTTCCAGTGTATTTGTATTTTAGATTTGTCTGAGAATGTAAATGTATGGGTGACTTTGTGCCGAGAGGTCTCCTTTGCAGAATAAGTAAGCACAATGAATGGCACATGCTAGGTGGGGGGCTCTATCATCTGCCATTCAGTTTATACCTCCGATATGTCTTTTGGGATTCTATGTTGAAATGTATTGTTGTGTTAGTTTCTCTCTAAAAAATAAATCTTAAATTATGCTTAAATTTTGTGTCCATATGGACAGTGAAGTCACCAATAATTTAATCAGATTAGCAAAATGTCAGCATTCAATAAAAGTTCTTCTTTTCAAAATAAGCATTTTCTCTCCTTTTATCTCTGTCTCAGCCACAGGGCTATTGAGAATTGTCACTTGATAAGACACAACAAAAGCAAATCGTAGACAGTCCCATCTATTAATACTGCCATCTTTTGTATACTTTGTTAAATAAATCTCTGACATCTAGACATTTCAGCTTGAAAAGCAGGTATTATGCAACCTCCCTGTCTATCCCAGTCACACATCTAATTCCCTCTTGTGAGCCCATCACAAGTTAAAATGTGTTGTGTATTTTCTGAATGCTAGCCTACAAGGAATATTTCAGAAAATCCAGAAAATGAAATGTAAAATATTTTGGGACCTTGTTAGCAGATGCAGAAAATTTGTTTTTCACTTAAGTTAAGAAATTGTGTTTGTTTTCTATGTTTCATAGTAACTGTAGTGCAATAATAAATCGTTCATGGTCTTTTGGCTCTTGGGTAGATGTTCACTCTCTTGCACATTAAATCTCTGTGTTTCAATATTACATACCAGCATGACTTTGTCTGAGCTTAGATTGTATATTCATATTTAATTCTTTTTCTACTGGGGTAATTTCTGGAGTTATTTGACCAATGGAAAAGGAGTATGTCACTCGATTTGTGCTGCCCCAGCATTGGGCCACATGAATCAAAACCTTGCTGCATGTTTGCAGCCAGGTATGTCTTTCTCCGAAGTGTTCTGGCACTTGAATGTTTTGAATTGCCAGCCAGGGCCATGGGATGTAACGACGGCCACTGTACCAGAGTGCTCGGCAATGGGAGACCGGTGAACTCACCTTTTCAGCAGTCCCGTGGCTTCTTCCAGTGCTCCATCCCTTACTTCTGTCTTCTGCCCTCAGTGCCTGAACATGTATCATTGGTCTTCCGGGAGTACATCTAAGACGCATGTGTGACACAACCTTAATGGGCCAGCATGCCATACCTGGAAGTTCTTCTCAGCCAGTGGCTGAGAATCATGTAATATTTAAGGCACCTTTCCCCTATGGAGAGGTGACAGAGCAGTATGTGCTATGTTAGACACATGCTGCTAGCTCTCAGGTTCCATTCCCAATATCCTGTTCCCATATCTGTGTTCTCTATCTTGTGCCTCTTTCCTAGTACCTGCCTGAACTTGTTGAACCAGTCATGCCACCATACCTGCTGCACCTACCTGAACCTATTGTGCCACCATGCCTGCTGCATTTGCCTAAACCAGCTGTGCCACCATTCCCTCTGCATGTGCCCGCATCCACCATCTAGTCTGTATCCAACCGCACGAGGGACTGTCACCACTTGAATCCACGCCTATGCCTGCATCCTCAACCCCTGGGGCCAGCTGTTGCAGTAGTGTCTCCCTGGAGTTGCAACTTGTGGCTACCTTCCAGCACAAGCCTATCAACACCGTCAGATACTGTAGTGAAAAAGAGGTAGTTGCTCAATTATTATTTTCATTAGCAGGAGACTTCAAGAGGGGTCCCACCTATTTCTGTTCTCAGTTCACATTCTGAGAGCTGGTGGAAGGTGAGTTTTTCATGCTTCTTTCATTGGGTGTTGCTGTTGTGTGTTGGCCATCACTGCTGTTATTTTTGTGCCTGTGGGGCAGTGTGCCCTGAAGAAATGGGGACTTAGCACGGGTGCCGTGGGGCACCAGGTCTCCCACGTTGCTAGATCATTGCTGCTTTGATGGTGGTTGGCGCATGATGCCACAGCTTTAAGGCAACTTATAGTTAGGGATCCTCTAAGAGGTGTACCTTGTGTCAGTGGGCTTTATACAGTCTTATCATGTAAATTTTTTTGCTTAGTGCCATTATATCAATTTATGATTCCAGATGTGCTGCCCATGTCTTTTTCTACAGCAATGGTAATTGCTTAGTTATGCCCCTCCAGTCCAAAAATCAGTACTGCGACTCAGTGGGTCCTCTTGACCATGCTCGCATCCATAAGCATTAAAAGAGAGAGAGATGTGACAAGTCTGGTGTGACCCTCCAGTTAGCTTCCTCTCAGTCTCTCCAATTAATTCACAGGTTCTCAGATGTATGTAGATAGCAGATAGACATGTTAATCAACTAGAACTGGTGCAGGGTGAAGCTAGCCATGAAAAGTAGCATACTAACTACATCTCTCCTAAAACATTTCAGAAGAAAACTTAATGCCTGCAATGGAGTAGCCAGACTCGGATTCATACTAACGTGTTTTAATAGCACGAATCAAGAGATAGATTCCATTTACATTTCAAAAGAACGTTTTTTTATTTATGCAATGTAAATCACTACAGACCATAAGCCCCATTGTGAGGACCTTGTGAGGATTTTATATGTCAGAATCCAGAATATTTACAAGTATAATAAAAAATAAGTTTAATACACTGGTGTGGTGCATTACTCCATATTACATTGCATTAGGGGTCTGGTTTTACAAGTACATTTTTAGGATTTACTTGACTTTATTCTCATATGAAAAAACTTTTAAATTCATACGCAATTATTTCAAGTAATGGCTAGAAATGGAGACTACAAGATGATATTTCTTTTTCATTCATATTGTGGAAGTCAAAGAATATAACACTTGATATGAGGAGATACTAGACTACCATGCTAATGAGTTCTTTGGTATGAAGAATCTAATTATGTTCATGTACCTGTTGACTAGACACTAGATACTGCAGATGCAAGACTTCTTCACACCTATAAATAACAAGAGTGATGAGAAATAATGACATGTCTTATATGACCCCAACACATGGGAGAAGACAGATGGTGAGTTGCTACAAATTAATACCATTCAATGTTACTTTTCTGTTACAGGAAGATCAAGAAGTCATTAAGATTTTTTCTTTAATGATTTTGGTAACGTAGCAAGCATTTTTCTTTTCAGTGTAAATGATCCTATCTTTTGAAAGTCTGCCAGTTTCTAAGCAAGCCTTGCAATGATTTAGTACCATGCTTAAGAGTGTACATTTGGTCTCCATTAAGATTAAAAAGTGTCTAAACTGAATTTCTTTATCATTTTATAAATAAGAGACTTTAGATATAGAGAGAAATGAAAAGGGCTGTTCTGCAAAAAAGACCTAAAATAGCAATACAATAACAAATGATAAGAAAAACCCTATAAGATGAATGCCACCTGCTGAATATTGTGTCCCCCATCTCCTCCACATAAGGCCAAGGCACCTTTAACACATGGATCCACATATCCCTAAGGGTCTTGTGGTATCTGACACCAAAATATTAACAGAATACAAAACCTTCAGTAAGTTGTGGGATAAGACCTCCATACTTTGGACTTGCTTTTCCAGTACATGCCATAGATTGTTTATCAAATTAACGTCTGGGAAATATGGAAGTCAAGTCAACAACTTACAAAGCCGTTCATAACCTGTCCCCTCCTTATTTCACCAAATTAATCTCCCAATATCTTCCCTCATGTAATTTCCAATCCTTCCAAGACATCCTCCTCTCCTCCACACTTATTCGTTCCCCATCTGATAGCCTCAAAACTTCTCCAAAATATCCCCCATCCTCTGGAATTCTGCACCCAACACATACAATTATCCACCACACTCAGATCCTTCTTGAAAACCCATCTCTTCAGGAAAAATGACAGCCTGCAATGACCAGCTCACCATCACCAGAGCTGCTGCCTTCACCACCACCAGAGCTGCAGCCTTGCCATCAGCACCACCAGAGTGGCCACCTCGCCGCTGCTGCCAGGTTGCCGCTTCATTACCGCCAGAGCTGCCGCCTCACCACCATCAGAGCTGCCTGTTTGCCATCAGCACCACCAGAGCGGCCAACTCACCGCCGCTAGAACTGCCCCTTCACCACCATCGGAGCTGCATCCTTAGTACTAATAGAGTTGTTATAACCCCCAACCTACTGTCTCCTTCATATCTTCCTATAGAGTGTAAGCTTGTGAGGACAGGGTCCCCTCCCCTCTGTACCAATCTGTAATTTTTAATTTGTTCATTGCAACCTATATCTGTATTTGTATGTAACCCCATCTCATGTACAGCACCATTGAATTAATGCTACTATACAAATAAATAATACTAATAATATTTACAAAAACTTTTTATGTTTCTCAAAAAATTCCATCATAATTTTAGTGTGACAGGACATAATATCCTGCAAAAAGACATCTGTCATTAGGGTATATTGTGGCTATAATGTCTGGAATAACAATCCACTACAGTGCCAAGGTCTGTGGTAAATGTCAGAACAACAATCACTTGAACATTACCCCCCATAGCATAATGCAACGAGCCAGCCTCTGTTCACCAAGTAAACCATTCACATGAACTCGGCTATCCACAGCATATGAAAAAATATGATTTACTAGACCAGGACACCTTCTTTTATTGCTACGTGGTCCAGTTCTGATGTTCAACTGCTCATTGTAGTTTGTAGATGGTGACGGGATTGGACAAAGTATACACTCATTTATGTGGCAGCATGAAGTTAAGTGCTGTAAAACAATTTACTTTTTAGCAACTTAACAGTTTGTATTGAAGCCTTTGTGGTAATGCACCAGAATGGCTAGCCTTTGCTGTGAATGAATATCAATGAGTTCTGGACACACATTTTCCCAGATGACCACCCTCAGAATAGTACTGATGACTGCAAAATGGGAACCTCCACTGTAAAATGGTTTTAACATCTGTAACTATCTAGTATTATAGTCCTCTTTAAAAAAAAAAGTCATGCAAAATGTTCTTTAATCACTTATAGAAGAATATGCTGGTTATTTATGACAATCATTAAATCCATGACACATAATAATAAGCATTTCTCATTCCATTACATGTTTGATCATTCTGAATCTCTTCTTCATTTTTTATATACTGCAATATAATGTTCTGAATCTATATGATCTGAAAATTCAAGTAGACTTTGTACAAAATTATCATTTTTTTGTTTTATTAAAAAATGCTGAGATGTTAGCTAGCACCTCTGAAAGTGATTTAAATAGCAAATTGTATAATTATTGAAAACTACAGTATAAACTCGCAAAAATTAGTAAGGCAGCATGCACACGATCAGTAATAGCAACGTTTTCAATGCAGCGTGTCTAAAACGCTGCATTTAACAAATCAGGCATAGTGGGTGGGATTTCTAGAAATCCCATGCCCACTGTTCTTGTCCCCACTGCAGCGTTATTCAGCTGTGGTGCGGGTTGCAGTGCAGCGCTTCCACATCTCCATAGCATGTTCATTTAGAGTCAGATACAAGCCACAGAGGCAGAATGCAGGGAAAAGCCACCCTGCATGAATGCAGACTACGGCACAGGGCGCTGCACTCACCCTGAGTTCTCCCTGCGTTCACCTGCGGCTTCATTAGGTCCAGAAACACTGTGTACAGGACATAGTGTCTCTGGATCGCATGCACACACCCTAACAGTGAGAGATTCAGATATATTTTGTTGAGCAGTTGTAGAAAATCAGAATGACAGTAAGCATGGTAATAAAACCTTATAATGCTCCAAAGACCTTTCGGTAACATTAAGAACCATAGTAATATAGACTGCTATATAAATTTACTGAAGTGATTGAAATAATTTAATTTATACATTTATAATGAAACAGAAATAAACACATCATTGCATTTTTCTGTTTTACTCATTTGAAAATTATTTAACACCGTGCTGAATATAAAGTACTGGTACAGCATACAAGCTCACGTCCTTCCTGGCAGATGATGGCTGATCTAATCACCATCATGTGACTTTAACAGCCATATGTGAAGCAGAGCTCGGTCTGTTGCTGTTAAACTGTTACATGCCACAGTCAATCTCTGACAGTGTCATTTAACATGCAACATTTAGGGGTGCACATCAGCATGCCCACGACATGATTGCTGGCACTGATGGGTTGCCATGACAGTCGAGGTTCTGCTAAAACACCTGTGATTGTCATACTGATACTCCTGTGAAAGCCAGCCTTTGTCTAGCATACATTGGAGATCATGATTTTCACTATACATAGCAGTGCTTTTGAACTTCAATGTACAATACAAGGGATCAGATGACTGCAGCTTCAAGTCCCCTTTGGGGTCTATTAAATACAGTAAAACGTAAATAAAATAATAAGAAAAAATAAATAAAACTGCAAGTTCAAGTCACCCTTTTTGCACCATTTAAATAAAACAATAAGAAAAAACTTTTGGAATTGTTGTGTTCCTATAACTCTGATCAATCAAATTACAAAATAAATTAATCCAATTGGTAAATGGCATAACAAGATGTAAAATCGAAATTCCAGAATTATGTTTTTTTGCTTGCCAAAACATTGCAATAAAAGGAGACCAAACATCATATCTACTTCAAGATTGATATCAGTATAAATGTCAGCTCAGGGGGGCAAAAAAACAAGCCCTTACACAGCCCTGTGTCCCGAAACTGAAAGTGTTATGCGTTACGGAACATGAGGACACAAGCAACATTTTATTAATTTATTTTTACAAATTTTCACATTCTTTTCACCACTGAAATAAAAATAAAACCTATGTAATCTTACTGACCAGAAGAAACATATTGCTAGATCATTGTTACTGTGATGAACGTGATAAATAAAAATAACACAAAACAGTTGCGAATTTGCACTTTTTTGTGTGATTTCAATGCACTTAGAATTTTGTTCTCGCTCTCCATTGGTCTCCATTGCATCACATTGAAAAGTGCAAGTCATCTTGCAAAAATCAAGCCCTCACATAGCTATGTGGTTGGAAATATAAAAAAGTTATCGCTATTGGAAGAAAAGGAGAAAAAAAAAACGAAGATGAAAAAAATGAAAAATATCCATACTGGGAAAGGGATACATTCTCTGTACTATTAATTCATAGTCGTAAGTAATAGTACATACGTCATCTTACTTATGCATCCCTCTATCTCTAGTATTAAATTTAATGAGAATTTGTTACCTGAGAGGTATCTCTGCTGTATAAAGCCCCCAGCACTCTGTTCCTATTGTATATATCCTTCTAACTCTATGCTTCGTTCACTGCCGCAGTACAAGATACCTGTGAAAATAGCCTTCATTTCTTTCCTACACCATATGCAAATCTCAGTCAAGTGGTCCATGGGGAATGCCCAGAGTGTAATTACCGTGTTTCCCCGAAAGTAAGACCCTGTCTTATATTTTTTTGGGGGCCAAAAGTGGCCCCCTGTCTTACTTTTGGGGGGGGTCTTATATTGGCAGCCCCAGCCACTCCAGCCTCCCATCCACACACACCCACCCACCCATACACTTACAAACACATACACATACACACACACGCACACACTTACAAACATACACACACACATAACACACGCACACACTGACAAACACACACACATACACACACACTTACAAATATAAACACACACATACACTTACAAACACACATACACTTACACACAAACATACACTTACAAACACACACATACACATACATTTACACACAAACATACACTTACAAACACACACATACACATACACTTACACACAAACATACACTTACAAACACACACATACACTTACACACAAACATACACTTACAAACACACACATACACATACACATACACTTACACACAAACATACACTTACACACAAACATACACTTACAAACACACACATACACATACACACTGCTTCTTACCAGCTCCCCTGGCCTTCAGTGTGGCTCCTTGCTGTCCCCCAGAGTGCCCAGGCTCCTCCAGTGCCCTTGCAGCTGCAGCCGCGCTGGTGCAGATAGGGTTAATCACAGCCTAACATGCTGTGTGCCCTTGCTGAATTCTGCCCAGCCTGACATCACAACAGCCCGGCTCGAGCTCTGATTGATTCCCAGGAACAAGTGGGCGCGGCTAGATGACGAGCCCACGACGTCATCTGGCCGCGCCCACTGCTTCCTAGGAGCCAATCAGAGCTGGAGCCGGGCTGCTGTGACTTAAGGCTGGGCACAGAGCATGTTCGGCTGTGATTAACCCTATCTGCACCAGCGCGGCTGAAGCTGCAAGGACACTGGAGGAGCCTGGACACACAGGGGACAGGTACTGGCCTTATATTCCCCAGCGCCCCCCCCCCCCCTGGCGGCCTTACTTTCGGGGGGGCCTTATATTAACAGACCCCCCGTTCCCCTACCCTGCCTTACTTTCGGGGGGGTCTTAGTTTCGGGGAAACACGGTATTAAGGCTTCCCTGCTTTGACTGATGTGAATGACACCCCCAACATCATTCACGTCTTGTAGTAAATATTGTGCAATTGCTGTTGGTTAATGGACATTATTCACATAAGTCAAGGTTACGGGCAGTATTATCTACAGTACACTGACAGTCTGGGTGCCATTTAAGTGGGGGTTTACATATGATGTAGAACAAAAATAGAACTATAATTACAGGTATCCAATAGAGATGATTATATTGATCCCCTGTGAATAGACTTTGAATTGTATTTCATTAAATTTTTCGATTCAAACAACTGGCAATTCGAGTTACGTGAATTGCAAAAAAAAGAAATGGTGCATTGCCAATTTACACATTGCAGAAGATTGCATAAGTCACAGAAAGCGGATACGTCCATAGACACAACAGTGCCACCCCTAAAGCCTTGTAGCAATCACATCACATGGTATAACTTAACCAATTCTGAGGACTGTCAAAGCCTAAACAGGGATTGCAAGAGTTATTTTATTGTGATTGCAAACTAGTGAGAGGACAGTAGTGCAACACAATGAAAGCAAGAAGATAATTCCAAACTCTTCTTAGAAATATGTAGAATAAGGACCCCGTCACACTTGGCGACGTACCAGCAATCCCGACAACAATTCAACCATGTAGGAATTGCTGGTGCGTCTCTACGTGATCACTGGGAGATGTCAAACAGTCAGATCTCACCAGCGACACAGCATTGATACAGCGATCGTTTGGGACCCTGTCACTCTCAGGCATAGTATTGAGATCGTTGGTCGTTGTCCCTGTCAAACACAGTGATGCATGCTGCCCAGCGGAAGCACAACGACCAAAAAATGGTCCAGAACGGTTTGTAACGAGCAGCAATCTCACAGCAGGGGCCTGGTCACTGCTATGTGTCACACATAGTGAGATCGCTGTTGAGGTCGCTGTTGTGTCACAAAATTTGTGACACAGCAGCGATCTCGCTAGCAATCTTGCTTAGTGTGACGGGGGCTTTACTGAAAGAAGATAAGACTAGTAGTCTGTGATACAGAATTGCCATCAATAGGTAGAGTGAGACAAGGCAGGTGCAGCAGCTGTGCCAGTGTAATTTATTAATGAATTAGAGAATATGGTACCTATTCTACTATACTTGTATTGAAATTACAATTATTCTTCATGCTTCTTGCAGCAAAAGGCAGTGCAATAGTTTGGAAAGTAAAATCGTAAAATCAGTGTCAGATGAAGTATTGGGGGCCTCTCTCACTCTCTCCTTTCCTCTCATTCTCCCGCTTTACCTCCCTGTCTTTTCTCACTTTTAAATAAACAAATAAAACAGGTTGGACACATTCCTGAAGGACAACAGAACATTATTCATACTCTTTAGAACAATTGGACTACTTGCAATTTGCCGCAAATACATTTTCTACTAAAGTTTTTTTTTTTTTAATTCACTGAACTTGGCAAAAATTAAATGTCAAAAGATTCAATCATCTCTTGGATCATATGGTAAAATGATGAGGATTAAACATACGTTTTGAAAAATGGTTACAGTGGAAACCATAGCTGCAGGGGCTGGGACGTCTTGTTAACCCCCTACAGTGTAGCCAATATCCCATTAGTTTGATTGATGTGGATGTTACTTTATAAACAGGAACAAATTATTGTTTTGGATGTTGCTTTTAACATGAACGAATGACAACAAAGCATTGAAAGTGGTTTTTAATAGTAAAGGATCCCAATATAGGACAGGGAATCTCTATTTATATTAATAACAAAAAGTTATGGAAGATAGCCATCAGTTTATGAAACATTCAAGTAGATGCTGTTTAGACAGCTAATATTAAGCTAATCCAGACCAGAAAATTCTCAGTATATATAATATTTGTTGTCCAAACCAAAGAAAATGTTTTGCACCAAAAATCTGCATTATGATCAGGTAGCGAGAAATAAACAGTGGTCAGCTTATTGCATCATAAACTGGCACATGCCCACAGAAACACAAATTCCAAGTGATCCTCTACGTAAGGAGAAAACAGGCAGCACTAACCATTGTGTAAAACTTTGTCTTTATTCCAACTTAGTTAAAAGGTCCAGCAGGTAGATATACAGATGTAGGCTCCGCTAAAGGACGACAGCTGTTTCGTGCTATTTAGACAAGACATAGAGAAGGAAAAGCTCCTAGGATGCTGAATAAATATTAACTGCTGAAAGAGTCATGGAGAGCGCTGATTCAAGGCTGGTGTGCTCAGCTGAACATACCATTGAGGTAGAGTAAAGAAAAGGATCACATAGAACTTCAATCTGGATTGAAGTTCTTTGTGATCCTTTTTTTACCTCAATTCTTTTGTGCTATACTCACACTTTAGTGGGTCTTGTCAACAGTGGTGCCTGCATTTGTATGTCCACCAGTTATGACTTAACCAAGTTAGAATATAAACTAAGTGTTATGCAACAGTGAGTGACGATTGTTTTCTCCTTACGTTGCAGATCACTATAAAATTTGTTCTCCTTAGCCTAAATGTAAGATATAATATTCTACAATCAATGTTATTTGTGATTCACATATTGTTCGTGTCCTAAACAACCAATATCATAATTCTACAGATTCTGTAAATATAAGTGTGAAGCATTCAAAAATTAAATAGAAATTAAAAGATAATTACTCTGTAAGGTACAAATAAATTGAAGGACACTTTTCACTATAAATTCAAAATGAATGATCTTAAACAATATTTCATATAACCCTGACCAAAACAATGTTTGAAGACAGATATAAGTCATACAATTAATGCTTTTATTCTTTCAGCAAAAGGTGTTTAATTAGAATGTCTATCACCTAAAATAATCAGCAGCTAGATCAAAGAACATAGTCAAGTACCATTAGTACATGCAACAAAGCTAGGGCTCAAAGTATTATTGTTCAGATCTTCAGGTCTTTTATTCTTGATGGAAAGATAACATTGACACTCCAACCCTTTCTCAACTTTAACACCTTCATTTGTTTAAAAGGGTAAAAGAGATGAAAAAAAAACTGTTACATTTTTTAATAATATATAACTTTTAATGAGTTCTTTTGTAGTTCACATTACTGAATCAGACACATATTTAGTGGTTTATATCATTTCTTCACACTGTATAATGATTAGGACATAGCTCAGAACTTTGTAATACCAACAAGACAGACCAAGGGTACTCAACTGGCAAATACCAGTCCAGACTCTCTACAATCAGGAAGACCTAATTAAATGCTATGGTGAGATAGGGATTGAGCCAGAGAGTCAAGGAGTCTTGGATAGGGCAATCCATGAAAGCAGTTAAAAAAAGAGTTGGACCAGGAGGACAGTGATCCATGAGAGTGGGAAAGAAACAAGAGGACGGAGTTGATAAAACAGGGTATGGGAAAGCAGAAAGCTCACTGTGATTGATAGATGGAATTAATCTTTTATTTTGAAGTTTACAGAGGATAGGAGGGAAGCATAAATAATAGAAGTGCATGAATAGAGAGAACTTAGAGAAAGGAATTAGAAAATGATATCAGTTACATATGGATTTTTGACCTGACAGATTCACTTTAAAGGGACCAACCAGCAGGATTTAGGGCTATAAAGTGAAATCAGCCTTACATGCACTGGGATGCTGACTGCAATCATGCCTTTACTTAAATGATTCCATGTTTGATTGATTGCAGAGAAAAGTGTCATAAAACTCCTGAACACAGGTCAGCAGATTAGTAATGTGTGCAGCACTGCGTCACAATTTGTTTTTTTTTTCCTTTTTTGTGGGTATGCCTTTCGGCTGTAAGCCCATCCCTCCTCCCCTCTCTTTCTTCTGTACTTTTAATTTTGTCAGGCACCCTGTGGCTGGAATATAGTGACAGCACGCAAGAGCCAGAGGGTAGGGTGGAGGGGTTGGTTTACAGCCAAAAGGCATGTTCACAGAACAGGAGAAAGAAAAATCAACCCCATATAATGACACAGTGCTGCACACATCAATTATCTCCTGCCCTGTTTTGCAGGAGTTTTATGACACTTTTCTCTGCAATCAAACATATAATCATTCAAGTAAAGGTAAGATTACATTAAGTATCCCACTTCCTCTAAGGCATTGGCTTCACTTTATAGCCCTAAATCCTGCTGATTGGTTCCCTTTAAGGGCTGGTAAATAAGAATCATTGCTAATTTTCTCACTAGTGAATAAAATACCGTATGAAAATGTTTACAATACAGCATCTTTTTCTGTAGGTATTCAGCTTGAATTTTCTCTTAACTGCAGGTTCTGTTAAGTGCACTTTTACTAACCAATAAGGAATCTCACAAAAGCACATGGTAGAATTATAGGAGCATATTATCACAGTATATAAAGTAGCTGATGCAGGCTAGTGTCCAAGATCACATAAAGTGCTATAGTCCATCTATTATATAATTGCGAATCGGAAAAGCGCCCCTCCGCGCGCTACTTCCGGCGTGGTCATGTGGATACGAATTTAACATTGGGCGCGAAGCGCCCAATGCTGCGCGAGCAATGGCCGCGAGGCCATTGCGAGTCGCTGGCCCAGGGCGAGCAATGGCCGCGAAGCGGCCATTGCGAGCCGCTGGCCCAAAATCCATCCACAGCCCCGGCTACAACCTTAGCGATTTACCGCTCAGGTAGCGCGAGCAATGGCCGCGAGGCCATTGCGAGTCGCTGCCTGAGCCGCAATTCGCTCCCCGGGGACCATGGAGCCGAGGCCGCATTGCCGCCTCCGCTCCCCGCTACACACAATTCGCCACCCCCCCCCCCATGTCCGCACAGCCCGCCCCCATCAATGTCCCCACAGCCGACCCCCATGTCCGCACAGCCGACCCCCATCTCCGCACAGCCCACCCCCAGCAATGTCCGCACAGCCCGCCCACATCAATGTCCGCACAGCCCACCCCCCTGTCCGCACAGCCGACCCCCATGCCCGCACAGCCGACCCCCATGCCCGCACAGCCGACCCCCATGCCCGCACAGCCGACCCCCATGCCCGCACAGCCCACCCCCATGTCTGCACAGCCCACCCCCATCAATGTCCGCACAGCCCACATCAATGTCCGCACAGCCCACCCCCCTGTCCGCACAGCCGACCCCCATGCCCGCACAGCCGACCCCCATGCCCGCACAGCCGACCCCCATGCCCGCACAGCCGACCCCCATGCCCGCACAGCCGACCCCCATGCCCGCACAGCCCACCCCCATGCCCGCACAGCCCGCCCCCATTAATGTCCGAAAAACCCCCCATGTCCGCACAGCCGACCCCCACTAATGTCCACACAGCCCCCCCCATGTCCGCACATACTTACATGTCTTCTTAGTCATCTGATCGTCCGTCCGGCCAGGCGTCCTCTTCGTCCGGCCAGGCGTCCTCTTCGTCCGGCCCCGGGGATCTTCTGTCTTCTTCCAGCTCCGACGTCCTCTTCTCTTCTCATTCAGGTACAATGGATGACAAATCCGCCATTGTATCTCAATGAGATATGAGCGGCTCTTCTGATTGGTCGCTGTGTACTGCCCTCAGCCAATCAGAAGAGCCCCTCATTGAGCTCGAATTCTGATTGGTCGGCGCCCAATCCGAAATCGGGCTCACTGCCCATAGACATGTATTAGCGGTGTGTCCGCGATTTTACGGCCGACAAATAGAACCAGGTGGCCGGCCATAAAATCGCCGACACACCGCTAATGTATGTCAATGGGAAAAATAGCGGACCTGAATGAGAACTGTCTCACTTAACATAAATAATAAATTAAATAATAAATAAAATAATTTAAAAAGAATTAAAAAATAATAAAATATAATAATAAAAAAATAATAAAAAATTAAATAAAAATAATAATAAAAAAATAAAATATATGCTAATCAGCTCAGCCATTTTGGCGGACCACAATGAGAACTCTGTCTCACTTAAAATAAATAATAAAATAAATAATAAATAAAATAATTTAAAAAGAATTAAAAAATAATAAAAAATAATAATAAAAAAATAATAAAAAATTAAATAAAAATAATAATAAAAAAAAAAAATATATGCTAATCAGCTCAGCCCTTTTGCCGGACCACAATGAGAACTGTGTCTCACTTAAAATAAATAATAAATTAAATAATAAATAAAATAATTTAAAAAGAATTAAAAAATAATAAAAAATAATAATAAAAAAATAATAAAAAATTAAATTAAAATAATAATAAAAAAAATAAATATATGCTAATCAGCTCAGCCCTTTTGGCGGACCACAATGAGAACTGTGTCTCACTTAAAATAAATAATAAATTAAATAATAAATAAAATAATTTAAAAAGAATTAAAAAATAATAAAAAATAATAATAAAAAAATAATAAAAAATTAAATAAAAATAATAATAAAAAAATAAATATATGCTAATCAGCTCAGCCCTTTTGGCGGACCACAATGAGAACTGTGTCTCACTTAAAATAAATAATAAATTAAATAATAAATAAAATAATTTAAAAAGAATTAAAAAATAATAAAAAATAATAATAAAAAAATAATAAAAAATTAAATTAAAATAATAATAAAAAAAATAAATATATGCTAATCAGCTCAGCCCTTTTGGCGGACCACAATGAGAACTGTGTCTCACTTTAAATAAATAATAAATTAAATAATAAATAAAATAATTTAAAAAGAATTAAAAAATAATAAAAAATAATAATAAAAAAATAATAAAAAATTAAAAAAAAATAATAATAAAAAAATAAATATATGCTAATCAGCTCAGCCCTTTTGGCGGACCACAATGAGAACTGTGTCTCACTTAAAATAAATAATAAATTAAATAATAAATAAAAGAATTTAAAAAGAATTAAAAAATAATAAAAAATAATAATAAAAAAATAATAAAAAATTAAATAAAAATAATAATAAAAAAATAAATATATGCTAATCAGCTCAGCCCTTTTGGCGGACCACAATGAGAACTGTGTCTCACTTAAAATAAATAATAAATTAACTAATAAATAAAAGAATTTAAAAAGAATTAAAAAATAATAAAAAATAATAATAAAAAAATAATAAAAAATTAAATAAAAATAATAATAAAAAAAATAAATATATGCTAATCAGCCCAGCCCTTTTAGCGGACCAGAAGGAGAACTGTGTCTCACTTAAAATAAATAATAAATTTTATAATAAAATTATTTAAAAATAATTAAAAAATGATAAAAAAAATAATAAAAAAAAAAATTAAAAATTATAAAATATTACAAAAAATAATAATTAAAAAAAAAATCTAATAATAATTATATTACTGCTAATAATAATGATATTAATGCTAATAATTATGCTATTAATGCTAATAATAAATGCTAATAATGCTAATAATTATGCTATTAATGCTAATAATTATGCTATTAATGCTAATAATAATAAGATTAATGCTAATAATAAGCGGCCATTGCGAGCACTCAGCCCCAATAAGTATTGAACGCGCCCCAAAAAGTATTGGACCCCCCCAAAAGTATTGGACCCCCCACCCAAAAGTATTAGACCCCCCAAAAAAAGTATTGCACCCCCAAAAAAAGTATGTGACCCCCCCAAAAAAAGTATGTGACCCCCCCAAAAAAAGTATGTGACCCCCCCAAAAAAAGTATGTGACCCCCCCAAAAAAGTATGTGACCCCCCAAAAAAAAGTATGTGACCACCCAAAAAAAGTATGTGACCCCCCAAAAAAAGTATGTGACCCCCCAAAAAAAGTATGTGACCCCCCAAAAAAAGTATGTGACCCCCAAAAAAGTATGTGACCCCCCCAAAAAAAGTATGTGACCCCCCCCAAAAAAGTATGTGACCCCCCTAAAAAAGTATGTGACCCCCCAAAAAACTATGTGACCTCCAAAAAAAAAGTATTGGATCCCCCAAAAAAAGTATTGGACCCCCCAAAAAAAGTATGTGACCCCCCAAAAAAAGTATGTGACCCCCCAAAAAAGTATGTGACCCCCAAAAAAAGTATCTGACCCCCCCAAAAAAGTATGTGACCCCCAAAAAAAGTATGTGACCCCCAAAAAAGTATGTGACCCCCCCCAAAAAAGTATGTGACCCCCCCAAAAAAGTATGTGACCCCCCCAAAAAAGTATGTGACCCCCCCAAAAAAGTATGTGACCCCCCCAAAAAAGTATGTGACCCCCCAAAAAAAGTATGTGACCCCCCCCAAAAAAGTATCTGACCCCCCAAAAAAAGTATGTGACCCCCCAAAAAAAGTATGTGACCCCCCAAAAAAAGTATGTGACCCCCCCAAAAAAGTATGTGACCCCCCAAAAAAGTATGGGACCCCCAAAAAAAGTATGGGACTCCCCAAAAACTATTCACACCCCCCCGAAAAGTCCTCACACCAGCTATAACTACTATAATCAAATTAATGCACATTCTAGAATCCCGATGCATTTGCATCGGGCTCACAGCTAGTAGAAAATAATCCACTAGGATAGAAAACTTCAATTAATGCTACTACAACATATTCATAGGATAAGATTCAATATAATTATATCATGACCTTATATTTCTTTATAAAGTTGTGTGTTAAAGAGGAATAAAGTATTTTTTTACTGTTGCTGTCATATATTTTTTATGACGCAAATGCTTACTTTCTGTATAGTTTGAATAGATATTACAGCAGGGTATGAGTACTTTATATATGCTAAAAAAACTTGGGCTTCTGTAACATTTAAGAGACAGTAATGGTACATATTTTATCATATAAAAAAATCATAGATATAAAAATATTTCACCAGACAGCGCACCAAAAAATATAGGCATTACTTAATATCAAGGTGTGCAGTGTGTATACCTTAAAGGGAATCTGTTTTAGGTTTTAGGCATGTTGTAGGCAAAGAGATTCTGAAACTAATGATGTTTAACTGGCTATATTACTGGCTGCAACCATTCTGTCACAATTAAAGAATTTAGATTTAGCCATGCAGCAGAGCTGGGACAGACTTATGATACTAATGGAACACTAGCTGGAATCCAATGTGCCGAGGGTCACAAGCAAGGAACAGCAGACAGTAAAAGAAGTCCTTGGGTACAGGAAGGGAAGTCTGAAGAAACAATCTGGATAAAGTTGGTAACAATCTGGACAAGATTGTTCTGAGCTGGAGACTGGAGCTAGACAAACTGCTAGACACAATACTCAAGGAATAAGTGAAGTTTCCATTCAGTTAAGTAGGCCCAAACAGCAAACAGGTTCAGCAGCATCCATCTTTCTAAAGGACAATTTGCCAGGACAAAATAACAGCCTCCAGTGGTAAGAAGTTGAATTGCAGCACAATTTAGCAAGATGAATAACAACATCCACTAATGGTCAGTCCAGAGAACGACAACAACGTCCTGACAGAGATCTGCCCTCACCCACACCAGGCTCTCATTACAGATTGTCCATAGTCAGTGAGCTGGCAATCACAGCAGGGGGCATGTCTGACAACCATGTGTGTAAAAAAGCAGTCTAGTAATGAAATCACCAGGTGATAAAGCATTTAGTTTACATAAACAATAAACATAAACAATAGCACACACTGATGAGAGAGGGACAGTTGACTTTTGTTGTCATTCAAATTTTGCTATATTATTGCTGATTTTTAAATGAAGGTGATCTATGTTATACTATATATATATATATATATATATATATATATATATATATATACCCACATATATCTATATAAAATGCTATATGTTGATATCTTTTTCATTTTCAAGGAGCTCTTTTACTTGAATGAAGTACTCCCTATTTTAATTAAGTGAACTCCCTATGATGTCATCATACCATTTTTGTTTTGTTATATATTTGTCAACTGGGTGTACAAATAGGCTATGATGAAAGCTAAATAGCCAAAACACGTAGTCTAGCCTATGACTGCTTTATTCAACTGGATTCTTATGTTTAATTGAATAAAAGTTACATTTTAATACATCCTGGGATTGATGGCTCTTTTCTGGATACCCCATTTTTACTTAAACTATTGCCGCTTTGTTTCCAATACTTTGGCATGATATAACAAGCTTTCTTCCAAAAATTATTCATCTAATAAACCTTCCCTTTTTCCTTGGTTATAGTTTTGTTTGTCCTATTTTTCTATCATGAATATGATCCATTTTTCTAGTATGAAGGTTTTGCACAATCTGAATACACATTAGCTCAAAAGGATGTTAGATATATGGGATTCTTTGAATAGGCTGTCAATGAGGGCTAAAGTAATGAACTCTGAAGCGAAGCACCACCACAAAAGCATACCTTACATTCTATAGCTTAATTAATGTAATGGATGACAGACCTTGGTGGAAGTCACATATTATATTGCGAAGTTTGACAATAGATTTATAAATATGAATAAAAGAAAAGAAAAATATGTATTACTGAAGTTAGTGCTATATTATGTGAAACTGAACTTCAGATTCATTACTGCAAAAAACAAGATTTTGTAAAGTGGATATATCTTCAAATTTTATAATATAAGCTGCATACATCATTGAGGTAAATGTTCATGATGTCTTTTTCAGATAAATTACACCTGAAATCCACCATCAAGAAATGCTTAAATGAATAAATGTGCACTAAAATGTAAGAAATTAATAATGAGAGAAGCTGAAAAGACAAAAAAGCACACATTGGGTTTTATCCAGATTAAAATTGGATATTCAGTGGTATAAGCTCCTCCCCTTGGTGATAGCCACAACTACCATGAAACCTTAAGTCCAAAATCAATGGTTGCTGCGGTTCCGCGGGTATATGATCAGAAGTGGTGGAAGATTCACACAATGCAAGGAAAAGAAGGGTAGACAAGGAGCGTAGAATCTAAGTGTAGAACATGATATGAAGAGAGGATTCTTAAAATGTTGCACTCACATTTATGGTGTCTTGTTTTTGTGGCTTTATAGACCTGTCTTTAAGGGTCTCCTTACATGAGTCACCATATGCAGCTTTAAGGTACCGTCACACGCCGCCATATCGCCGTCGAGATGGCTGGCAATTCCCGAATTCGGCAATGTGGAAACCACGTCCATGTGCGTAGTGGCGTGTGATTGAGCGATTCTACAGCGAGAAATCTCTGATGGAGCGTCGCCTGATTGCTCTGCACTGCAGTGTAATCAGGCGATATCCACCAGGCGATTTCAGTGGATGGGCCATGTGACAGGGTGATAGCAACGTACACAGCGATCCTGAAATAAATACCGTAGGCGTGCTTGGATGGTGTTTTTTTGCGCCGTATCTGCGGCGATTGGTGGGTGATACTGCGTTCCGATTGGCTGGCCATGTCCGAGGCGCCTTATTTGATGACCCGTACATGCAAGGCTGACCAATGGGAACGCAGTTCTGTCCACCAATCGCAGTGATAGGGGCGCAGTGAAACACACTCTAGGGCGCCCCTATCGAAACAGTACTGTCTTCTGCGGGCGATTTCCAGGACGCAGGATCGCCAAAGATCGCACGCTAGATAGCTACGTGTGACAGTTCCACAGTAATCAGAAAAAAGTGCCCCAAACGTGCGCGCTCACATCAAATCGCCGGCAATATGGAAGCCATATGGCAGCGTGTGATGGTACCTTTAGTGTGGAAGCAATGTGGACCTTGTCACAGGCACATATGAAGTCAAAGCATGAAAGGAAGGATTTCCCACTGTCCAGTGCTCCCGGAATATGAAGAGTGAAGAATATAGAGATTAATTTAGCAAAGTTTATTTGGGCAATTTACATACAACGTGTTACAGCAAATGTGTTCTATGTATATTGCCCAAATAATGTTTGCTAAATTAATCTCCAAGTTCCTCACTCTTCAAAACCCGGGAGTGCTGGACAGTGGGACATCCTTCCTTACAAGTGGTGGAAGATGAAAGGGTAGAATGTCCATGCTGCCATGTGGAGAGCATTAATTAATAAACAAGTGATTCATTGTTACTTGCTTCTTCCACTGGCAAATTACTACTGTACATGAACGTTGGTGAAAATCCTGAGGAAGGACCAATTTGCTCTGAAACACATAGCAATAAATCACTTGTTTAATAATAATTAATTCTCTGTAGACTGATATCCATACATCAGTGCGGTAATTCTACCCATTCAACTTCCACCACTTCTGATTAAATGTACAAAAGGCTCGATGAGCAGATTAGCGATGAGTGAACCCTTTACAGTTCGAATTTGAAGCCAATTGTGTCACATTTTCTACTGAAATTTGATTTGCAGCAAATAAACATGCGCAAATTTAAATACTGAAAAGCTTGTAATTACTTGTGAAACATGCAAAAAATCAGTGCAAAAAATCCGCACAGGAATCACACAGGCTGGAGCCTGGATGGAGGTATGTTCATACACTCAGGTTTTAAATGCACACATCAGCTAGGGACTGCCTTATTAGGGCAACCGTGACGAGGTGAGGCAGCTTACGTATATTTTTTGCAAAAAAACGTACAGACCAATATCCCTGTTTTTGATACTTTTTTGATAGCACTTGCTACAAACTGGAAAAAATATTTATTATAAACAGAGAGCTTTTTGTGTGATTCCTGTGCGGATTTTTTGCACTGATATTTTGCAGATTTTCTGGTGGTGGATGAATGCGGTTATTAATCGCATTCATCAGTGTTGGACTCCACATTATTGTTTGGTGAATGTATTTCTCCTGTTCGCAGGAAAGGGAAGTGACCAACCCTTCCCCTATGAGTAGTCCACACACAAGCTGTTTCACAGGTAAAAAGCCCACAGAGTGGAGTCCTGGCTGGAGCCTGGATGGAGGTATGTTCATACACTCAGGTTTTAAATGCACACATCAGCTAGGGACTGCCTCGTTAGGGCAACCGTGACGAGGTGAGGCAGCTTACGTATATTTTTTGCAAAAAACGTACAGACCAATAGCCCTGTTTTTGATACTTTTTTGATAGCACTTGCTACAAACTGGAAAAAATATTTATTATAAACAGAGAGCTTTTTGTGTGATTCCTGTGCGGATTTTTTGCACTGATTTTTTGCAGATTTTCTGGTGGTGGACTCCTCATTATTGTTTGGTACTTGTGAAACATACTACAGAGAGAGTGAGAGAACTATGCTGATCATAAGGCTGGAAACATACCGTTGAGTGCAAAAACAGTCCGATTGACAGGTCCGATAGTCGGACAAGTGTCATCCGACTTTTGGTCAGTGTGGCTTCCGTGTGTTGTTCAAGTGCAATCCGTTTTTTAACTCAGCAGCTATTTACTGTATTAGCATTTACAGGAGCATTTTTTACAGTTGTCTAAGCTACAGAATGATAATGTATCAATTAAAAATTGCATTTGACTCGGATGGTCTGTGTGCGGTCCGACTGTGGTCCATGTTTTTTGACGGACTTATAGACTTGCATTGGCGAATCTCATCCGACACTCGCATGAAATCGCAGCATGTTGCAACTGACTCGTCATCCATGAATCAGTCGAGAAAAAAAGTCCGACACTCAGAAATGTGCTCTCAGATATTGACTAACATTGGTCCGATTGCAACGTGATTTTTACTAGCATTACCGTCATCCGACTTTCACGCCAGTGTGTCCGAGCCCTAAGAGCTTACACACTACAGAGAAAAAGAGGACCTCAATGATCATAACAGGTTAAACTTTACTGGTGAGAGAGGAACCTGCTAATGATAAGAGCTTACACTCTACAAATGAAAAAAAAAGATGGGTCTGTTGGTGAGGATCCAAAGAAAGATTCAATAAGATAGGGACAGCAGCAATGCTATTTATTTTCAAAGTGCTTAGAAGTCATCATCATGATGTGATTTTTTAGTTGTAGGACTTCTAAACGCATTGAAAATAAATCGCATTGCTACTATCCCTGACTCATTGAACCTTAGTTTGGGTTGTCACTAGCAGAGCAGAACACCCGTCTACCCTTTCTCCTACCTGGTATTATGTTGATTTTCCAACCTGTGGTGCTGCAGCAGCTGAGATTTCTCCTTTATTACGCCTTTTCTTATGTCTTGTATTCACACAACTAAACCAGGTAAGGCCCCCATCACATCATGATTTTTTCCTGTCCATGGGATCCTGTTTTTTGCAGGACCCCCATGGACAGGAATGGATGTGAACTCCGGATGCTATTTCTGTGTCCGGATCTGTGATTTTGAGGGATCCGGACACAGAAAGAGCTGGGAGGAGCCCAGTGGTGTCAGGGCTGTGATGTCACACCAGGGGAGGAAGAATCCAGTGTTCCTCCCCCTGTGTGACATGTTGGGGCTGAAGATTTACTTTCCCAGTATGTCTACATGCACTGAGAAAACAAAATAAAATACAAAAAAATGTATTAAAAATAAAAAAAACAAGTGCTCACCTCTCCGCCGGCTGTCTGGGACCCTAAGAGAAGACGTCCGAATGCTGCCAGGACCTTAAAATGTGATTAGCCAGTAGCGATCAGGTGATATGTCATGCCAATCATATTTTAAGGTCCTGGCAGCATTCGGACTTCTTCTCTTCGGGTCCTGGACAGCCAGCGGAGAGGTGAGAATTTATTTTTTTTATTTTTAACACATTACTTTATTTCATTTCACTTTAGCAGTGTATGTAGATACACTGCTAAAGTGAAATAACACTGAGCAGAGATGTTTTATTGTACTGAGCACACTCAGTACACTAACACCGGATCTAGGAAACGATCCAGTTTTTTCCCGGATCTGACCTCCATAGACCCCCATGTTATTTGAATCTGGATCTGATGCTGTCTGATTCTGTCCGATTGTGTCCACTGTGCCCAAAATTAGAGCAGTCTCTGATTTTGAGGACGTGAAAAAAGCGGACACAATCGGTTCCCTCCACACATGGATGGCCATTAAGAACCAATACGTGCCCATAGGGACACATGGGGGCCAAATCGAATCTGTGGCTATTGGTTTTACAATGAATATCCACGGATTCTCAAAAATCATGATGTGAAGGGGGTCTAAGCATTTCTGATTTATTACCATCACTGGTTATTCACATAGAGCAATTGGATTTTATCTTATTCCCTAGTTACTCCTCCATACACTCTGCAGGATAGAAAGTTAGAGTAAGAGGACCTTGCTGACCATAAAGGTACCTTTACACGGCAACTTTTCTAGGAATTCCACTGGCAACTTACTGGTTGCAGTGAAATCATGGAGACATTGTTCCATTTGTACACAGCAACAACATAGAAGAATTTGGCCATAATTTCACTGCAACCAGTAAGTTGCCAGTGAAATTCCTAGAAAAGTTGCCGCGTGTAAAGGTACCCTAAGAGCTTACAATTTACAGAAGAGGGTCCCACAGATTATAAAAGCTTAAACTGTACTGGTGAGACAGGACGACCCTGTTAACCATAAGAACTTACATTCTACTGGAGAAAGAATGAGATGGCCCTGTTGCATAAAGGCTTATACTCTACAGGAGAGAGAGATTTACCCAGTGACTGTGAAGAAGAAAAACAACTATGTGGTACAAACTGTGCTCTTCTGGGAACCACTGAATTGTGATATCCCAGGACGGACTATTCACCCCCTACACAAAGTATGATAATCCATAAGATTTCATAGCTGCAGGGCATTATGGAAGACCTGAGTGGGAGTCCAAAATAATATTAGCCCACTTTTTGATGATGCAGCAATATTGGAAATAGTGCCTGGCAAGATTTTCTTATGCGAACCACAATACAATACAAGGCCATGTTTTTTACTTTTGCCAAGATAATGTTGGTAAGCAGAACCTTGTAAATCATTCATTTTTATTTGTGTTTACAATGGATTTTCTTTTATGTAACTAGACTTGAGAAGACATTGTGCAGGGTTCTTGCTGGGCAATAAACCTGATTAGGATGACGTGTGGTCAAACCACCGTCACAGTACATGCTTCTGTCAATGTTGGTTCAGAAGAACACGCTCCTCATTACTGGGAACTGGAGTACCCATTCTGGTGACCTGAAGCATGAGAGGAACTCATTGTCACCAATTAAGGTAGCCGGGGCTATGAGCATGAACAGCCACAGCTACTTGTAATTTTAGGTTCAAATTATAATTAATTATAGTTGCTTTTCTACAGCACTACAAAAATCACACAAATAAATCACTACCTAACATGCATAAGTAATAATAAATCGTAACCATGCTTAAATGACCAGTTGATATATTGGTTAACATGACTGGTAAAGCACCTGTGCTCAGCAGTTAATCAGCCTAACCAGCTAGCACAGTGTAGGGTGTGTAATTACACAGACCCTCAATGCTGCAGGAGTCCCAAGTAACAGATGGTGCTGGTTCTGCATAATTATTTAAATTAGACTTGGCGAATGAAACAAATCTGTGGCAGAGTGCGGTAGAGCTACATCAGGCCAGTTCACACTAGGACAAACTATTCAACTATTGCATCCAAAATTTGCCCTTTAACTGTAGAATTAACTACATTCCATATGGTGTAATAAAAAAAAATCTGCAGAATATTCGCCTAATAAAGGAATAAATGAAAGAATAAATCAACTAAGGGATTTAAATTTGCACTTTCTTTTTATCTAAAATGCATCGAATCTGATGTTTAAATAGTTACATAATACTGCACAATATTCTCTGAAATAATTAAAAATTAACATTGCTTCCTAATTATGTTCATAAAAATAGACGTCAAAGTAAAGGCTGTAGATTTTCTCTTTATCTTTTCTCATTGCTTCTTCTTCTTCATAATTGTAATAATAATAATAATAATAATATGATTAATAATGATAATAATTATAATAATAATAATAATACTCATTATTATTTCATTAGTATCCCCAACAGGTACATAATTAATATTATTATCATCTACGCTTCCATTACCATCACTAAAATATGCCATAAATTGCTACGACATGAATTAACTGTTGCTCTACCATGGCACATTAATGCAGACGGCAACCACAGGTATTATTAAAAATGACAGAAAATGAAGGTACTTCATGAATATGTTGTGGACCGATGCTTTTCATGTGTTAATAAATCTGGGCTTCATGATCCCATTACATTTCGCATACTGCCTTTCAAATTATTTATGGTGGAGCACTCTGGTAGAGTGTTATTAAGATGTCCTAAAAGTCTCAAGAGGGCAATCCATCATGGCTCAATATATGGAATAAATAACGGACATCTATAATAGGCTCCGATGACAGTGAGGAAATGAGTGGCAGACAGGCAGAGGTTAGGGACTTGCTGTAGTGATGGCTGCTGTTGAATACCCAGACTGTCAATCAAGTCCCTCAGTCAGTGAACTTTATGAATATCAAATACATGCATTTGTGTTATTAAAACTATTCTTATACACCGCTGAAATAAACAGTCATGACGCCAAGGAAATGCTAAACTAATGAGAAAAATAACCTCCAATAGCCGTGTCAATAATATAAATGTCCATAGTGTTTAATTAACCAATAATAGGTAATGAATGATTGACAAAACAACATGCCAAAATGTCATACTATTACTATGCACCATACTAAGATGAAAAATCTAATATCTGAAAACAAACATTTTTGAACAATGAATAGGTATCAAGATAGTTTTGTAATGATAATAATTGATCTAATAGAAATTAATAAGGATCTTCACGTTAAAGTATTTTGGAAGAATCTGATTAATAGTCCTGCCTGTGCTGAAAAATGGCTCAGTACGACTTCTGCCAAACAGCTTTACCCCACACAGTGGAACTTCAGCTTCAATATGAACTATACTTCTCCATTATTTCACTTAATTGGAGATTCGTTCTAAGTGAATTTATCTTGATGGAGGCTATATTGCTGGAAATTACATTCATTTATAGTGCAGCTTTTGAGTATGACAGACAGTACATGATGAGAAATGTCTACACAAAGTATTAAACCAGTGAATACAACTAAATCAAAGCAACATGAATATATTTAAGTACATAGCGCCTCTATATAAAATAGCTCCATATTATCATTAAAGTCACACCATAAAACACAATTTTTCATAATTGCAACCAAAAAAAGCTATATATTTGTGAAACCTTTTTTGCAAAATATTGTGCTTGAAGCCAACCTTAAAGTCAGTAATGCTAAACTAGTTTCTAAGTTATAATCTGAAGAAAACTGTTCATTTATCCCCAAATATGTAGTGACTTTTATAGGGTTAAAAGAATTAAAGGGTTTTTATTTGTGACTAAGAACTTATCAGCAGGTAGTTGCTAACTACCTTCTTGTTCTGCCTGGCGCTGAGCTCTGCCAGCTCAGAGCAGTCATGGACAATTCCTGCCAGTGATTTTCATGGCGTAACGTCACGTGGACAGAGCATCTTTGTTATTACACTCTGCTCTGTGGAAGGGGCATCATGTCTGATGTCATGCTGATTTACAGCCTTCCTGCCCTCTAGCTAACTGCAGGGACAGGTGTCAATCAACATGACATCAACAGTATACAAAGAGCAGACCGGATGAGAAAAAGCTGCTCTGTTGATAGGACGTCAGAAGATGCAGGTCACTGTATAATAAATAATAATATTTATTCATTTATATAGCGCTATTAATTTCATAGCACTTTACATACATCAGTATGCTGTCTCTCTTGGAGCTCACAATCTAAACATCCTATCAGTATGTCTTTACAATGTGGGAGGAAACTGGAGTGCCAGAGGAAACCCACGCAAACACGGGAGGACATACAAACTCCTTGCAGATGTTGTCCTTAGTGTCCTTGGTGGGAATTGAATCAAGGACCTCGGGACCCCAGTGCTGCAAAGGCTGCAGTGCTAACCACTTGCGCCACCGTGCCGCCCATGAGATATGATCATGGGGCAGAACAGGCAGGTAGTTAGCAACTATTTGCTGGTAAGCTCTAAACCCCATATGAAAAAATAACTAAAGTCCGAGATAACTCCTTTAAAATAACTTAAAATCACACTAGAATAGGAACCAACCATTCAAATAATAATTAGACCTCTGATAAAAAAATAATTTTGGTGAGGCTACATCATGAAAGAATTTTGCAATGAGTGACATGTTGAAAAATATAGTATTCAGCTACCTGATTTGTTTAAAAAAAAATACTTACCGTATATGTCTATGTGCATATAAACTGTAATAAATTTGGACCACCTGTAGACTATATAATTATTTTGCTATAAAATGTACACTATTATTAGGTTGGTTTGAATTTTTTGACTTGTAATTCAGAGTTTCTGTTTCTCAGATTTTTCATTACTGGCATGAATATTCAATGTAATTATATTTATGTTGGAAGTCATTTGAGCAGATTAGTGACAAATAGGAAATGAGAATAAAATGTTGCATGCGATCTTCGTGTCACTAGACTTTCTGGTTTAATGGACAGCTTTGGCAGCCTTTGCAGCATCAAGATCTTATTTTTTACAGATTAATTTCAAGCATAAAGCAAGATTTGCATATTTAGCGGAATAGCTGTGCGTTTAAAACAATGTGTGAAGCCAGTAAAATGTTAGTGCCAGGGAAAGTTTATTATGAAATCAATGAACTTATGAAAGAAAGATTCATTGAACTGCTAATTGTGCATCTTGAACACCTTCTGTATTCCTTGTGGCTGATGTGTCTAATTGCTTACTAACTTGCAGAGAACATAAATTACATTGACTATAGACAATGCCATTAAAAACATCTATAAGCACCGATCTTATTTAAAAAAAATTACTTTACATTCACAGCCTGCCTGAAAGAAGTAAGATGTGAGCAGCTTACATGTGGTTGAACACTGGCAGATACAGACAGAAAGAATATATGTCCCTTTGCAATCCAATACATCATCGTAATGAACAATTCCACTTAACCCCTTCCCGACCCTTGACGTAATACAACTCCAAGTGTGGGTCCTGGCGTTTGAATGAGAGCTCCGGTGCGCGTCACATCAAACACCAAACTCACTGATCTCAACAGTGGAAGTCAGGCTTCCAGTACCAATCGGATGCATGATCCAATCGGTGTTTCTAACCCCTTGTATCCAAGCGGGACAGCGGGATCCAAAACCTTGCGGTAGGAATGCCTGTTCCTCGCCTGCACCGGAGATCCCGCGATAATATTGTGAGATCTCGGTGCTCACGTGATAGCTTCCGGGTCTCAACAGGACACCAGGCTATCAGGGATTGTTTCCAGTCAGTGGTTGGCAAGCGCTTCCAACCACTCATAGCGCGCATTTGTGACAGATCCCAATGTGCTGAGCTCATAGGGACCTGTCACAAGCGATCAGACCCTGCAGCAGTGTGCCTCCTTATGGGGGTGTGTAAAATGTAGAATGAATTAATAAAGTTTTTACAAACATAAAAAAAAAACACAAAAGTTCATATACCCCTTTCCCCAATTCAAAATAGAAGTATTAAAATAAAAAATAAACAAATTTGGTATTGCCGCCTTCAGAAACGCCCGATCTATCAATATGTAAATTCAATTAATGAGAGCCGTAAATTGCGTAACAGAAAAGAAGGACCAAACGCCAAAATTAAGTTTTGTTGGTCGCCGCAACATTGCTATAAAATGCAATAATAGGCAATGAAAACAGCGTATCCACTTAAAAATTGTATCATTAGAAACATCAGCTCAAACCGCAAAAAATAAGCCATCACACAGCCCCAAATGCCGAAAAATGAGACATCAATAAAAGTATACATGATTGGTATTTACGAACTCGTACCACCCTGAGGCATCACTCCGTTATGTCAGTTTTACCATATAGTGAAGATGGTGACTAAAAAACCCAAAAAACATACGTATAATTGCACTTTTTTTTTCAATTTCACTGCATTTGGAATTTTTTTTCCCATTTTTTAGTACACTATATGGTAAAATAATTGATTGCATCTGAAAGTACAACTCGTCCCACAAAAAACAAGCCATCATATGTCTATATTGATGGAAAAATTAAAAAGTTATGGCTCTTGGGAGCAGGGGAGCAAAAGACAAAAATGAAAAATCGCTGGGTGGTGAATGGGTTCATTTGGAGGTTGAAACAGGTCCTCCTTACCTTTTGGTCCCTTGTACAACTGCACAGGTTGCTGAACTGATATGTCCGCCCCTGGGTTGACCTAATAATGTTTACAATTATATATTAACATTTACAAAATAGTTCCAACATATCCATACTTTACTCATACTATACACTATTACAGAGCCTTATATACATCTGTGATGCAAGGTATTACATCAACAAAATGAATCCCCCAACATGTAACACTGAGGTCCTACATTCAATCCTAACCAACCAAGGGCAACACTCCTATAATGTTTCTATTTTTCTCCATAGTTGTCTGTTTTTTTGGGGGTGTACACAGCTTTTTCAAACACTATTAAACTATATTAGTGTATAATAAGCTATATTGTGGGCCAGGACCAGTGTCTAGGATGATGACCTCTTATTTTGCTGTAGAATATTTTGCCGAAAGATAAGAAGTAGAAAATCATTTTAAAAAGTTACCTTCGAACACAAAAATATTTGGACGCTGTCTGCTTTTAACCTGCACTAGCTTTAATAGTTTAGTTTCCATTACTTAGAAAAATAATCAACAACGACATGTTAATCTGTTTTTAATTAAAGCGAAGTAGTACTACATTATTTCCTATAGCCTATTAATGGCTTCAGATTTAAAGGGATCCTGTCACCCCCAAACCACCTCCTAAGCTATTACAAGCTGTCCCTAGTGCATAGTAACACTTACCCTACACTCCTTTTAGCTCCTAAATGCATATATTGAAACTGAATATAAACGTTATAAAAGTACCTCATTACTGATGTTAATGAGTGACTATGGTATTTATAGTCACCCAGCCAGGCTGTCCCTCTTCATAATATCACTGCGCATGCGCTTGCGGGACTTGAAGCTAACAGCGGCGCGGGTGTAAATACGTCACCCGACGCCGGAAATGTCCCGAATCGCGTCATACAGCCCCCACACAGCAGCGGTCCGGAATAGGAGAGCGGGGAGGCGCGCAGGGAGGCGCACATTTGAATGTATGATGAAGATCACGCCTATTCAGGCGTGATATTATGAAGAGGGACAGCCTGGCTGGGTGACTATGAATACCATAGTCACTCATTAACATCAGTAATGAGGTACTTTTATAACGTTTATATTCAGTTTCAATATATGCATTTAGGAGCTAAAAGGAGTGTAGGGTAAGTGTTACTATGCTCTAGGGACAGATTTTAATAGCTTAGGAGGTGGTTTGGGGGTGACAGGATCCCTTTAAGCCACCTGCTTCTGTTCTCTACAGAAACCGAATTCTGCAGTTCTCCAGTATGTATAAAATCAGTATTGATGATACTGCGTAAGCTTCAGAACTTGGAAAGTATTCTCATTTATTTATATACGACAGGCTGTTGCTCTTCCATCCACTAATTATCCATATGTCTCTCCTGGGAACTTATTGTGAGAACACTGAGAAGTCACTGGGTCAGCCACAGCTCTTGTTACCCAATCACAGACCTGTCAAATCTAGGTGTTAGCTGCTACCCTTCAACCTTTTCATTTCATGACTGCGGAGACCAGCTGGTGTGGCACCACCGAGTCACACTCAGAACTGACACACTTTCATTGCGGAAAGGTTTCACGTTTATAGTAAAGAATAAGTCCAGATCCATTGCCTGTAATGATGGTTAACCAAATCACAATAAAGTCACTCTTGATACAGCTTATATCACAGTATCAATGTCTATGTATCCTCAGTTAATATATAGATTGTATACCATCACGTTTTTACAGAATAGCATTTAATTACTGTTTATTACACAATGGATTTAGGTTCTTTAGAATAAATTTAATATAGACATGATATATCCATGAAAGATCGAAAATACAAAAATCTGCTTCTGTTAGTAAAAAATAACAATAAGACACTTTGATACCTATAACAATATCACACAGTGGCCAAGAGTCATCTTCCCTCTTAAACTCATTCCAATAAAACACATAATGACTATCAAGAGAGGTAATGAAGAGCAAATATGATGCAGAATTACATTATAAACCTCTGCCTGGTAAAGAAGGGAACACCACGGAGGGCAATATTGTTCTGTGTTGTTACTATGGAAAGAAATGTTCTCCTTTTGACACACCATTTTACACGATCGTTAAGTCAGACTGTAAAATACAGATTGGCATAAAATACCCTTGGAATTTTTTGCTGTATGGCCTCTTAAAATTCTATATTATACAGACATTGTAATGATAATCCAAGAATACAAGATGGCAAGGCTAAGATTGTACATATTATCTCTCTTGTTTATCCACTCGTGAGAAGAGAGAAAACCTCAAAAGGAAGCACAACAGCAATATTACCCATTTATTTAGTGAGAAGCCATTGTTCTTAGGAAATCAAGCTGTTTGACAAGACCCAAGACTATTCTAATGACTAAATGAGGTTGAACGTTTAGTTTTTGTTGGGTCTGAAGTCTGATTTATGGGTCTCATCTGCCATCTAAATGCATTTTAGGGTCTTTCCTAAAGTCTGGATTGGAGTTGGGAGGATAAATTTAGTGGGATAATCTGAGGTTAAAACACTTACCGTATATACTCGTGTATAAGCCGACCCGTGTATAAGCCGACCCCCCTACTTTTGCCCCCAAAAACTGGGAAAACTTATTGACTCGCGTATAAGCCGAGGGTGGACTCCAGCACAGGTATACAACCCCCAGCAGTGAGGTATACAGCAGCCTCCCCAGTGGTAGTATACAGCAGCAGCCCCAGTGGTAGTATACAGCAGCCCCAGAGGTATATACAGCCCCATATGCAGCCCCAGATGTATATGCAGCCCCAGAGGTATATGCAGCCCCATATGCAGCCCCAGAGGTATATGCAGCCCCATATGCAGCCCCAGAGGTATATGCAGCCCCATATGCAGCCCCAGAGGTATATGCAGCCCCATATGCAGCCCCAGAGGTATATGCAGCCCCATATGCAGCCCCAGAGGTATATGCAGCCCCATATGCAGCCCCATAGGTATATGCAGCCCCAGAGGTATATGCAGCCCCATATGCAGCCCCAGAGGTATATGCAGCCCCATATGCAGCCCCATAGGTATATGCAGCCCCAGAGGTATATGCAGCCCCAGAGGTATATGCAGCCCCAGAGGTATATGCAGCCCCAGAGGTATATGCAGCCACATATGCAGCCCCAGAGGTATATGCAGCCCCATATGCAGCCCCAGAGGTATATGCAGCCCCATATGCAGCCCCAGAGGCATATACAGCAGCAGCAGCCCCAGCCCCAGGGCTGTATACAGCAGCAGCAGCCCCAGCCCCAGGGCTGTATACAGCAGCAGCCCCAGGGCTGTATACAGCCGCAGCCCCAGGGCTGTATACAGCCGCAGCCCCAGGGCTTTATACAGCAGCAGCCCCAGGGCTGTATACAGCCGCAGCCCCAGGGCTGTATACAGCCGCAGCCCCAGGGCTGTATACAGCCGCAGCCCCGGAGGTATACAGGCCCCCCATCAAGTTCCAGGGCCCCCCCCCACTTGCGCGCCAGCCTGTAAGGTAAATTCATACTTACCGGTGTCCAGTCGCGCCGCCCGCAGCTGCCGACATGACGATTCCGGGCTCCATTCAGCGTCTTCCCGCGGCTTCCTGTAGTCGCGGGCAATGACGTCATTGCCCGCGACTACAGGAAGCCGCGGGAAGACGCTGAATGGAGCCCGGAATCGTCATGTCGGCAGCTGCGGGCGGCGCGACTGGACACCGGTAAGTATGAATTTACCTTACAGGCTGGTGCGCAAGTGGGGGGGGCCCTGGAACTTGATGGGGGGCCTGTATACCTCCGGGGCTGCGGCTGTATTTTTTTTTTTTTTTTTTCATATTACCGTATATACTCGCGTATAAGCCGAGGAGGGACTTTTCAGCCCAAATTTTGGGCTGAAAAACTCGGCTTATACGCGAGTATATACGGTAACTGTTATGTTATTCTTAAACCTTTAATGGTTAGGTCTTAATTGCTGGCCTAGGAGCAAAAATGTGTCCTTTCCTTGAAGAGTTACTCTCACAATATACTTTTTTTTCAAAAATTACACTGTTCTGCAACCAAATTGTTTCAGAGGCAAAAGCAGTTGAATCCAACTAAAATTATAGTGCTGAAACTGAATATAATGCTTAAATTTGCTGATTGGCTCTAATTTTCAAGATCTGGAGAAGGATGTAATTACTTATGGCACCTTTCATGCAGGTTTATAGAAAAATCGGGTCTTTATTATTTCAGTAGCTCTATTGCATTGTTAGTAGTTTATTACATAATCTATATATCATCAAATATACTCGAGCATAAGCCAACCCGAATATAAGCCGAGGCTCCTAATTTTACTACCAAAAACTAGGAAAACTTATTGACTCAAGTATAAACCTAGGGTGGAAAATGCAGCTGCCCCTGGCCTGTTATATCATCCCCCAGCCGGATATATCATCCCCCAGCATGGTATATTGTCCCCCAGCCTGGTATAGCATTCCACAACCTAGAATATTGTCGCCCAGTCTGATATATCATCACACAGCCACCTCATTCTGGTACAAATCCCCCTTCATGGTATATAGCCCCCCATCCTGGTAAATTATACACCATCTAGGTACATGGCCCCACAGACTGGTACATGGCCTTTCTTCCTGGCACATGGCCCCTCTTCCTAGTAAAATGTCCCTCAGACTGATACATGGCCCCTCTTCCTGGTACATTGCCCCCACAGACTGGTGCATGGTCCCTCTTCCTAGTACATTGCCCCCCATCATGGTATATAATCCACATCCTGTTACATAGTCCCCCATCCTGGTACATTATCCCCCCATCCTAATACATGTGACCCCCTCAGGGGTCTTTGGGAACTCGGTATCCAGGCGTTTACTGTAATGGGATGTCACTGGTGACCTGCCCAGGCCTGTAACCCTGGTGTCACTTGGTAAAAGAGAAAAATAATAAAAAGAAAGAATAAAGTCTTGTGATGCCACCTGCAGTTTCTGGTGATCTCACCAGCGCCGCTGTCAGACCGCCCTGGATGGTGATATTGCAGCCAGTTGACAACGCTTCTTGCAGGCGGAGTGGGGTCCCCGGGGCAGTGTTGCTGCTGAGCTGGTCGATGTGGCAGCAGCTATTTCTTAACTTAACAGAATAAGACACCGAAGGCTTGCTGACTCTGTACGAGTACTGTACTGGCAGCAGTTCATGGTTCATTCTGCTTACAGTCACGCAGTCTTTGCGGGTAGCTAGCCGTGTAGTACCGGAGGGTACAAAGTCTCTCTGGGCTCTCCAAGTGTTCCTTCAACTTTATGTTCACTGTCCTCTGTGTCTTTCTTGCGCCTCCTTACTATCCGTGCGCTGCCCTGTACCACCCAGTTCCTACCAGGCCCGTCGGGTGTGATGAGGTGACCCTTCTTCTCAAAGGGGATCAACCCTGTTTGAGGATACCTGATGGGCTGCACATTGTGGACGAGATCGGGGGCTGCTTGGCAGACCTACGAAACCACCAGTATTGGCAGCTCAGGGTTGGACTCGCCCGTACCCGTTGTAGACCGGGATTCACCCAGACCATTTACTAGGACAGTCTGGAACTGGGTCTCCCCTCTCTGTCTGGGTCGCCACTCCTTTTTCGGGCGCACTCCCTGTGGGTCCCTATAGGACTTGTTCCTTGCTTCGTTCTTCAGACTAGACTCTCTCCTTCTGTCTGTGTGTTTCCTGCTCCTTCTACCCTAACACTCCTCCCACCGGGAATGGTTAGCCTGGTTACGGGTTAGCTGATTGGTCCCCTAGTCTAGGTGTTGGGATACTGGGAAGAGAGTCTCAGTTCAACATTTCCCCTCCAATGACTGGGATACTACACACTCTGTTTTTGGTGCAGTACCCCTACTGTGGTGCACTGACCAGTGGGGCACCACACATGGCCCCCTCCCAATGTATATAGACCCCCATCCTGGTACATCATTCCCCAGCCTGGTATATCATCTCCCATCTAAGTACATGGTCCTTAATCATGGCATATGGCCTCCCATGCTAGCGCATACATAAAAATAAACTATTTAACTCACCTCCCAGTCACTTCCAAAACAGCACCGCAGCGTCCTCCTGTCTTCTTGTCCGGGATCTGATCATGTGAGCAGTGTGCAGCGATGATGTCACTGTCCTGCGGTGCTCACATGATCATATGATGGAACAAGAAGACCATAGGATGCCCAGTGCTGTAGGGGGAGCTATGGGGAGATGAGTTAAATCTCCTGTTAGAATATTCACCACCTTCCATGCTAAAGATGCTGTGTGGGAGGCAGTGAATAGCCAAACACATGATCGCAAGGTGCTGCAGAGGCTGTGGGTGTCACCTAGGCCCACTCATTAGTCTAACATAATATTTACTGCATCTTCCCACCCACCTATCAGCGCCAGCTTCAGTGCTGAGGTATGGCAGGGAAAGTGCAGTGAATATTATGTTAGACTAATGAGTGGGCCCACGTGACCAATCTGCTGCCCTGTTGCTGCCTGCTCCAGCCCTAGTCACCGTTCCCCTCCCAAAGCGAATGAATGAAATGAACACTGACTTGAGTATAAGCAATGGGGGCAATTTGTAGATTAAAAAATGTGCTAAAAACTCAGCTTGATTTGAGTATATATGTTAAGTCTATTGAACTTTCAGTATTTTACCATCTTAAGATGACCAATCAAAAAACATCTCAACTCTGATTAAATCATTCTAATTACAATTGCATCACCTACTTTTAGAAATGCTCTCATGTAAGGTAAACAGTTTTAGAATTTCTTAGCATACTGACATGTTTTTATATGTTTCTTTTTCAGATATACCCCATTCTTTCATTAACCAAGATAATGTTTGCTGGATATGCAAAGAAGTCATTTTGCGTCACAAAGTCAAACCTGGCTTCCATGATAGAAGGTACAAGTCTCTAACAAACAAAAGTTGGTCTCCACACGTATGCTGCAATAAACATGCATCACATTTTTACCCAGTGGTTGCATGGGAAGACGTAATCTATGCCTTTTGCAATCTCAATAATCTGGAGACAGACACCCAATCACAATACCAATTACTTTTTCCACATGGTCAATTGGCACTATTAAAGGGAATCTGTCAGCAACTTTTTGCTATGTAAACTGAGGACAGCATGAAATAAGAGTTAAAAAACAAACAAAGAGCAAGTGACAATTCTCTTATCAGGCTCTGTGCAATTGTTTATTTAACTAAGGATTACCGATGTGATCACTTTGCAGCTTTGATCCACCGGGCACCATTGTCTTTAGTAAATTCTGCACATTCCCTTATTATGGTTTAATAAACATCGGACACGCTTCATTGTCCTACGGAACATGGAAATGTGTTTTTCACTGCAACCGGTTCAAGTGTTGAGTATTGAATGTTCAAGGTCGACAACTTTGTATTGCTCTTATTGTGAAACATGTAAGAATTGGCAGTATCTATTACAAATTTAAATAAATTCTTTATTTTTATCAGCTTAATATCTCGTGATAGGTACTGTGCAAATAAGTGTTTAGCTGAATACTATTTGGCTACCACTATTTGCATGTACTTCAAAATCAGAACGCTAATTGTAAAATAATAAAAAAATATTGTCGATGTCTGTTTTCTTGGGTTCATTATTTTTATCAGAAATTCTTCATTTTTCCATCAAATTCTAAAAACAAATTTTTAAAGTTCTTCTCACACATCACATTTTAGATCCCATTGAGAGGTTTTTGTTAACATACCAGGAAACATCCGATGTGTTACCATCAAAACTGACCGCCCTCAAGTCTAATATGCTGAAAACAATATGTTGAAAAATGTATTCTTCAAATGTTTCACAACTAAGAAATAAATTGAAGGGATAAGGTGGAACATTTCTTATTTTTGATAAAAAAAAACTATTCTTTTATGCCTAATTCTTTCATTTTCACATCAACAGGATTATGAAGATGGCTGTCCTAAAATTATGTTGGATCTAGATGCTTTTTCCTGATACCCACATATATCCTCATAAGTGTGGTCATAAACCACTGTTTGGGCGCACGGCAGGGCTCAGAAGGGAGGGAGCGCAATTTGAATTTTAGAGCCAATTTTCCATTCAAAAAGTGAAATTGTGCTCCTTCACTTCTGAGCCCTGCCGTGCGCCCAAACAGTGGTTTATGACCACATATAAGGTATCGGTGTACTCAGGAGAAATTGCCCAACAAATTTTGGGATGTATTTGATCCCTTTGCCCATGTGAAACTGAAAAAATGTAGGCAAAAAGAATTTTTTTGTGAAAAAAAAGTGTTTTTTAATTTTTATGGATTAATTTGTGAAGCATCTGGGGGTTCAAAGTGCTCACTATGCATCTAGATACCTTCCTTAGGGGGTCTAGTTTCCAAAATGGGGTCATTTGTGGGGGAGCTCCAATGTGGAGACACACAGGGACCCTCCATACGCGACATGGTGTCCGCTAACAATTTGAATGGAAAATGAGCTCAAATTGTTAGCGGACACCATGTCGCGTTTGGAGGGTCCCTGTGTATCTCCACATTGGAGCTCCCCCACAAGTGACCCCATTTTGGAAACTAGACCCCAGAAGGAACGTATCTAGATGCATAGTGAGCACTTTGAACCCCCATATGCTTCAGAAATTCATCCGTAAAAATGAAAAAGCACTTTTATTTCCACTAAAAAATTATTTTTTTCATTATTACGGATCAATTTGTGAAGCATCTGGGGGTTGAAAGTGCTCACTATGTACCTAGATATGTTCCTTTGGGGGTCTAGTTTCCAAAATGGGGTCACTTGTGGGGGAGCTCCAATGTGGAGACACACAGGGACCCTCCAAACGCGACATGGTGTCCGCTAACAATTTGAATGGAAATGAGCTCAATTTGTTAGCGGACACCATGTCGCGTTTGGATGGTCCCCGTGTGTCTCCACATTGGAGCTCCCCCACAAGTGACCCCATTTTGGAAACTACACCCCCAAAGGAACATATCTAGATGCATAGTGAGCACTTTCTACCCCTGGTGCTTCACAAATTGATCTGTAAAGATGAAAAAAGAAAATTTGTGTGGAAAAAAAAAGTGCTTTTTCATTTTTATTGATTAATTTGTGAAGCATCTGGGGGTTCAAAGTGCTCACTATGCATCTAGATATGTTCCTTAGGGGGTCTAGTTTCCGAAATGGGGTCACTTGTTGGGGAGTTCCAATGTGGAGACACATCGGGGCCCTCCAAACGCGACCTGGTGTCCGCTAACAATTTGAATGGAAAATGAGCATAAATTGTTAGCGGACACCATGTCGCGTTTGGAGGGTCCCTGTGGGTCTCCACATTGGAGCTCCCACACATGTGACCCCATTTTGGAAACTAGACCCCCAAAGGAACATATCTAGATGCATAGTGAGCACTTTGAACCCCCAGATGCTTCACAAATTGATCCATAATAATGAAAACAGAAATTTTTTGTGGAAAAAAAAGTGCTTTTTCATTTTTACTGATGAATTTCTGAAGCATATGGGGGTTCAAAGTGCTCACTATGCATCTAGATATGTTCGTTCGGGGGTCTAGTTTCCACAATGGGGTCACTTCTGGGGGAGCTCCAATGTGGAGGCACACGGGGACCCTCCATACGCGATATGGTGTCCGCTAACAATTTGAGCTCATTTTCCATTCAAATTGTTAGCGGACACCATGTCGCGTTTGGAGGGTCCCTGTGGGTCTCCACATTGCAGCTCCCCCACAAGTGACCCCATTTTGGAAACTAGACCCCCAAAGGAACGTATCTATATGCACAGTGAGCACTTTGAACCCCCAGGTGCTTTACAAATTGATCCGTAAAAATTAAAAAATAAACTTTTTGTGGAAAAAAAGTGCTTTTTCATTTTTATGGATGAATTTGTGAAGCATCTGGGGGTTCAAAGTGCTCACTATGCATCTAGATACGTTCCTTAGGGGGTCTAGTTTCCAAAATGGGGTCACTTGTGGGGGAGCTCCAATGTGGAGACACACCGGGACCCTCCAAACGCGACATGGTGTCCGCTAATATTTTGAATGGAAAATGAGCTCAATTTGTTAGCGGACACCATGTCGCGTTTGGAGGGTCCCCGTGTGTCTCCACATTGGAGCTCCCCCACAAGTGACCCCATTTTGGAAACTAGACCCCCAAAGGAACGTATCTTGATGCATAGTGAGCACTTTGAACCCCCAGATGCTTCAGAAATTCATCTGTAAAAATAAGCACTTTTTTTCCACAAATAATTTCTTTTTTCATTATTACGGATCAATTTGTGAAGCATCTGGGGGTTCAAAGTGCTCACTATGCATCTAGATATAATCGTTTGGGGGTCTAGTTTCCAAAATGGGGTCACTTGTGGGGGAGCTCCAATGTGGAGACACACAGGGGCTCTCCATACGCAACATGGTGTCCACTAACAATTGGAATTGTTAGCGGACACCTTGTAGGATATGAAGAGCCCCTATGTGCCTAAACATTGGAGCTCCCCCACAAGTGACCCCATTTTGGAAACTAGACCACCCAAGGAACGTATCTAGATGCATAGTGAGCACTTTGAACCCCAGGTGCTTCACAAATTGATCCGTAAAAATGAAAAAAGAAACTTTTTGTGGAAAAAAAAGTGCTTTTTCATTTTTATGGATGAATTTGTGAAGCATCTGGGGTTGAAAGTGCTCACTATGCATCTAGATACGTTCCTTGGGTGGTCTAGTTTCCAAAATGGGGTCACTTGTGGGGGAGCTCCAATGTTCAGGCACACAGGGAGGGGCTCTCCATACCCGACATGGTTTCCGCTAACAATTGGAGCTAATTTTCTATTGAAATTGTTAGCGGACACCATGTCGCATATGGAGAACCCGTGTGCCACCAGCACAAGGGCAACTGGTAGAGTTGGGGTACAGCACCAGAAAATGCCGCCTCTAATGAATGCGCTATTTTCTTGGGTGGCTGTGGGTTGAAATTTGCAGCGTGAGGGACCCACAACATTTGAGTCTCTCCACGCTGAGGATTCCAGTCAGCCAGCTACCAAGTTGTACATGGCTGGCTACAAATACAGCTCCGCCATATTTTTGGTCCAGCCAGGTACAACTTGGCAGCTACAGACTGCCAGCAACCCCCAGCTGTCTCGTTGTACCTGGCTGCAACCAAAAATACAGCGAAGCCCATTTTTTTTATTTCTAGAACTAATTCTAGAAAAAAAAAATGACGTAGGGCTCCGCCATATTTTTGGTCCAGCCAGGTACAACTTGGCAGCTACAGACTGCCAGCAACCCCCAGCTGCCTCGTTGTACCTGGCTGCAACCAAAAATACAGCGAAGACCATTTTTTTTTATTTCTAGAACTAATTCTAGAAAAAAAAAATGACGTAGGGCTCCGCCATATTTTTGGCCCAGCCAGGTACAACTAGGCAGCTGGGGGCTGGAATCCTCAGCATGGAAAGGCCCAATCGTTCTGGGCCCCCCATGCTGCGAATTGCAGCCCGCAGCCGCCCCAGAAAATGGCGCATTCATTGAAGCGCCATTTTCTGGCGCTGTACCCATGCTCTTCCAGTTGCCCTGGTGCCGGTGGCAAACTGATTAATAAAGGGGTTAATGCCAGCTTTTTATTGGCAGCTGGCACTAAGCCCGAGATTCATAATATTGGGCCAATGTTAGACCCGCCATTAGGAATCTCTGATAATTAGTCAATAAATACACACAGAGAAAAATATTTTTATTAGAAAAAAAAACACAAACAAATTTCGGACTCCATCTTTATTATAAAAAGATCCGACGTAGTCCACAACGAAGGTCCCACGACGCTCGATCGTTTCCAACGGGATCCCCATGCAGGGGGATGGGGCATCAGGGATCCCCCTGCAGGGCGATGGAGGATCAGGGATCCCCATGCAGGGGGATCAGGGATCCCCCTGCAGGGGGATGGGGGATCAGGGATCCCCATGCAGGGGGATCAGGGATCCCCATGCAGGGGGATGGGGGATCAGGGATCCCCATGCAGGGGGATCAGGGATCCCCTGCAGGGGGATGGGGGATCAGGGATCCCCATGCAGGGGGATCAGGGATCCTCCTGCAGGGGATGGGGGATCAGGGATCCCCATGCAGGGGGATCAGGGATCCTCCTGCAGGGGGATGGGAGATCAGGGATCCCATGCAGGGGGATCAGGGATCCTCCTGCAGGGGGATCAGGGATCCTCCTGCAGGGGGATGGGAGATCAGGGATCCCCATGCAGGGGGATCAGGGATCCTCCTGCAGGGGTAATGGGAGATCAGGGATCCCCATGCAGGGGATCAGGGATCCTCCTGCAGGGGGATCAGGGATCCTCCTGCAGGGGGATGGGAGATCAGGGATCCTCCTGCAGGGGGATGGGAGATCAGGGATCCCCATGCAGGGGGATCAGGGATCCTCCTGCAGGGGGATCAGGGATCCTCCTGCAGGGGGATGGGAGATCAGGGATCCCCATGCAGGGGGATCAGGGATCCTCCTGCAGGGGGATGGGGGATCAGGGATCCCCATGCAGGGGGATCAGGGATCCTCCTGCAGGGGGATGGGGGATCAGGGATCCCCATGCAGGGGGATCAGGGATCCTCCTGCAGGGGGATGGGGGATCAGGGATCCCCATGCAGGGGGATCAGGGATCCTCCTGCAGGTGGATGGGGGATCAGGGATCCCCATGCAGGGGGATCAGGGATCCTCCTGCAGGGGGATGGGAGATCAGGGATCCCCATGCAGGGGGATCAGGGATCCTCCTGCAGGGGGATGGGAGATCAGGGATCCCCATGCAGGGGGATGGGGGAGGTCTTACCAGACGTCGGGCGGCGGTGAGAGGAAGCCGGAGGACGCAGGCAGGAGGACGCAAGCGGGAGGCGGCGGCGGCAGGAGGAGGTGAGTACCGGCGGTGGCGGGGGGCCGGGGACAGCGGGAGGGGCCCCAGAATCAGCAGGGGACGGGGGATAGCGGGGGGGGCCCAGAAAAAGAAAGGGACAAGGCACAAGAGATAGCGGGGGGGCCCAGAAACGGCAGGGGAATGAGCTTCAGCGGGGGACAGGGGGATGAGCGGGGGGGGGGGCAGACACAGCGGGGGACAGGGGTATGAGTGGGGGGGAAGGGGGCAGACACAGTTGGGGGACAGGGGGATGAGCGGGGGGCAGACACAGCAGGGGACAGGGGGATGAGCGGGGGGCAGGCACAGCGGGGACAGGGGGATGAGCGGGGGGCAGACACAGCAGGGGACAGGGGATGAGCGGGGGGCAGGCACAGCGGGGGACAGGGGGATGAGCAGGGGGGGCAGACACAGTGGGGGTCAGGGGGATGAGGTGGGGGGTTATGAGCATCAGAGGGCACAAGCAGGGAATGTGTGCAGGAGCCGGGCACAGCTGACAGCCTGGCTCCTGCACAGATCATGCAGGGAAGTGCTGACATTCAGCACTTTCCTGCGCGATCTTGATGTGATCGGTCGGTCAGATTGACTGACCGATCACATCGCTCTGAGTGTGGGGACCCCTAAAAAGGGTCCCCACACCTCTGCCCCTGACCCTCAGGTGTCACTGACAGCTTTTAGAATTGAACTGTCACTGTTTGTTTAGAAGCAGTGACAGTTCAAAGCCATGACGAGTATACTCGTCATGATGCGGGAACTGACAGCTTTTCATGACGAGTATACTCGTCATTAGTCGTAAAGGGGTTAAACTAATGGCTTTATTACCATGTGATTAACTTTACAGGACTAGAAAGTCACACGCAGGGCAGTCATGGTACCTTTAAGGGCCTGTCACACGTGTCAATGTCGCCCGCGATATCGCTCATGCGTCACAAATTATTAATCGCCTGAGCGATGTGGAATTATCGCAGGTAAGAAGTCACACGCGTCAATATGACCCAGCGATGCGGTGATGTCGCCATCTTACGAGCGATTTTATTTAGTCGCTTGTACGATGTCAAAATAGAAAATACGTCGCTGAGTTTAGTGTCACACGCAGCGATGCACAAGGTCTACTGAGCGATGAGCGACAGGTTTTACATCTGGCAGTGAAACCTGCGATCGGCGATCAGCGACATATCGCTGGTTGCATTGCTTGGTCACACGCTTCAATGTCGCTCCTGCGTCACTTTTACGTCGCTTGAGCAACTGAAAATCCGTGATGTACGAGCGACATTGACAGCGATATTGACGTGTGTGACATCCCCTTTACATGTCACAACACTGCCTGCAATTTCACTTGCAACTTACTGGTTACAGTGAAATCATGGACACATTGTTCTATTTGTACACGGCAACAAAATGGAACAATGTGTCCATGATTTCACTTCAACCAGTAAGTTGCAAGTGAAATTGCAGGCAATGTGGCGACTTGTAAAGGTCACACCTCCTGCTGTCATTGACATCTCTATTGAGAGCATGGTGTGAGTGTGGGCAGGTATCTCAGCTCTACTAAATGTCTGAATATAAATTCTTTGATTGTCTGATAAGAGCTTCAGCCAGTTATCTCGCTGGATTCAGGGTACCTGTGGCTAAATTAAGCTGCTCTTAGCTGAGATATATTTGGCTACCTATTTCTTTATTTGCATGTATTCAAATATAATCTAGAATGTACGTAATTGTAAAATCATGATTAAACTCTGAAGCACATCATCCTGTCGATGTCTGTTTTTCTTGGCTGAACACTTCATTATTTTTATCTCAAGAAAGTATGCTTTGGAACTATTTGCCAATTCAAATTTTTGAAAAAGTCAAATTTTTCAAAAGTTCTTCATCACATCACTCACATTTTTAGGACCCATCTGTTAAAGCAGAGCTTTGCTTGATTAAACAATACTCAGTGGAATAGTACATCATTGCGATGTAGTTACCTCAAATATTCTATCTCTGCGTGCCAACAGTAGGGTTCTAATTATTGCTGTGAGTATATGGCACAGATCTGCCTCCTGTTAAACATGTAATTCTTCAAATGTACAACACTGCAAGAAAAATTAGAATTAGGGATTCAAGGCTGATGATTAATTCTTTCTTTCTTCTATTATAATAGAAATAAAGAACATAATAGTCCTTTTATGCCTGAAGGTAAACTCTTTAGGTTTCACATCTAACCTCAAAAAATGACGTTATGTAGGGAAAGCATGGTCTGTCAACATAAAGTTATGCTTGGAATACTTAGATTGCTTTTTACTAGCATACCCCACATATATCCTTCACGGAACAGCCTGTAACCATGGATTTAGTAAACGTCTGTCTCATAATAATGGCAAGGTGGCTCAGTGGTTAGCACTGCAGCCTTACAGCACTGAGGTCCTGGGTTCAAATCTCACCAAAGACAACATCTGCAGGGAGCTTGTATGTTCTCCCCGTGTTTGCATGGGTTTCCTCCATGCACTTCAGTCTCCTCCCACATTTCAAAGACATACTGATAGGGTATTTAGATTGTGAGCCCCAATGGGGACAGTTTTGCAAAAGTATGTAAAGCACTATGGCATTAATAGCGCTATATAAATGAATAAATATTATTATTAATTATACATATTATTTATCAGTGGATGCTCAGTAGAGCTCTGCTACAATATATGCCAGTTTCTGACACAAACTATAGTAAATCTTCAACTAAGACCCAAGTCACCTTTGAGAAAATTACCAGGTCTGGTGTATAAGCATAAGCACCAAAAGTCACTAAATTGTAGTGCAACTATAAAAGTATGCAACTTTTATATATCGGTTTTATGACATACAAGCCATAAATGTGTCTCCCATAGAGTCGAATGATAACATTCTGGTTACCTGCAGGATGAGTTTAGAAGTAGGTTCATATCTAGAAGAGCCAGCAAACTTTAGAATGAACCCTCCTACTGACCAGTAGTGCCTCATCCCCACACATACTCCCATCAAAACTGGGCCAATTTCTACATCACTGACAAAAAAATCCTCATTGGGTCTACCGGCTGCCACTGACAGAAACTAAACCCCCTAAAGCATAGGTCATTACCAGGCCCTCCTTTTTGGAGCAGTGCTCCAAAATCAGGCGACCGGAACGAGGCAACATATTACCGCCAAATTCCAAAATTACACGCCGCATTTAGGAGGCAATTTGACGGCGATAATTCCAGGGGATATATCGCCGTCAAAAATGTCTCCCGAGGTTGTGGCGTGAGAAGGTACCCTAAGAGTAATGTCACATTCACATCGCTCAATTATGGTATTTACAGTACATAATATCACTTGAATTAAGTAAAGTGCTGTATATTCTGTAAGACTATAAAAATTTCATATTTATTTTAGCTATGTAAAAGCTTTACTCATTTCAAATAAGGATTGTTTAAACATGGTGGATGCTTACTGGCAGGTGCGTGCATTATACAATTGATATCTTTGTAGGGCTAAACACTGTAATATAATACAATAAAACCTTTTTTTGTCTATACATGTAACATTATTGGAGTTATTAAATATTGAAGAGTTTTTTTTGCAAAAAACGTCTATTACTGTTTCTTCAACGCTCGCTGGTAACACTTCTTGCTTGGATCAAGATAACCTCCACTAATTCCTACAATGTCATGTTCAGCTTTGGATCTGTTCCCACTGCATGTCAGGTAGGCCACAGTTTTTTCTTGTTTAGATTATGGGGTAATGCCCAGTGCTTGTGTACACCTCCCCGCTAGCCTTAGGTGATTTTGTTGTCCATTAGCAGGTTCCTACTCACAAATGCAGATTTTTAAACCCAAAAAAGGCATTGACTTAGTGTAAGTACCCAGTAAGGAGACACACCTCAATGTGGCTACTGGGTGGATATAGATATGGCCCTCTTTATATTCTAGAAGTCTTATTTTTTTATATATCTCCTTAGCTATAATGCTGATCTATATTTTTTTTAATTCAGTTTAGCATGTCTTAGGCCGGCTTCACACCACGGCAAGATCCGATCTGGGGCTGTCAGGGATGAACCTGACAGCCCCGGACCAGATTTTGGCCCCAAAGTATGCTATGGGTAGGATGGAGCCAAATGGCAGCTATCTGCCATCCGGCTTCCATCTGTCCGGGAGAATCTGGGAGGATTCGGATTTTTCTCCCGGATACAAAAATGCTGCATGCAGCATTTTTGTGTCCGGGAAAAAAAGCTGATCCTCCCGGATGCTCCCGGATCCTCCCGGTCCGGTGTGATCCCTAACATGGGGGTCTATGGCGCTATATCGCATTGGAGCTGCACTCGGGAGCTGGACATTGGGTGCTGAAGCTCAGCGCCGCTCGGCGCTGAACTTCAGCACCACGGTGATTTCCTCTGCTGACAGTTCATGACCGCGGCTTGCTCCCCCGAGATGCGGTCCTGACTTATCAGCGGCTGCAAATGAGCCATCCAGCTGCACACTGGACTGGAGGGTATAATTGGCCCTCCAGTTCTGTGTCCAGATCCAGTCCGGGACTGTCAGGTTCACCTCTGACAGTCCCAGATTGGATTTCATCGTGGTGTGAAGCCGGTCTTAGTATTTCAGAGTGCAGTTGTCTTTTTTGCTACAAATCATCATTGCGGTGTGATGCACATGTAAAGTCACACTGGGCCAACAAATCAATAGAAGAGTAGTGGATGCTATCCGGTAAGAGTCGGTTCTCCCACTCATTCCCATCCAGTGTCTACTAACAATGGGGCTGACTTGCAAATCAAGTCTTACAAACTGTAGTCCCAAGTAGAAAGCCCTTTCCAGCATGGGATATTGGGGTTTATGAATAACTTTAAGTGAAACCCTCCTCCACTAACTAGAATGTAACCTGTATGTTACAACAGCTTTTGCCCTAGTGAACATGGCACATTTATGTACAACATGGTAAACAATTAATTTTAATTAGTGCCATATGACACATATGCCCTTTAGGTTCCTGCAGCCGAAAATTATGGGCACCACAGCCACCCCCACAGCAAGTTAACATCCACAGCAAGACCCAAACTAGTCATATGATGACCAGGCTGGCTTGTGTTAAAAAGGGTGTCTAGTTGTAACCTTTTATTTGGCTGCATTTTGGCAATCATATACCTAGAAGTAAGCTGTTTGCATGTTGATTAAATTTTTAATAAATAAAATTTGTATAATAGTACTTTCTGTAAACCGATTTTATATTTTATTTTTTAGGGCTGTATGTCACACTTGTATTACTAGCATCTCATAAAATATCCCCACTCAACATTAACTATATTATCCTAATCATCTAAATATGAAGTAAGACGAACATATACATTTGTCATTGTCACTCAAGTGACATAAATGATATGTGCTGCAAAATTATTAAAAAAGGAAAGACCTATGGTCTCATTTCACTAGGGTTCAGTAACGGAATAAATTAACAATGACATGACTTGAATAATCATCCCCTCTTCGCAGCAGGTAGTGATTGTGTAGGATCCAATTTAGAGCATCTGTCAATACCTTAGGCTCTGCAGAGCTCATGCTATTTATTGGCTGGCTGTGACTTAAAAGTTCTCTGGGGACACTTCAATATTATAGGCCAGTGCTTTAAATGCTACAGAAGGGAACAATACATTTGCTTGGCTTAAAAATTAAAAAAGGATGCTTAGTAGATAATTAAATAAGGTGCCAGCTAATAAAAAAACTCACAAAGCTGCCTTAGCTAAAATATGAAGATGTCAAATTCAAGATTAATTCAAAGAAAGAAATATTATTCTATTAGAATGAATATTGACTAAATAAATTAACTTTATTGGATGAACCAGCCACAAAAATGAATAATAATATCCCTATAGAGAAAGCATAATGAGAGATATGAAAACTCTACTAACTGTTCATTGCCCATAATCTTCCTCATATTGTGTAATAATATAGGATTTACGTTAAGCAGGTGAGCTGTTTATATGAAAACAATTTCCGGAGATATAAATGTGCTTCTTTACCTCTTCCTGGCAGATTATGCAAGCGCTTATTATCAGGGAATCAGGTAGAAAAGATAGGAGAGAACTGTGCTAAATAAAAACCACTTAGTAATGGAAAATATGGCATTGTATACATTCTTTATAGTGTAATGTGATATTTTCATGTTTTATAGGGGATAACTTTCAGATAGCTGGTGGTTTGACAGCTGTGATCCTACCCCAAACCCATGAAATGGGACCTTAAAGAGCCCTGGCTTAATAAAGTGAAGGTTGACCATGTGCACATCCTCTCCATTTATTCTAATTGGAGTGTTGAGGACCCACACTTTGGAGTCCCAGTTCTCGGGCTTGGTGAGGGCCAAGGCAGTTGGACCACCTTTGATCATAAAGTTATCATGTATTTACTTTTGCAAGCTAGCAAAATGTTTAAGTGAAGAAAAAGTTAGACAAAGCCACATGAGATGTACTTAGCGATAGTCTATAGAGGTGTCATGTAGCCTTCCTTGCTCCCTTACCTCTATGGACTACTGCTAAGTACCTCTCAAATGGTTTTGTCTAACACTTCACTAACTGGTTATTTTAGTTCTTACTTAGGGGGTATTGTGCCTCTTTTTACTGTGGATTTTGACTAGTTAATTTGCCACCTAAATGATTATGGTGTGTGTGTGTGTGTGTGTGTGTGTGTGTGTGTGTATGAGTGAGTGCGGGGGGTTATATGACCCTTGTTACATGATTTGTGCTTCCCTCTTGTTAGGGTGTCTGTGTTCAATAATTATTTACTCATTTCATTGGATATTAAGTCTACTTTTCAAATACAGATGTTTCTGTGGTACATCCAAACCTTTGCATACACTGCTTCCTCTTATGGCCACTTTACACGTCCCAACATCCGTCCGATGTTGGATACAACGGCGCGGGAGCGCGCTTTTTCTGGGCAGAATTCCAAGATTGCATAGGAGATGTTACACAGCGCGATATCGGCAGGCAACGCAACAGCGATGTGTACGCCCCCTTGTATAGCCGACCCAGGAACGACCATTTAACATGGGAGAGAATAGGGGAAGTTGTACTTCCACATTGTTGTTGGGCTTTTACACAGCACTATCCGGCCACATCGTCCATCCAATATCGGGCCGTTGGAGAGCAGGCTCATTTGATCCCCGATATCGTTTTGGCATCGTTCGTGCATCGTATTGGACATTTACACCATACAACGCACGAACGATATCGGGGCCAACGTAGGAACCACGTGACTTTTTATCGGAGTTGGACGCCGATATCGGGACGTGTAAAGTGGCCATTAAGAGCTGGGGCAACTCTGGATATTTAACAAAATTGACATAGTAGTAATTACTTTGGAAGATGCCCCTAGATTTAAATGCCTAACTGGTATGTTAGGTGGTTTTGTATAGTCTGGTACTTTTGTTATTATTATACACAGTGTATGATTATTACTGATTACTGTTTTGCTTTATTGATGAGATTATATAATAACAAAAGTTTATTAAAAAAAAAAAGTAGTCGAGTAGTCATGGAATGATGATTGGGGTAGCGTGCCACAGAATGATGAGCCGACAAGTGAGAAAAAGTATGCCATGAAATGACAAGTGAAGAGGGCCCATTCAAAAGTTTGATTAGGGGCCCACTGTAATCTAGGTGCACCACTGCTTCTAAGTGAACTCAACTTGGCAACACTTTAAAAGTGTTTTATAACATCTAATATGTGTTAATAATTCATCAAAAAAAAAAATCACATAAAATTCGGTATTCTGAGGTTTTTTTTTCATCAAAATCAATAGCCAAACTGTAGCTGAAAGGAGAAGTACTGATGAATCACCTCTGATGTTCAGCTTCCAATTAGCAGTGTTGTACAAATAGGAGCTGTTTCTATTTAACAGACGTTATGTTTTGCTTCAATCAATAGACAGCTGCAAGTGATTCGTTGAGGCGTACAGTTTTAACTCTGAGCGTTAACATATTGACTTCCGTTCCGCATGTATCACTCATACTAGTCACAGCTGACTGAGCTTCATGTCAACCTGTCAACCCGCAGCTGAAATTCTCATTAACCTTGAACCAGGTTGGGCTTGAACAATTTTTAAAAAATTACCAAACTAGCTGTTAGACAGGTGTATATATCATAGAACTGATTGGAGCCCATATGTTTTTAAGTAAAAAGAAGTGTTCCTGTTAAATATACTGAAAATGTTAAACAGCCCAATCTGTAATGTACAGCCAGTGTCTATTAGCATGAATATAAATTGATAGGGTGGACCTTGGATGTCAAGTGTTGATCTTCTCACACTGTGCACACCAACCTGTTGATTCATTTTCATTTATTACAGTGTACACTGATGACCTTGAAGGCAGCGGTGTTTTATAGCTCTGCATCAGGCGTTCTCTCTGGTTTGTGCTGATTTTCCTCCTGAATCAGCAGCAGGCCAAGGCTTTAGTTCATTCATCACAATCTGGGTGGTGACTTGTCTCAATAGTCCTATGGCTTGCACTTCTGTTCTATATCTGAACTTGACAGCAGGCATTTAGATACTGAATGACAAATGACATTCCTTTTCAACTTTTAATGATATCCTCAAATAATTTTGTTTCTGCTGAACACTAAAAGAAACAGTTAATTTACATTGCAAATTCCAAAACCATTCAGGCAAAAAAGAGAGGCAGAATTTTTTTTTTCTTTTCCCTTTCCAATTGAAATGCTAATTTATGAATCTGTTTTATTTCATTAAGTTGTCTATACCTTATAATTTGAAGTGGGGTCATTGTATTATCAGCTGTCTACTTCTGTGTTTAAAGTACGCTTTGAATGAAAGTCTCATGGACAAAGAGTTGACTTATTTAGAACACTAAAAGATGTGTGAAAATGGTAAAAAATTAATCAGATCTTTTGTCCTTGGAAAATAACCAGGCAGAGAGCTGGTCTGTGCATGGTGAGTTGGGTCATACAAGGACATATTGGAATATCTCTTTGTGATTAACACATGTAGTCCTGAAAGAGAGGATGGAAGAACTCTCCAGGACCGTTGGTCTCTGACTCCTCTCCATGTATAACGCTGTGTGCTCTGCATCTGGAAGCACTACATGTTGGACACAGTGCCTCCAGACCAGCAGGAACCCCCGGGTGAGCGCAAGGAGACCGCAGCCGCCCTGTGCACATGATCTGCGGTAGGTGCAGGGCGGCTTCTCTCTGCATTCACCCGATGGTGACCGCTTCCAACACCAAAGCATGAAATTAACATGCAGTGGAGATTCGGAAGCCCCGCAACCGGGCACCACATCTGAAAACATGCTGCAGTGGGGAGAAGAATAGTGAGCATGGGATATCTTGAAATTCCATTCACTATGCTGCTACTGTTCAACGCAGCGGCAATATACTACATCCAAAATGCTGCAATTCATGATCGTGAGCACACACCCTAACTGCTCAGAAGTCTTGATTTCGTTTGGGTTTTGCATTGACTAACATTTCACTGACCTGAAGGCAATTTTTACTACTAGTATAAAATATATATTTTTCTTTATTACATCATAACAAAATAATACAGCAGGGAGGAAATATTACATGTTCTATCTTTTTCTTAAAGGGAGCCTGCCACCATAAAAATTCAGTCTATTCTGCAGGAGGAGCTGAGCAGATTGATCTACACCATATTTCTTTGGACTATAAGACACAGCAGACCGTAAGCTGCACCTAGGCTTTAGAGGATGAAGATAGAAAAAAAAATGTAAAGCTAAAAATGTTGTCATGATCCACTGTTATGGGGAGATCTGCAGCTGACACTGTTATAAGGGTAATGTTCTCCAATTCTGTACAAATGTCCCCATCCAGGTATAATTGTTGTTTCTTAATCTTAACTGGTAACTATTTTTTTTCATAGATGCATAAATTAATATAAATATTCATTATCAGTCATGCATGGTTATGTATAAAACTAGCTGTGAGCCCGATGCGATTGCATCAGGATTCTAGAATCTGTGTATAGGGCATTGCTCGGGCTGCTGCAACGACTCGCAACGCCCACTTCACGGGCATTGTGAGTGAGATTATCAGTATCTATTATATAATTGCCGTAGCGACTTCCATCGCACACGGCGCTACTTTCGTGACTTTGTCCGTGGGCGCCCAGCGCCCACGTGACTCACTCGCAGTGGCTGTGAAGCGGGCGTTGCGAGTCGTTGCAGAATAGGCGCCACTGACTCACAATGGCTCACTCGCAATGCCCGCGAAGCGGCCATTGCGAGTCCTTGCAGAATAGGCGCCACTGATTCGCAATGCCCGCAAAGCGGCCGTTGCGAGCCCTTGCAGAATAGGCGCCACTGACTCTCAAAGCCTCACTCGCAATGGCCGCGAAGGAATACCAGCAGTGCCAAGCTTGCTCAGGGATAGCAGCAGGCTGGTGTGAGTGCTTCTGCACGCACTGTGAGGCGGAGACTCTTTGAGCAAGGCCTGGTTTCAAGGAGGGCAGCAAAAAAGCCACTTCTCTCCAGAAAAAACATCAGGGACCGACTGATATTCTGCAAAAGGTACAGGGAGTGGACTGCTGGGGACAGGAGTAAACTCATTTTCTCTGATGAATCCCCTTTTCGATTGTTTGGGACATCTGGAAAACAGCTTATTTGGAGAAGAAGAGGTGAGTGCTACCACCAGTCTTGTCTCATGCCAACTGTAAAGCATCCTAAAACCATTCATGTGTGGGGTTGCTTCTCAGCCAAGGGAATCGGCTCACTCACAGTCTTGCCTAAAAACGCAGCCATGAATAAAGAATGGTACCAGAAGGTCCTCCAAGAGCAACTTCTCCCAACTGTCCAAGAGCAGTTTGGCGCCCAACAATGCCTTTTCCAGCATGATGGAGCAGCTTGCCATAAAGCAAACTAAATGGCTCAGGGAACAAAACATAGAGATTTTGGGTCCATGGCCTGGAAAACTCCCCAGATCTTAATCCCATTGAGAATGTGTGGTCAATCATCAAGAGACGAGTGGACAAACAAAAACCAACAAATTCTGGCAAAATGCAAGCATTGATTATGCAAGAATGGACTGCTATCAGTCAGGATTTGGTCCAGAAGTTGATTGAGAGCATGCCAGGGAGAATTGCAGAGGTCCTGAAGAAGAAGGGCCAACACTGCAAATATTACAAAACAGACATGTATATTTACTACTATGAAGGGTGCACATAGACAGAAGCAAGAGCAATACCTTGGCTCTTTGCAGTCCAGTGCACAATTCCACCTGTTTTGTAGGGGAAAGTAACCCCTTTACCCCCTGAGCCTCTGTACAGTGGCAAATTTTTGCGCAAAGGCTACTGCTTTTATCACTTGTGATTTTTATTCATTTATAATTTGATGATAGTTGCTCCTCTTGTAGCTATTTATCCTCTCCTATTTGATATCAGCTTGAAAAAAACACTATTGATGCGAACCTGTTGCTAGTTTTATTTGACAATGCAGGAAGACTTTAAGGGGTTGTTCAAACTTAGGTTTAGATCTGCAGTCACACTATGCTAGCACCAGGAGCGGGGAGGTACGTGACCACAAGTGTGTGATTTGCATACATGTAGTCATGTGCCCGACTAGTGAACGAGGTCAGACACATCTAGTTGGAATGTGGCCAGAAGCATGCAAATGGCATACTTGATGTTATATGACCGCCTGCTTCTGGTGCTGGCACCAGAGAATCCTGATAGCATGCAGTGTGTGCACTGTGTGGTGTCACAAGCCTGCAGTCACATAGAGTGATGTTAGGCTTTAACTCCAAAGCTGAGCAACCTCTTTAAAAATTAACTATTGGCTTCCGGTTCCGGCGCCGCCATGTGCAGTCACGCTTAGAAGAGCTCCGCAGCCCTCCTCAAAATAACAGAAATCCCCAGGCCCTGGGACACCTAAGCCTTCCGCAATGAGTGGTGGAAGATCGAGCACACCGGCCACCATGGACTGCTACGTCACCCGGGGAGGTGAGACGGAGCAAGAAGGAGCGGTGCTGGGACCGGAGGTAAAGCGCGGGAAGCGCACAATAATGGCGGCAGAAGAAACACAGATCCAGGCTTCCCCAGAAGTAATGGGGAGTGGGAGAGACGGGGAGGGAAGAGAGAGACCAGAAGACCTGGTTGATGTAATCCCTCCAGTGAAAGAGATAGATGGCAAGCCGCAAGACCAGAGCCAGAGGGATAGACAGACACAGAAGGATCCAAATGTAAATGCCCTTGTTCAACAGCAGATAGACTATAAGCTGCTAGCAAAAGAATTGGCATCACATTTAGCAGAGGAATTCAAACAAGCAGTTTCAGACCTAGTGGCAGCTGCTACAAAAGACTTGCAAACTAAAATCAAGCACCATGACCAACGACTGCAAGAAGCAGAGGAGAGGATTGCAGCTGCAGAGGAGAGAGAGATAGAATTAGAGCAGCAAGTGCAAGATCTGCAGAAACAGTCAGCTTATACCCTGAATAAACTTGAGGATCTTGAAAACAGAACTCGCCGCAGCAATCTTAAAATTGTAGGCCTCCCTGAGTCCATTCTACTGAGCCAACTTGTCGAAGTGTTTGAAGTGGAGTTGCCTAAAGAGCTGGGTCTCTCCCACAAATGCAGAACTGAGCGCACCCACAGAATAGGACCCCCAAGAGAAGCTTCTAGTGGCAATACAAATAACAGCTCAGCACGTGATAAGGACTCAGATAAGCCAAGGCATGCTATTGCCAAATATCTCAATCACAGAGACAAAGAGGAGATCCTCCGTGCCTACAAAGCTAAAAAAACACCCACTCATGATCCTGGGACACATAGTTTTACTATTCGCTGAGTATTCAGTAGAGGTCACTAGGAGAAGGAGAGCATTCAGTGACGCCTGCACCACACTGTTTAAGAAAAATATAAGATTCCAGCTAAACTACCCAGCCACTCTGAGATTCAGAAACCCAGCGGGGGAGATGGTCTCCTTCACGGATCCTGTGGAAGCTATGAAAACAATCACCAAACGGCGGGATTATGCTGGAAGGGCAGGGGCCAAATTTGAACAGCTCGAGCTCGGGTGAGGGGGGAGAGACCACGATACTTGAAGGAGGACTGGAATCCGGTTCTGGCACATCAAGAACATATAGATTACGTTCGTAGTCTCTGTCACAGCGCCCTCAAGAACATTTGCAATCTCCCAGACAACAACGCCCGCTAATGCCCAGATGGAACAGAAAAAAGTGAACAACCCTCTTGTCTGGAAAGGAAAGGAGCCATGATGATTCTTCTTAAAGGGGGATTTTTTCTTTCCCCCCTACCCCACCCTCCCTCCCCACCCTTTTTTTTTTTTCTCTCTCTCTTTCTTCCTTTCTCCCTAGATTCAACTTTCCAGTGTACGAGTCAAAGCCAAGAAGAAGATTGAGAGACTCATTACTTGGTTAGACTTTTGGATCCGGAGTGGGGAGGGGGGGAAGAAATGCAATATTGACTTTATAATATTACAGATGAAGAAGTAGAGGGTGGGGGGCGAAGGAGACATAGAGTGTAACAAATTTGAGGGATTTGCCTTTCACTGTCTGCCACCAGCACCATGGGGGCCTTACAATTGACCAACATAGTGATGTTATATGCACTCTTATGACAATATTGTCTGTATTTAAAGTTATGTTTTAGTTACTGGGGTCTGGGACCAACCTGGAGATTTTATTGATAGAATAGATAAATATGTAGAACAAAGAGGAGGATAGAGCTTTTTGCTTCAGCCAGGGGGAAAAAAGCGAAGTCGTCAAATGCTAAGGTTGGAGAAGGAGAGAATGGAGGGGGGGAATACGTTAAGGTTGGGATTTAGAAAAGGGGAAAATTATGCCTTGTTAATACTATCTTATTCGATGCCTTCTCATTCCTGCACATGTGTAGCGTCCACTATTAACTGCATTAGCTACCCACTTCCAAGTTGCATGATCCTCATCTGGTACCTAAAAATCATTTACCCATAATAGAAATGGTAAGATGGATTACATGGAACGTTAAGGGTCTCCGATCACCGTCTAAGCGTATGATGGTGCTTCGACACCTTAAGAGGCTGGGAGCGGATGTAGCTCTATTGCAGGAGACTCATCTCATGCCGAGTGACTACTTTAGACTTAAAAAATTGTGGGTGGGGGAAGTGTTTGGCTCGGGGCTAATGACAGAAAAGCTGGGGTGATTGTCCTTATTAACAAATCCCTTTCTCACAAGATATTGTCATCGTCATCAGATGACGAGGGACGATTACTCCATATGAATATTCAGATTCAAAATACAATTTATAGCCTGTATAACATATATCCCCCAAACACATTGCAAAAATCTTTTTTTCAAAAATTGGTTGACCAAATTATGATGGATCAAGAAAATAAAATTGTAGGTGGCGATTTCAACTGGGTACTCAATGAACTAGAAGACAGAAGGAGAGAGGATTTGTTGTGCTTTACGGGGGGTGGACAGAGACTCCCTCCCAGGCCTAACCTATTAGAAACCCTAACCAATAGCTGCAGTCTGGTTGACTCATGGCGCACGCTACATCCTCTGGAAAGGGAGTTTACCCACTTTTCTCATGCTCATAAAACGTGGTCGAGGCTCGATATGTTTTTCGTCTCATCCTGTTTGTTTCAGAGAGTGGTGGAGGCGGAATTAAGAGACATGGTTATATCTGACCATAGTCCAATGATTTTGGAGACTAAAGATACATTCCCTAAGGGAACAGACTACCTGTTGAGGTTCCCGGATACGTTAACAAGAGATGAGAACTTTGGTAAACTCCTAAAGGAAAGGTGGTCTGATTACTATACAAATAATGCGGAACATGCTTCTAATCTGAGATTGTTTTGGGAGGAGGCGAAGACGGTTTTGCGAGGACACATTATGGCCCACAGTATCAGACTCAAAAAGGAAGTAAAAGAAAAATATATCCTAACCAGTCTTAGAGTGAGGGAGACCTACCTCACATATAAAAGGACCATGGATGCCTTAGATAGAGACAATTGGATGGCAGCAAAGGAAGCATTTGATAGGTGGGCAGCTAAGAGAGAAGACCTTTACAGAAATTATATAGAAATAGAACTAAATAGATATGGAGATAAAGCGGGACATTTACTGGCGAGATTGGCGAGGGGCAGACGACCACCTCCCTCCATACTAATAATCAGAGACAAACAAGGCAAACTCTGGTCTGATCCTAAAAAAATATCACAGCTACTAGGTAAACATTATGCAACGTTATATAGCGAAAGAAAGGGAGATGTAGAGCCAGACAAAACATGGCTGAATTCCATTAATATGTCTGGGTTGACAGAAGATGAAAAACCATAGTTCTATTTCAACAAATGAAATAGAAATGGCAATCAATTCATTGAAGCCAGGAAAAGTGGCGGGACCGGATGGCTACAATGGAGCCTTCTTTAAATCTCTGAAGGAACAAATCTCTCCTACATTGATGGAACTATATAATTCTATATTGAGGGGCTCTCCGATCCCAGAGAGAATGAATATGGCTCATATTAAACTGATTCTCAAACCGGGCAAACCCCCGTCAGACCCATCTAGCTATAGACCTATCTCCTTGATAAATCAAGATTTGAAGCTTTTATCTAAAATTTTAGCGGATAGGTTGGCAACAATTCTTCCTAGACTAATACAACCACATCAATCAGGATTTGTGAAAGGACGATCGACCACTACCAACATCAGAAAAGCAATGCTACTGATGGATGTAACGAGACATGAAGGAGGGGGGAGGGGAAGAATCCAGCCATGATCACCCTAGATGCAGAGAAAGCATTTGACAATGTGAGGTGGTCATGTCTGGATTGGGTTCTGGACACTATAGGATTGGTAGGTCCCTTCCGCCAGTTTTTGAAATCTATGTATAGCAACCCGAAAGCGTGTGTGAGCATTTCGGGATTTTTGGCGGAAACATTTAGACTGATGAACTCGCCAGGGTTGCCCATTGTCCCCTCTTCTCTTTAACCTAGCGATCGAACCACTAGCACTACATCTAACAACCCAGAACATCTATGAAGGCCTGAGAGTTGGAGGAAGAGAGGTTAAGCTATCCCTTTTTGCTGACGATATTATCTTATTTGTAAACCAACCCCAAAGAGATCTTAATAAAATACTAGACACCATAGAAAAAATAGGCAAATTATCAGGATTTGTGTTAAATAAAGACAAATGCGAAATTCTCTTTCTTAAAAATGGATCACATAACGGAGCCACAACCATACTATACGGAATACCTGTAGCAAAAAATAATTTGAAATACTTAGGCGTACAGCTGGCCAGATCACCCGATTTGATATATAAATTACACTTTTTACCAATAATCGAAAAAATAGAAAAGGAACTTGAGAACTGGAAAAATCTTCCCTTATCGTTGTTGGGCCGATCTCACCTGATCAAAATGGTTAGTTTCGCGAGGCTTCTTTATCCCCTCCAGACAATCCCACTGCTACTCAAGCATAAAGATGTTGGGCGACTGAATACCGCATTTTCATAATTCTTATGGGGAGGCAAAAGAGCAAGAATTAAACTTACAACTCTAATGAAATCCAGAGAGGAGGGGGACTGAGAGTTCCGGATATTAGGGGCTATAATCTAGCGTGTGTCATGAGAAATGTACTAGACTGGGTCAACAGCACTTCCAAATTCTCCGATGTGGGCCTGGAGGGGGAGTTCTCATGACCTTGGGATCTGTCGGCCCTGCTGCATTCCTCATTAAAAGACTTACCTCTAAGAATTAAATGCACATCTATTTACAGAGACACAATGATGACTTGGAAGGCAGTAAGGAAAAAAATGAAGCTCTCATGGCAGATCTCTAAGCACCTGAACCCTTGGGCTGCTCCTTCCTTTCCACAAGGGGTTGACAATTTGTTATTTAACAAAATGGAAGGAGAGAGGGATAAAAACTCTGGGGGACCTCATGCATGTAGGGGAGAAGAGATGGTTAAATGGCGAAGAAATCTTAAACAAATTTAATTTGCCAAGATCTCAATGGCTACAATGCTTACAATTACAACGACATCTCTTGTGCCGGTTACGTGATGTCTCAAAGGAGATAGAAGGAGGTGAATGGGGGGAACTGGTGAATAATGCACTTGAGTACATGTCTATATCCTCCGTGTATAACAGGCTACAACACACCCTAAGACCTCTGGGGACCCATAAACTATTTTCGTTGTGGAGGAGACACTTCGCAGATCCAGATCTCACTCAAAACATACTGACAGGATGGGTATAATAAGAAAGAATATTATAAATGAGAAGTGGAGGGATACTCAATATAGACTTATGCACGGAATAATTAAGGGCTTCAATATCCCACCCTCTTCGACGAATAGTGAGAGATTGTCGCATTGCCCTAAATGCAAGACTCCCCTGACCGATCTCGAACATGGAATGTGGTCATGTTCAGAGTCGCAAAAATATTGGAAAAAAGTGGGAGATCTAGCCTCGGGATTATATCCTGCTGAGAGTAGAAGTGACCCATTGTTATGGCTATTCCACTACTTGGTTGATTCTCCCGCGGAATACCAGTTGCATACCCTATTCCACACAATCTCTCTAGTGGCCAAGAGGCTTCTCCTGCTTCACTGGATTCGTGAGACTGTTCCCTCTATTGAAATGGTACATAATACTCTCAGGAAAACACTAGACCTGGAATCTTTAGAGACACTAAGAAACCCTATTAAATTGACTAAAAAATGTTTCCACAAGTAGAAACCCTACATATTAAAGAACTTCTCAGACGTAGAGATAGAGAGATTTATGATTCCCTATAAAAACACAGAGTGGTACGCTATTGAGGACTTAAATGGCACTTTAGGTATCTTGAGATGTGGCACTTAATATTGGCTATTAATTTCATTAGCTAATAAATTTCGATAATATGATAGAGTATTGAAAGAAAATAATTTTTATGAACAAGGCATAAGGGGAGGGAGGGATGGGTTTATTTTCTTGTGAGTAATTGATGTTTTTGTCTTGGTGTTTCACCAAAGCTGTCTTCACTTATATACTCTGTTACCATGATTTAAATGCCACTGTTTATCTTTTATTGTTTCAAAGTCTGAAATACTAATAAAAATGATGGTTCAAAAAAAAAAAATTAACTATTTTTTCTGCCTCTCTTCTGAGCGAGCAATATATGTCCATGCCAATGCTTGTTGCCTGATTGCCAACTTGGTTCTCTCTACCAGTTTTTTAGTGCTGTGTTTTTATTAGTAGTTCTTGGCCCCTTCTGCTCATTCAATTTTCTAATTGATTTATTGATTCGTTTACAACAAACATTTACTAAATATATTTAAAACAAGTACTGCCATCTATTCAATTGTAAGAAAAATGATTTAGAGAGACTATTCATGAGCATAGAGATACTAATCAATTCTATCTCTGTCTTTATTGAAGTATTTTATCACATCTTGCCCTCTGAGTGTCTTGTATGCCTACTTGCAGATACACAATGGCCATTCTATCCAGAGTTTCAAGCACCAAACATCAAACTGCATTAACTTCCAACACATCTATCACATCTATGGCTGCCTTACCATAGCTGGTACTAAATCATCACTACCCTGCTTCTTGAAATGAATCCTTTATTTATCGAGTAAGTGATCAATAACCTTAATCAACATCAATCCAATTTGTGCACTGTTACTAAGCTCATTTTACAATATTATCTAAGATACAATATCCTTCTATTAGAATATTAGGCATTCTTTAATATATGCTTAACTCTTTACTCCAGGCTTTTTGCTCTATTAATGTGGATGAAGACATCTGTTGTGACATTTTGTATCCTTAAGTCTTGCGGAATAATGCTGCTCACGCACTTTATCACTAATTATAACAATTAGTATATCATTTGATCACTAAAAAAATACACATGGTATAAAGTGATTAGTTACATAGTTACGCCGCAACCATAGCAATCACATTAGTAAAAAATCAATAAAGAACATTATTTCCAAAAGTTACCCAACAATAAGATTCATTAACACATAGAATACGTGCTCCAATATACGTGCAATTGTTTTGGGGTAGCTAAATCTTTGCAAGGAAATACTGTCATTGTGTAAATACATTCTTAGGAACCCAGTAATTTTTGCAGATCAGCAATAAAACATTTCTAAGTGTGAACCTTGGCTGACAGGCAAGTAGAGACCTTTACTTATTGCTTTACCACATTTCATTTATAGATCAGCACATAAGCTCTTAATCTTCCAAGCATTTCCAATTGCTATTTCATTAAAGTTAATAGATGGACCTCAAAATGTCACCAGATGGTGTAAAACTCTTGAGAATATCTAAAACTTTTTCTAATGACAAGATATCACCGAGATACAAAACAATTAGATTACAGTAAACTCATTTACATATAGAAATATAGAGTTCTTTTGCATGTTGAAAGATTTATGACATTTATGTCTCCATAAAAATGAAGACATGTTCTTGTTTGTGACATAAGGTTATAGTTTAGAAAACACAAAAATGTGAAGCTACAAGATGGATGGAAACACCTCTCGTAAGGTACAGTATAATCGAGAAAGTCAACAACAAACTCCCAAAGTAAGGTCATTTGATTTCCAAAAATGATGGTAACCACCAGAAACAAAATTAATAGCTCAACTAAGCCCAAGCCATAAGATAGAACACATTTTACAGGTAGAGTAGTCAGACTATGGAATGCCCAACTTGAAGGACATGTTTGTTTCAGCCTTTGTAATAATGTAACTGTAATACTGTGGCAATCATGATAAAAGTGCCATCAATTACATATGAATGTTAACTTTGTCACCAACAAAACACCAAAATAACCACCTACAGCAACACACTACAGTTAGAGCCACAATATTCAATCTCCACTGATTAGACTAAAGGAAAGATTTGTACTGGTATGGTGTCCACTGTTTAAGAAAGTCTCTTCCTCTTATTTGCCTCCCTCAGTAATAGATTTCTAGTAGCAATACAACAATGAAGGCCTTATTCATGCAGTTTTGTATAAACAGTTTATCATTCTGCTAGAACTCACTGAAGCATTCAATTGGTCCATTGTAGAGATGGGCGAGCCCACAGATGTTCAGGTTCAGCGGATCCAGGAGAATTTTAAAAGAAAGTCCGGGGTCAGGACCGTATTTGACCCAAACCTTGAACCCTATATAAGTCTATGGGTGTCACAGGGTGGTATAACGTATAGGGAATCAGAGGCAAGATTCTAAGGTGGGCTAAGCATTCAGGGGGGCTAGTCTGGCCCTGGACTTAGAGTCCCTGATTAGTCTTGTTCCGGAAGGTACCTCTGAAGATGAGGAAGTTCAGGCCACCACCCAAGCCCTTCGCTCCTGCTCAGCCTAGGTTAAGAGCCCCTACCTCCACCTATGGACTGGGAAAACCCAGCAGCTACAATGGAAGTCAATGGCAGCAAAAACACAGCTCAACACAGCACGACTTCACAGCACAACGTCCAAGTAGAAATGAGCTCTATCTGTGACATCTATTGAAGGGAAGTGGAGCTATTTCAAGGCTGGGGGAGTGGAGATCTGAATACTAAGACACACCCCTCTACCTCCATCTAAATGCTATAACTTACTCCTCCACCTGCAGAGCTGCAGCACACAGAATAAACATAGGAAAAAAACCTCAATTTTAACATAGTAGCAGCACTCATGGAGTGCAAAACAGTCAACATGTGACAGTACCCACTCCCCTTTATGAGAGGCCTCTGAACTACACCTGGATCATTCGGTAATGGTCTAGCTTTCCTGAGAGTTGACCTGTGGAAGATATTATGGGTGTTTAGCACCAGAGGATGTTCTAGCTTGAACAACACAGGGTTAAAATGGCAAAGATCCTAAACGGACTAATAACTCCAGTAGGAGGAGCTCCAGCTGAACACTTCCACCTTACGTGTTTTGACAACACCCACACATAATCATCCACTCTCAGGTCTGGACTATTTATTACCATTCAGGTGATCACAAGCAGAGGGTTCATTCACAGGGGGGCAAACAGTAGAGACGTTGCCCTGTCTCATCCCAGGAAACTTTTTCACAGAAGGCTTAGTGGCAGTCACCACCCTCCCCCTAACACTCTTCTCAGGATAACACCTGAGTCCAGCATTATTTTGAGGTGTAGGCTGTTTTTTTACCCCTATTCTTCGGTAGGTGTTTAACCACCTTCACTGGAGACATACTGTAGGAGCAGGCCTGACCAACATGGCAGAGACCGTAGTGCTCAAGTACTTATCCACAAGGGATGTCAGCGATTGAGAAACAGGTTTAGCGCTGTATGGACAGATCCTAATAAAGTGATCAGCTTGACCACAATAGAAACAAGATCTCCCAATCTGATGAATGCAATTTCCCATACTAATCTGCTTAGGTACATCAGGACCACAGGTGTAACCTCCACAGCAGGGATCGCTGTTATGATCCGATGACTTAGGAGTAACATGAAGATTCCACAGAAGTTGTTGGTAACTATACTGACCGCGACACCTGACTCAATACTGCAACTAGAAGTAGCCATGGGATGTAACTAACCATGCCCTAGATACCTCAACACGGCCGGACAACTAGCTACCCCTAGAGATGAAAATAGGAAAAGCTATCTTGCCTCAGAGCAGAACCCCAAAAGAGCAGCAAGCCCCACAGATATTAACTGGGAAACAGGAGAAGAAAAGACACACACAGACAGAATATAGAGTTCAGCAAAAGAGGCCACACTAACTAGATAGTAAAAACAGGATAGAATACTATTGCGGTCTGTATTAAAATACTATCAAAAAATCTCCAACAGCAGATAGTGTAAAAAATTACCCTGAGTCCACTAAGACTCACTCCCTCTATATCTGCAAAACGTCTGTGAAACAAACAAGAATAAACAAGTACAAATACCAAGAATACTGGAAATAGCAGATAACAGTGAATAGCAATTACTGTCCAGGAAGAAAACTTCCTAACAGAGAGCAGGTAAACAAATATGTAGACTAAATTTCAAACCACATCTCAGAACAAGACAAACTGAAATCAGATCCGCAAGCACACATGTGCGCCACAAAGTAACAAAAAGCATTCACTTAGCTTGCAAGGAATTCAGCAGACCAGGAGAAACCAGGAAAAGCTGTGGACACCTCCAGGAACATTTACAACTGGCAAGGACTGATCAGCTTCAAACCACTATATGCTCCAATCTGACCCTGACTGCCAATCATCAAGATCAGCTGTAGAACTCTCCAACACACAGCCAGCTGCATTACCAGCAAAAAAACACCGGAGGGAGCTCACAAACAGAATTCCTCCTTAATGAATTCACAACAGATGGCCACCAGGGGCAGGGTGGCTTCAGGTCTCTGTCAGGCATCTGTCTAACCTAATAGCAAGCGCCATAGCAGCTTCCAGCTACTCCGGAGCAGTGTACAGAGTCAATGAATCTTGTAGCCGATATGACAAACCCATGCAGAACTGACTCCTCAGAGCAGGGTCATCCCACTGTCAGTGGCCCATCTCCTGAACTCAGAGCAATACTCTTTGGCAAGTAACGCTTCTTGTCCGAGTTTACTACTTTTGTCCCAACCAAGCAGACAGCATCAGGGTCACCATACACCAGGGCAAGAGCAGCAAAAAAGTCATCCACCAACCACATAGATGGAGAATCGGTCGGCAGAGAGAAGATCCAGGTCTGGGGATCCCCCTTAAGAAGGGAGAGTATAATCCCCATGCAATCTTCCTCATTCCCTGAAGAACGAGGCTGGAGCCTGAAGTATAACTTACAGTCTCCCTCGAAAACAATAAACCTATCTTTTCCTCCCGAAAATTGATCAGGAAGGAATATATTGGGTTCTGGGGAATACAGTGAGTCGCAGATAATGTCACAGGTGGAATAACATATAGGGAATCAGGAGCCAAGAAGATAAGGTGAGCAAGGGCATTCAGGAGATCTTTTCTGGCCCTGGACTTGGGGTCACTGACTAGTCCTGTTTCCAAAGGTACCTCTGAAGGTCAGGAGGTTCGGACCGCCACCTACCCTTCACTCCCTCTCAGCCCTAGGCTAAGAGCCCTTACCTCCACCCTATGAACCGGGAAAACCCAGCAACTACAATGGAAGTTAACGGCAGCAAAAACACAGCTCAGGACAGCATGACTTAACAGCACAAGGTTCAAATAGAAATGAGCTCTACCTGCGACATCTAGTGGAGGGAAGTGGAGCTATTTCAAGTCTGGGGGAGTGGAGATCTAATACAGACACATACACTTCACCAAAAGTAGACTCTAACCTGCAGAGCTGCAAATAACAGAATAACAAGGAAAAAAAACTCAATTTAAACACAGCAGCAGTATATAGTATGGCAAAGCATAATGTGAAATAGGAACCAAACTTAGTGCTATAATTGGGTAGTAAGTGAAGGCTGCAAAATAGAGCATCAAACTTCCACTGTCCACATGCTTCGGTCATCAGTAAAGCCTCATATTATTCACCTGCTCCCTGCCACTCATCTGTGAATCCATCTGTGATTGGATGTTGCAGTCAGTGTGCCTCCCATTTGCTGGGCTTGTGATTAGCTGCAATACACTTTAGTGTATCGCAATTAACCTGCCATCATATGTTGTAAAAATAAATAGATAATTGAAAAAACTGTGTGGGAGGGTCCCCGTGTATTGATTCATAGCACACATAAAACACACGGCGTTGAGCTGCAGCCTCCAGCCATGTGGGTTTTGTTGGTTGTGCATCAAACTAAACGGACCCATGCAGGTTTTTTTTTAATTATTTAAACAAATAATTTTTACAAAGTGTGAGATATCCCCAATTTTGATACTTCAGCCTAGATAAAGAACAAGAAGGTAAACAAACTGAAGCGGTCTAATTGGAGGTGCTTCAGGCACAAAGGCAGCAGGCACTGGGATGGTTTTTCAACAGACCTTTATTCAGGCTCCCCTCCTACTCCACAACATGTTTCGATAGATTCTCTATCTTCCTCAGGTGGTCACGCCACGCTAAATAAAGCCCCCCTGGTAACCCACTATTGCGCCCCTTTCTCTCTCTTTTCTCTTAGATAAAGAACAAGGCTGTGAGTTGATATTTTCAAGCTATGGAGGCACATAGATGTTGGGCCCCTCAAGGGTATAGAGTAGCCCACAGTCACCCAGAATTTGTCAAATTCATGAGATGAGCAAAATCCTGGCCCTTACCTGGCCCATCTCGATTGCAGATTGATTGGCGACCAAACAGAGAAGTAGCGCGGCTTGGCGCGGGGATTTGAATCCCGCTCGGGGTACTACCGCTGCGAGCAATGAGCAAAGCGGCATTCAAACCGCGTGCCAAGCCGTGCGCCGCATCTCTCATTGGTTTCTGCGGTGGCCGCGGTTTTAAAACACGCGCCGCTTCGCTTATTGGTCACCGCTGACCACAGCGACCAATCAGACATCGTGTTTTAAAACACGCGCTAAGTGCGCTGATTGGTCGCCGCAGCTGGGGCGACCAATCAGCGAGCAGAGCACAGCTTAGTATATTGGCGGTCAATTTGAACTGCCGGTCTAGTGTGACGCATTTCACTCCTGTTTACAAGGCTGCTGCTCATAGTGTGAGCAAGTTCACTCTGTCTACAAGGCTGTGCTCATAGTTCACGCACTTCACTCCTGTCTACAAGGTCTGTCAGTCATTGTGTGACGCAGTTCACTCCTGTCTACAAGGCTGTCGCTCATAGTGTGACGCACTTCACTCCTGTCTACAATGTCTGACACTCATAGTGTGACGCAGTTCACTTCTGTCTACAAGGCTGTCAGTCATAGTGTGATGCAGTTAACTACTGTCTACAAGATCTGTCAGTCATAATGTGATGAAGTTCACTCCTGTCTACAAGGCTGCCGCTCATAGTGTGACGCAGTTCACTCCTGTCTACAAGGCTGCCGCTCATAGTGTGATGCACTTCACTCCTGCATACAAGGTCTGTCAGTCATTGTGTGACGCAGTTCACTTCTGTCTACAAGGCTGTCAGTTATAGTGTGACGCAGTTAAATACTGTCTACAAGATCTGTCAGTCATTGTATGACACAATTCACTCCTGTCTACAAGGCTGCCGCTCATAGTGTGACGCACTTCACTCCTGTCTACAAGGCTGCCGCTCATAGTGTGACGCAGTTCACTCCTGTCTACAAGGTCTGTCAGTCAAGTGTGACGCAGTTCTCTCCTGTCTACAAGGCTGCCGCTCAGTGTGACCAGTTCACTCCTGTCTACAAGGTCTGTCAGTCATAGTGTGATGAATTTCACTCCTGTCTACAAGGTCTGTCAGTCATAATATGACTCAGTTCACTCCTGTCTAAAAGGCTGCTGCTCATAGTGTGACGCAGTGCACTCCTGTCTACAAGGCTGTTAGTCATAGTGTGACGCAGTTCACTCATGTCTACAAGGTCTGTCAGTCATAGTGTGATGCAGTTCACTCTTGTCTACAAGGTCTGGCAGTCATAGTTTGACGCAGTTCACTCCTGTCTACAAGGTCTGGCAGTCATAGTGTGACGCAGTTCACTCCTGTCTACAAGGCTGCCATTGATAGTGTGTCGCACTTTATTCCTGTCTACAAGGCTGCCACTCATCGTGTGACGCAGTTCACTCCTGTCTACAAGGTCTGTCAGTCATAATGTGACGCAGTTTACTCCTGTCTACAACGTCAGTCAGTCATAGTGTGCTGTTCTTCAGTCACATTTACTTCACACATTGTGTGACAGTCTGAACTACTTCAGTCACGTTTATTCAATGGGTTTAATTGGTCGAAAGTGCAAATACGCCAATGACGATGACAGAAAAGCTGCAGAAGCAGCAAGGCAACGACAATGTCGACACCAAGAGACACCACAACAAATTGTCGTGAGACAAGCCCAGGATGCGGCATCTTACAGACGTCGTCGGCAACAGGAGACACCACATCAAACTGCTGCCAGACAAGCCCAAGATGCCGAATCTCATAGACAGTGTGGGCTGAATGAATCTCCAGAAGACAGGGCAAACAGAAAACATTTTCGCGCCATTCATACAACACGAATGCTCTACCAACTAAGGCAAGCCCAGGAGAATATTCAATAGACACGATAGACACATAGGTAGATGATAGATAGCTATTGTTTATTCATTGCATTATTCTTAAATCTTCATAAATAAACTACATACATATTCTAGAATACCCGATGCGTTAGAATCGGGCCACCATCTAGTGTATTATAGTTCTCCTGATTAGCTATGTCTCTTACCTTATGTGCAGATTATTACAGTACCTTAATTATTCATGGTTACGATCACAAGCAACTGTCACTATATGAGTGGTCATAACCAGAGATACGTTAGCTGCAATGCCCTGGACTTGAGGGATGAGATATAGCTAATCAGGATAATTTTACTATATTTTTAATTGGAGATATTAATCTTGAGGCTTAATGAGCGGACCAGGAAGTAGTGTGACCAAAGCACCGAGACTGGCAAGTATGATTCTCTTGCTTTAATCCGCATTTTGCTTTGTTTTCCAGCCCCCTTGACCTTTATCTGTGCGGTCAAACTCGATCAATAGCAAGGACTTCTCAGGAAAGTATGAGTTTGAGGTCCATGCACAGACACTAGGTGTTTGGTACAGACCCCAAACTTTTTCATTCAGGTTCGCCCATCACTAGTACTGACGCGAAGAATAAAGCTGTCAACACTTTTACAATACAGTGGAGGCTGAAATGAAGGTGTTTCTTCAGCAATGAGCACCATTTTTGTCTTGGATGCAATGATAGCCGGAGATTGGTCTGGAGACCTTGTAGACAATGCCATGCAGATACCTTCATAAAGGAACATAAATGTGTCCCACAAGATACTTATCAATATGACAACTCTGGGCTTCATACTGCTTGTGCTATTGTGAACAGACTGCATGGCTGAAATATGCTACCATATTGTGCAGTGCCTCTGGACTTGTCTCCCATTGACCACATCCAAGGACATTATTAGTCGACAACTGCAAAGAGAGCTGCAATGAATGTATCATAGAAGAAAAAACTAGCGGTGATTGGGCGCGAAGCTCGCATGACATCACAATTTAACATGACCCCAGAGCCGCAGTTACCAACAGTGTTGTAATGGCGGCAGCACATAAGGTGAGTATAGGGTTTACTATTTTAAAAGGAAAAAACAAGTTGATTCTAAAGGGGTTGTCCAAGTAGTGACCATGATTAATATGTTCATTAATTCAATGAGCTTTCCTTGTTGATGTTGCAATTTCAATCTATTTTTCTATGTATCCAGCACAAGGGGAACCTGTGCAGGTAAACAACTCATGAGCAAAATGGGTTAGATAAGAATTGTTCTGACAAACAGGCAGTCCCCAGTCACGCACATTGCAGCCAAGAACTATGCTGCTGCTCCAGCTAACATGTACGACTGCATAACTCATCGATTCTTAACACAGAATGGTTATAACAGCAGGCGACCAATTTGAGTGCCATCGCTGTCTAAGTGAAACAGGAGAGCAAAAATCAAGTGGGCAAAAGAGCACAAAAATCAGTTCACTTAGAAGTGGAAAAACATTCTATTAAACCATTGCAGGGTGTATTAGATGAGGCACTTGGGTTTTATTCTGGCCAAACTTGGGTGTTTGGCATTTTGGACATGTGTATATGAATGTAGCGCATTTGCTCTCATACCATGGAGCATGACTCTCTCCTGCTGATATCGGTTCCTTTATTTAGCTCAGGGCTGTAGAATGTTAAGTTGAATAAGTGTTCACTTAGATACAGTGTGTTAAACATATTACATTGCAACCTATCTTCTTTAGACTAAAATAGATATTGAGAAATAATATCTTTGGACAGATAATTTACTTACATTTTTTTTATTTTTTGTGAGCATGTTTTCTTTAAAATTTAGAGGGGAAACTTTTTTTTAGTGTATAATCATCATTACTACTGATAGACATAACACTAGCTTTATTGGTTTTGCGGTGGATTTAGAGTCATATCATGAGTAAGGACACCTGATGCTTTTGAACCGTACTGATATTTTATCTTAACTATTACTGCCGGTATTTTAACAATATGAAATAAATTCACATGCCCATTTTTCACAGTCCTTCAGACCAGCTAGAGGTCTCCTGGCCAAAATTCAAAAGTCTCATGTATGGTCTAAGTCTGTTGACTTAGGGTCGTGAGACACATTGCTATTCCTGGAAGCACAGTACATACACGCACATAGAGATTAATCTAGAACAATGAGTATTTGACAACATTTACAAGAACCTATTCAGACCTCAACTGTAGATAAAGGTTAGAAAAGCAAAAACGTCTATCTCCAAAGTAGGACACAAGGAAATATAATGTACAGACAAATATATAAGCTAGAATAAACTCTGTGAAAACTGTTTAAATCTACATTTTTAATTTTTTATATGTTAAGTTGATAACTAGTCTTCTGTGATTAATGTGATGAGTTAAAATGAATACAATTGAGCACATTCTACTAATGTCAAGGTATTATAGAGTAGAAAAATTGTACTAATAATAAATTAGTGGTTGCAGAAAAAAATGCAAAAAATGAACTGTAATATTAATAGAGACCACTAGAGGTCCAGATAGTTCTACACTCTTCACTTGTCTTTCTTTGCTTTAGGGGGAAAAGACAACAGAGGAATCAGTATAACAATTTATTGATGCAATGCAAGAATTATTATTATTAGTAGTAATAGTAGTAGTAGTATTTATTTATATAGCACCATTAGATTCCATGGTGCTTTACATATTGAAAGGCAGACGAGGACAAGTACAATGTGTATGGACAATCAAATTGTACAGGTACAGGAGAGGGGGGCCCTGTCCACAAAGAATCATGATATAAAGGTACCATCACACGTGGCAATATTGCTTGCAATTTCACTGGCAATTAGCTGGTTGCAGTGAAATCATAGACACATTGTTCCATTTTGTTGCTGTGTACAAATGGAACAATGTGTCCATGATTTCACTGCAACCAGTGAGTTGCAAGCAATGTCTGCACAGATATCACTGTGTGTAACGGTACCTTAAGACTACTATAGAAAAGTGTTATTATATAAACAGATTCCACAAATATAATACATAGACCTTAGGATTAATGTCTGCAGTCACTCTATGTGACTACAGACTCTTGAATCCTCAGAGCGCTCAGAGTGCATGCCGTTAGGATTTCTGGTGCTGGTGCTGACAGAGAGCAGACACATGACTCCAACCATGCGGTCACATGCCAACTAGACATGCGTGGCCTCGCTCAATACAAGTGAACTGAGAGAGGCTGGGCATTTCTAGTCAGAATGTGGCCAGAAATATGCAATTTGTATATTTGTGGTCACATGACCACCCGATCCTGGCACCAGAGAATACTGATAGAAGGCACTCTATGCACTTTTGGGATTCCCAAATCTACAGTCAATTATAGTGACTGCAGACCACCCCAGACCTAAACAATCCCTTTAAAGTAAATAAAATATGCAAGGAGAGTTTCATAGATCCTCCTTATTACAATAGCATGAGTGGACAAGACTCTTCAGGCATTATACAATTCCCTCTATAGCTACACCACTCAGTATACTACCTGTGCCTTTCCACATCTGTTTGTAGTTTGCTGTTAACAGTGTTTTGTAAGCTGCTTCCACACGCAGTTTTCACTGATGTGTCATCAGATTTGTGGCAAAACAGAGTGTCTCCAAATCAGACAGTGTCATCTTCAATTATAGTTTTCTGCAAGTCTCTGTTTCTCTCGTTTGGCACACAAACTAGGACACTGATCATGAAAAAACTGCAGTGTGGAAGCAGCTACAGCTTGTGACATTTCTGCTGACAAACAGCAGAGTCTTGAATGCTCCTCTGGACTACAATGTAACATACCATAGAACTGATGGTTGGTTATGTTACGTTAGTCAGTACTGGCATCATCGTGTGTTAACAAAGTGATATACATTAATGTAAATACCAACTCAGGTTCATGATGGATGTAATCCACTGCTTCTCCACCTCCTGAATAATGAACCAGTGTAGCTTCACATATACCATGAACCCATTTCAGTATTGGCATTGATGTGTATTACTTTCATAAGCAAACTGCATTGAAAGTAACCTATGTCCATTTATGTACCATATTTTTCGGACTATAAGACTCACTTTTTTTTCAAATTTGTGACGAAAAAGGGGTTACATCTTATATTTTGAATGTACTACCTGGCTCACTGGGAGGGAGCAGTGGTGGAGCCAGGTCATGGGAGGCAGGAGAAGGGTCACTGTTGCAGGAAGGCGGGAGTGGTCGGGAGTGGCAGATGTGGGCTCTCTTGCTGTAAGCTCCAGTTATGTGCCAGCTGGCCAAGCAGATGTCAATATAAAATGAACACTCTCTGCTCTCCTTGTCCATAATCCCGCTCACCTCTTGGCATTGATGTCATGACAGCAAGCAGCTCAGTAAGTGATACATCGCTGGAATCACGGTCTCTGTCTCTACATTATGCTGCTCTAAGATAGGATGGTAAAAACCTGGTAACAGATTCTAATTAAGGGAGCAGATTCCCTTTAAAAAAGCAGAAAATGTTGCCTTTGATAAAGAATTAGCATTTTTGACGGATCATATAATTAATGAGTTGTGATGCAACCTATGGAAACAACATCATTGTATCCCTGTCAGTCCCAAAGGACCCATTATCCTGCAGAATCCATTTAGCTCAGGTTCAAGATCTTCTGACGGCAACCTACCACAGCAGTTTTGACAGTTTTTTAGGCTGGTCTTTAACAGCATTAACTGTGCAGTAAAAATTACATGTTGTCTTTTTTTCTGCAGGATAGCATGGCAACACCAAATTTATATAGTTTTTAACGTTTTACTACTCCTAGTAAATATTTTTCAAAGAAAAAAAATAACAGGGTTATGTAAGATAATTAATGTATTCATAAATATTGGACTTTTACAGACATACTGTCAAATATGTTTTCTTAGATAATTTTATTTATAGAATAAGAAAAGGGGTGATTTAAAGTATATACAGTATATGCTTTGATTTATCAAATGAGTTGCAAAATGAATAGAAAATATAGTCCAGACATTGCAAGGTTAGAAATAATGATTTTTATTTGAAAATAATATTTTCTCCTTCAAACTTTGCTTTCATCAAAGAATGCTCCCTTTGCAGCAATTACAGCATTGCAGACTTATGGCGGGTACTATTTAATGAAGCTTCCAGATGAGGAGCTGTGAGGCATCGATTTCTCACAACTAGAGATCATGTACTTGTCTTGTTGCTCAGTTGTGCAGCGAGGTCTCCCAACTTCCCTTTCTACTCTGGTTAGAGCCTGTTTGGGCTTTCCTTTGAAGGGAGTAGTACACACCATTGTAGGAAATCTTCAGTTTCTTGGCAATCCCTCGCATGGAATAGCCTTCATTTCTAAGAACAAGAATAGACTGTAGAGTTTCACATGAAAGTTCTCTTTTTCTGGCCATTTTGAGAGTTTTATAGAACACACAAATGTAATTTTTTTTTTTTATTACATGCTTTATACATGTTTTTACCTTTTTTGTGCCCATCTTGAAGGCACTTAAACAGCGCATTCGATTGCGCTACAATTCACTGCAATACTTCTGACCCCCTGGACCACACCACTTTGATGCTGTGATGTCTATTGACAAGGCTTTAACCTTTTAAAATGATGTTTTTGGCACAGATGTAAGCAGGTGTCAGCTATATACCATATCCAGCACCCACCATGTACAGGCCAGCTTAGCTCTTGTATATCTGACACCTGCAGTGCATATAACAATGATGAGAAATAGTTAAAAGCAATTTGTCATATTTTAAACAAATTTATTTTTAAAATATTTGTAAATGTGAATAAAAAAATGGGAGTAATGTGTTGTAGAAAAATTACAAAAAAAATGACAGTTCTACGGTTTTTATTGTGGAGATTAAGTACGTATATAAATTGAATACTGGGTGTAATTATATCCCTATTAAAGTCTTTCACACAATTTGAGCACTAATTGTTAGGGTCAGCACTAGTTGTGTATTGTCATAGTGAGGACAGACGCACACTATTGTTCAGGGAAATGGAAATGGCAATTTGCCAATTTATCAGAACTACAAAGCTATGCTGTAGCATTGTTATGTTATGAAATATACATATTTTTAAGATATCTGTTTATTGCAAAGAACATAACATACCAGGCTACAATAAAATATGGTTCTATTAGATTATATAATTTCTAAATTTTGTTAAGGGCAAAAAAACTACCATCATGTAACTGCACAGATACATGTATCTGGAAGATAAGGTAAACTACCTACTAAATTTTACTTAAAAATAATCTGTCAGTAAGATCAAGCCTCTATATGGCTTTGTAGCCCTCTGTATGGGCAAGCAGGGCAAAGGAATTGAATAAAATGACACCTTGATAACTGAAATGTGATGTCTTATTAAGGAGAAATCCACAATTTTCTTAATATATAAATGAGATTTCGGCCCTGGCTTATTTTAAGCAAAAAGTGGTGTTACCAGTGTGAAAAAGATAAAGACTGACCGACTGCTCTATCTCACTGCAGAGCTGTACCTGATTATAGCTGACACAGTTCAGCAGAAGTGAGTTTTGTTTCATTACAAACACATTGGCATCTGCAGTTGTCCTCCCATAGTGCTTTAGTTTTCATCTCACAGGAAGTCAGTGTGTGGTTGGGAGTGGGGGTGGAGGGCAGAACTGTATACCTGACAGCACTGGGAGGAGACAATAGCAAATGTACAGTACTTGTAATGACACAATGTGACACACCCCAGGGTATGGGGACTCGGGTGTCTGAGCCCTCTGCTGTGGGGATGTCACTGGTGGCCTACCAGACCCGTGGCCCTGGTTTTACGAGTTAAAAAAAGGGAAGTTGAATGGGAGAAATAATAGTTTAGAAAGTTTGTCGTGAACCACCCGCAGCTTCTGGTGATTGAGCACCAGCGCCGCCTCAGACCTCCGGAGGGTGGTGGTATGGCAGCCAAGGTGGTACAGCTCCCTGCGGGTGGAGCTGACCCTCCGGGGCAGTGATGCACTGTTGGTGATGGAGGTGCTGGCGATGAAAATGGTCAGAGCATGGTATAGCAGAGAAACAGATACATGGAGACTCAGTCACTCTACCCGAGTACTTTACTGGAACAAGGCAGATGATGATACAGTTCACAGTGGCAAACCAGTCGTCATGCGGTCCGCAGTCACAGTGAGCTGCAGAGTCTCTGGAAGTCTCCCGTGGTATGCCTTCTTGGATCTAACCCATGTCCTGCTGCTGGTGTCTGTCCTGGGGTAGCCCGCTTAGTACCAGGCCCGTTGAGGTGCTCTGAGGATCCCAGCTTCCACTCTGTCTCTCTCCTGCTCTGGGACTTGACCCAGTGGGTTAACCTGGTGTGACTAATCAGGGTGTCGGGGCCGGTAAACAGACCCATGACCTCCGGTGTTCCCGGCTCAGGGGCTGGACTCCCTGACCTTCTTGGAAGCGGCACTCCAGTAAAGTGGACTAGAGTTCCCTCCTGAGTATTGGCGGTCGGGGGGCCCCCTCCTTCAGTCTGGGCTGCCTGTTCTCTCTCTCCAGGCCCCCTCCATGGAAGTCTCCTTATCTCACTCAGAGGCTCCCCGTTCTCTGTCTTTCCTCAGTGCCAACTAGAACTCAATGTGTGTCCTCCCTTTTCCCTAATCCTCCCCCCTAATCCTAAAGCTTGGATGTGGGAGTGCTAAGATGGGATCCTCCTACAGACTTCTGCCTTCCCACTGTTACAGGGGTTACCGCAGACTCTTGTGGGTGCAGTACCCAATTGTGATGCCTGATCAGGTGGGGCGCCACAAATGCTTAACTCTAAGGGTTGAGAGTATAACTGCTGCAGTGTTAGTAATGAGACATAGTTTAGTTCTGATGTACTATATTATCTATATCACACACAGTTATGCAGTCAGATCAGGGCAAAAAAGTGTCAGTTATTATTTGATTCACACTGGTAATGACCCCTTTCATGTAAAATAAGCTCTGCAGGCAGATTTTCATGGAGGTCTATGTCTTCATATAGATCTGAACAACACATGTAAGTACATATGAAGAAAAATGTTGATTTCGCTGGAATAGGATATCACATTACATATATGAAGGTATCACTTTATTTACATTTCTGTGACCTGCATGCCAAGTGGATGGCATACGAGGATTGACTCTTCTGACAGATTCCTTTGAAGACCTCATTCAGACATTCATAATTTTCTCAGACATAAAAATACAGACCGATGTTCATCAGTGTTTTAGCTTCCATTTTCATCAGTGTTTGGTTAGTGTTTCAGTTTTTACCATCCATGCTTTTCTTCCATGAAAAATTAAATCACATTAAATTACCTCTTGGTCTTTGCCAAGTTACATCACAAATAGCATACTGATTTCACACCAGCGGCATGGTACGTTGTCTGTGATTTTATGACCATTAGACTTGTATGGGGTAATTTTGATTTTTTTTTTACCTTGATCAAAAACAGACCAGGCTCTAGACATTTTTGTGAAACACTAGGTCTGTAAAAATCATGGTCACGTGTACTGCTCCATAGACTATGATGAGTACCTGAGTAAATGTTCCATTCGTGAAAATTATAGCACACATAAGTGACTCGCAGACATCAGAATGAGGTCTAAAATTGTTTGACTTAACTAATTTCCAAGATTAATACATTAATAGCTTGTTCAACTATGTACAAGTTTAAATAATACATGATCATGTGAAGGCAAACTCATCCAGAATGTAATAGTTGCAATGGCATTGCTCTGTTAAAAAAGTAGTATAGGGTAAGGATAATATGACGGCAAAGAATCTTGCAGGATGATCTTCTTAGCAAAGTGGAGCTACATGAACAATAGATAGCCTAAGACAAATTACATTTTTTATTTGGCTATGTGCACACGATACAGTGACACTGTATCCTGGACTCAGTGCCTCACTCCTGCGGGTGAACGCAGCCACCTGTGCCCGTAGTCAATGTTCGGGTGTGGTGCCTTTTCCCTGCATTCAGCCGCTGAGATCACCTCCAATTCTGCAGCTATAAATTGACATGCATGCAGCCATAAATTCGCCTCCCTTAGTTTATACTGTGGAGAAATCCCATTCACTGTGGTTGTACTGAACAAGGCCACAAGCGACCACACGCTACATCCAAAACGCAGCAAACATTGATCATGGGAATGTATCTTATGGCAAACATTTAAAGTGTAAATGTCATTTCATTGACAAAAAAAACAACAAAAAAACAATACTGCAATGGTTGTTAATGAAGGTCACATAGCAGCTAAGATAATGCTTTTTGTTTCATATGACGTATTTACTCACTTTTTTTGTGCTCTTGTAAAAACTGCATTTTATGTCTGTGGTGTAGCCAGCATCTGATAAATAGCAGTGCAATGTGCCAGCAGAAAAGGTGTTAACAGAGATCCTAACTGAGCTGTGTGGAGCCAGATGACAGATCAGAAGCTTGTGCCAAGGAAACACTAATTTGCAGTAATCCTGACATTTTGACATTGCTTAGCAACTGTGCTGTATGATGATGTAATCTGATACATTGATCCTCACCAGCTGCACTCAGCAGAGTAGGCCCTGCCCCTTTACCTTACATGGTTACATGCCCATATTCACTGTGAAGACGGATCTGACTGATAATGAACATATGTCTGCTTCACACACAGTCTAGTGGAGACACCTTGCGAAAGGTTTATGAATGGTTTTCAACCAGAATTTTCTTATGAAGTATAATTGAAAACGTATTAAAACTCACTTGCTCTACATTATTATTCCATAAAAATTTAAACAGCGGTTACACTTTGAAAAAAACTGTATTTATTTCCAAGCATATGTACAGCCTCTTTTTTCTGTTGGTTAAGCTTCACCTTTGTTATGATAGTTCATTTAAAATTTAGGCTTGGTGTAATCTCTCTCCTTCTAGAGTTTGCTGATTTTTTGTTAATTACCTTTTTAGTATACAGCAGCTAGAATGAGGTTTATTGATTAAGGCTGGTTTCACACTACGGAATTTTTATTTCCGATGCTGTCCGATAAAAATCAGACAGCATCGGACCGATTTTGGCCCCCATGCAGACCTATGTGCATTGAACCAAATCGGATGTGCACTAAATGGCATCCGATTTGGTCCGATTTTTTTATCGGTGTAAAAATCGGAGCATGCTCCGATTTTTGCACCGAAAATAAAATCGGACAAAATTAGATCGGACCAAATCGATGCCATTTAGTGCACACCCGATTTGGTCCGATGTTTTTAACATGGGGCCCTATGGAGCAGGGTCCGAGGAAACATCTGATGTGTCCTCGGACCCGATTTTACTGTGCTGAGCATGCTCAGTACAGTAAAACTGCTCCTACTGGGAAAGCAGGGGTTAAAAAAAAAAAAAAAAAACACAATGTATGCTCACCTGTCCCGAGGCCCCCGCCGTGTCCCGCTGGCTCCCGGTGTCCTCCCGGTGACTCCAGAGGTCTTCTTCTTCTCAACAGGACCTGCCGTGACGTCACGTGACCGCAGGTTACACCATGTTAACAGGCGGTCACGTGATTGTGACATCACGGTAGGTCATGTTCAGAAGAAGAAGACCTCTGGAGACACCGCGAGGACACTGGGAGCCTGTGGGAGACGGCGGGGGCCTCGGGGACAGGTGAGCATACAACGTTTTTTTTTTTTTGTCAGCCCGGAGGGAGCGATTTTATGCCGGAATTGGATGCCTATTTGGCACCTGATTCCAGGCATCAGAAGGGAGCCGATGCTGTCCGATTTTATCGGACAGCATCGGCTCCCTTAAAAATCGTGATGTGAAGGTAGCTTAAAATGAATTTTCCCACCGGTGTCTGGGGTCATCGCTATGTGGGAAAATATTTCTTATGCCATAAGGAAAATTTTGCAAGAAAAAAAGGGAGAGAAGGGGCGCATGTGTAGGATCACTATAGCTCAGTTAATATGGCGTTATTACAGGTGGCCACTCACCTGTTTAGGTTGTGCACGACCTGCACAACCCGGTGTAATAGCCTCTGATATATGGGGGACCCCCGGCAATATGCACGCTCCGCTCCTTCGACCTCGCTGGTCCCCAGCTGTCCGTACAGGACCTTTCCGGTCACGTGGCGCCGGTCCCGGATGTGCGTCACTGCTTTTTACCTAGGGAACACCAGATCCTTCACCTCTGTGCCCTCGCTGTGCTGCTCCAGCCGCTGATCCCTCAGGGGGAATAGAAGCTTGTAAGAATATGATTTAGCGGTCTTGTAGAAGCGCTACTAAAGCTCAGGCACCAGGATGATAGGGTTTATGAACAGCAATCTTTATTTTCCCCTCACAGCTCCACAACATGTTTCAACTGCTCAAGGCAGTCTTCCTCAGGTAGTGTAAGGGGGTGAACTGTGACATCACATTATATAGAGAACAAAAAACTTTGATTGGTTCCCCAATTAACTATGTTTAACTCCTCATGCACTTCTACAAACATTGTCAATAAAAAACGACATAATTAAACTACAATTTATACAATTCCCCTAATTCCATATTGAATATTAAAACTGCATATCTATATAAACCAGCTGTAGCTCATTAATAAAATCAAAACATATACATAAAAAATTATTAAAATTATTAAAATTACTATACACATTATTATAAAAAATTATTAAAATGAAATTATTATAAAAATGATTACTTCATATATATATATATATATATATATTATATATATATATATATATATATACACATGCACACACACACACATATACATATATATATTGAGGCAAGGATTTTTTTTTTTTTTTTTTTCTTTCCTTCCCTGAACTTTAAAGAGGATAAGTATTGGCACTGGAAGTAAGAGGAATAGCAGTTATAGTGACATCTGGTATATTTTGATCTAACTCGTTCTGTTTTGGCTCTTTACATATATCTAGATTTGTAAACTAATTCAACAGGAAAAGTATACTTTCAATACTTTCCACATATTATATATATACGTAAAATTCATTATTTTGTAAAAAATTATTATTTTGATACAATCACCCAAATGAACATTTGCATACCAACAGAATATTTTTTGGAAATAAAATATAATTGTTATATTAATGTTTTGTTACATTTTCCAAGGTTAAATTATGACCCTCTGGACTTAAAGTTCCCAACTTAAAGATCCAGTAACATTCTGTTTTAATAAGGGCCCCTAGGCGATCATTTACATTATCTCTTATCTGATCAATGATTGTGAGCTTCATTTTCGTGGCATCTTTTTGGTGGCAGATGGTATAATGCCTTGATAGACTGTGGAATTGATATCCAATCTTGATGTTGTGTCTATGCTTATTAAGCCTAGCATGCATGGTCTGTATGGTCCGCCCTATATATTGAGTACCACACGGACATTCGATTAAATAAATCACATAGGTAGATTGGCATGATACCCTATGTTTGATAGGGAAACTTTGCTTTGTTGTGGCTGACATGAAAGTTTTTTCCCCATTCTTAATGACCTTGCAGCATAGGCATTTGGGGTCTGACATGCATAGCATCCATTGTTCATATCATCCCCTTTTATTAGTGCCCTATCTTCCGTTTTTTGGCACACATTACTAGGAGATAACATTTCTCTCAGGTTTTTGTTTCTCCTGTATATCACATTAGGTTTAGTAGGCAAATGATCAGCGAGAACTGGGTCACTCTTTAATACGAACCAATATTTGTTCATTAAATCTAGAATCATTTTCCTTGGTTGACAGTATGTTGTAACAAGACTCCATTTTGTCCTTTTTATAGTTTTCTCATCACTTATGGTTTTTTTGGATGACATCTTCTCTATACAGGATTCCTGAGAAAGGTCTTTCGTTTTCCTAAAGGCGTCTTGCAACAAACGTTTGGGGTATCCCTTCGCTAGGAACCTCTTTTTTAGGGTTTTTGATTCCTGTCTAAAATCACTATCCTCGGTGCAATTTTTTCTCACCCTCCAGTATTGGCCATAGGGTACGCTGGTTAACCACCTGGGGAGATGCACCGAGGATAGTGATTTTAGACAGGAATCAAAAACCCTAAAAAAGAGGTTCCTAGCGAAGGGATACCCAAACGTTTGTTGCAAGACGCACTTAGGAAAACGAAAGACCTGGAAAGTATTGAAAGTATACTTTTCCTGTTGAATTAGTTTACAAATCTAGATATATGTAAAGAGCCAAAACAGAACGAGTTAGATCAAAATATACCAGATGTCACTATAACTGCTATTCCTCTTACTTCCAGTGCCAATACTTATCCTCTTTAAAGTTCAGGGAAGGAAAGAAAAAAAAAAAAAAAAAATCCTTGCCTCAATATATATATGTATATGTGTGTGTGTGTGCATGTGTATATATATATATATATATATATATATATATATATATATATATATATGAAGTAATCATTTTTATAATAATTTCATTTTAATAATTTTTTATAATAATGTGTATAGTAATTTTAATAATTTTAATAATTTTTTATGTATATGTTTTGATTTTATTAATGAGCTACAGCTGGTTTATATAGATATGCAGTTTTAATATTCAATATGGAATTAGGGGAATTGTATAAATTGTAGTTTAATTATGTCGTTTTTTATTGACAATGTTTGTAGAAGTGCATGAGGAGTTAAACATAGTTAATTGGGGAACCAATCAAAGTTTTTTGTTCTCTATATAATGTGATGTCACAGTTCACCCCCTTACACTACCTGAGGAAGACTGCCTTGAGCAGTTGAAACATGTTGTGGAGCTGTGAGGGGAAAATAAAGATTGCTGTTCATAAACCCTATCATCCTGGTGCCTGAGCTTTAGTAGCGCTTCTACAAGACCGCTAAATCATATTCTTATAAGGAAAATTTTGAGCAGTTATCCATGGGGATTACTTTTTACTTCCTCTGAATCAAACAGCTGTACCAGGTCTGAGAGAGGTTAAACATGATCGACAAGTGTCTTTTTTTCATCCGAAGTAACAATGCAACCTATGAAACTACAAAGCGTAGCCTTCTACTTCTTCATTTGTCATTTTTATCCTGACTTTTCCCTATTGGCATGAACAAAAAAATGAGATAAAATATTTAGAAATAGAACAAGCAAATGTTTCGAATGTAGAAATGCAGTACATCCTTGTGAAAGTCTTATTTCTTAAGAATCTTGTGTTTAACTAATTCTCTCTTGAGTTTTACTTCTATAATGTGCAGTGTATTTTGTCACATTCATTTTTGGCTCTTTTTATGCTTATCAAGACAAAGAAGGCACAGTAGTGGTTAACTAGACGAGTGCATGTTGGAAAAAGGTAAATTATTTCACTTGCTGAAAGTTAAGTCTAACACAATAATATGCTGTCCTTAGTTTTCCTGCTGTCACAATGTGCTCCTTCGCCTGTCAGCCTTGCCCATAGCAGAAAGAAGAGAAGGATGAGTACAATCTGCAGTGTCTCCGCTTGTATTCTACCACCTGAGGCATGATATTCACCTCACTTATGACAGACATACTGTTCATATGTCTTACTTAAAAGTGCTGTTTTCACAATTTTCCTTCAAATATTAGTGTTATGAAACAATTGTTACCTGACAAAAGATCTGCATAAAAATATCTATATTCTACGCTTTAATAAAATTATATGTCCAGCAGCACCAAACTGTAATCCCGTCAGCTCTCTATTGTCAATTATTTATTTGCTTAAACAGAATAGTGAAATTAAGATCATGAAACTCTGAAATCAGACACACACTTGAATGTACACTGATGAGCAAAAGGGTAACAATGTTTTGAATGTTTGTGTCACATGACGTTTTGCTCAAAATTCGCAGAATGTCATGGCGGCATCTGGCACTGTCACACTTCAGATTCTGACGCTCCACAGTGATGTTTTTCTCATGCAGGCAAGTTCGGGCATCGATCAGCTGTGATCTCAGTAATGATTAGGCTCGCATGAGTTAATCCCTGTATGACTCCTGGTTACCTCTTGGATCACATGTTCTGTAAGACCAATCACAGTTGCTCCTTGCCTTTTTAAGATGGTGGGATCTGGTCCCTGATATCGACTACATTTTCAATGTTGCTTCAGCAATACTAGTCTTTCTCTTGATGTTCCAGTTATCTGGCATCAGTAGCTGTTTGTTAGGTGTTTAGGGAACACTTTCTTGTTGTATTATTTACTCCTGCTTGTACTCATTTTCTCCCTTATTACTTATTGTATTCTCCTTGTGTTTGAGTGCTCTGAGTTTGTGTTTTGGTTCTCCCCTGTATGTCTTTGTCAGTGTGTTCCTTCATTTCCCAGCTCTGGTGGGAATCAGAATGGGAATCAGCTCAGGACTTTACAGAGCAGGGTCAGGGTAGAGACTCAGGTCTCTCCACCATCAGGAGTTCCCCTGAGTTAGGGATAGTTCAGGGCTCCCTGGCTTGAGGAGAAGATCAAGTACCCCTATTTCCCTTTTCCTCACAAACATTGTGACAATTTGCCATTCAGACTCCATTTCTCAACATCCTCCACAGATTTGAGCTAGGGATGGGCGAATCTACTCGCTAGGACTCGTTACTCGGCGAGTAGTAAGGGACTCGCAGGACTCGGTACTCTGCGAGTTTCCAGTGATTACTCGCACGAGTCCAATGCAAATCAATATCAATCCTAGTTTTGTCAGAAACGCTGACAAAACTAGGATTGCCATTGTTTGCATTAGACTCGGCTACTGTGCCAGTGATAGCAGGGAAACTCGCAAAGTAACTGCTGTTACATTGCGAGCCGAGTCCAGCTGTCTTCTCTGTGCAGGCTACCAGCTCCAGGGTCCTAGAGCCCGACTGCTCACAGACATGATGTAGCAGTGCTGAGATTGTTCTCAGTCTGCTCATTCCCTGTGCATAGACATCTATCTATGCACAGAGGATGTAGCAGAGAGGACATCGCGTTTTGGACTACGTCGGACGGAAGAGGATTTTTTTAATTAAAGATGGAGTCCCTAATGGCTTTTTTTTTTATTTCAAATAAAAATTTTTCTCTGTGTTGTGTTTTTTTAACCCTTTATTGGAGATTCTTAGTGGCTGGGTCAAACGTGGCCTGACATTAAGAATCTCGGGCTTAATACCAGCTTGTATAACAAAGCTGGTATTAACCCCTTTATTACCGAGCGTGCTACCGCCACCAGGGCCGCTGGAAGAGCGGGGTTCAGTGCCAGAGGATGGCGCTTCAATGAACGCGCCATCTTCTGGGGCGGCTGTGGGCTGCAATTTGCAGCGGGGGGTGCCCAGAAAGCTTGGGCATCCCTGCGCTGCGGATTCCAGCCCCCAGCTGCTTAGCTGTACCTGGCTAGACATGAAATTGCGGGGATCCCCACGCATTTTTTTTTTATTATTTCATGAATTTCAGAGTCAGAGTCTCAGAGTCAGAGTCTCAGAGTCAGAATCTCAGAATTTCATGAAATAATTTAAAAAAAATGCGTGGGGCTCCGCGCAATTTCTATGTCTAGCCAGGTACAGCTAAGCAGCTGGGGGCTGGAATCCGCAGCGCAGGGATGCCCAAGCTTTCTGGGCACCCCCCGCTGCAAATTGCAGCCCGCAGCCGCCCCAGAAGATGGCGCGTTCATTGAAGCGCCATCCTCTGGCGCTGAACCCCGCTCTTCCAGCGGCCCTGGTAGCGGTGGCACACTGGGTAATAAAGAGGTTAGGGCCAGCTTTGTATTATCAGCTGGCCCTAAGCCCGAAATTTATGGCGGTCACGCCAATATTAGACATGACCGCCATGAATTTCTATTAAATTGTTTTAAAAAAAACACAACACAAAGAAAATTTTTTATTAGAAATAAAAAAAAAAAGCCATTAGGGACTGCATCTTTAATTAAAAAAATCCTCTTCCGTCCGACGCAGTCCAAAACGCGATGTCCTCTCTGCTACATCCCCTGTGCATAAATATAGATGTCTATGCACAGGGAATAAGCAGACTGAGAACAATCTCAGCTTTGCTACATCATCTCTGTGCACAGACATTCATGTCTGTACACAGGGAATGAGCAGACTGAGAAAATCTCAGCTCTGCTACATCATCTCTGTGCACAGACATTCATGTCTATACACAGGGAACAAGCAGACTGAGAACAATCTCAGCACTGCTACATCAGGCAGCAGGCGGGCTCTAGGACCCTGGAGCTGGCAGCCAGCACAGAGGAGAAAGCAGGACTCTTATCTGTGCGAGTTTCCCAGCGATTACAGTTGCAAAGTAAACGAGTCCAATGCAAATAAATGACAAAACTAGGATTGCTTCAGGCTGAAGCTTCCGAGACACATCTGCGATTTGTAAATCTCACACTACTCGCTATTACTCGCTTCCCCATTCATTAACATTGGACTCGCTAGACTCGCAACGAGTAGCGAGTCCTGTGCTCGGACTCGCTAGAGTCAAGCGATTCCGAGTAATTTAGGATTCGCCCATCACTAATTTGAGCATGAGATTACCTTCATTTTATAGTCAATCAGCTTGGCTATCCCGTACATAAATTTAACTTGCAATTATTTAGCATATGCTACATTATGCAAATTCTAATGAAGTCACAGCATTGTTACTGTTTTGCACCTAAAAATGAAAATCTAAATTTTTAGTATTTTGAAAAGCCATCTTTTGTCTTTCAACTTTGCCTGAATCCTTCTGCGCATGCGCTCGAACAGACTCAAGCATGTCTCAACCAAATCTGATCTCAGGTCTCTTCTACACGTTCCCAATGTTGGTGCATACTGGTTGACTCTTGGAAAGTCATGACACAAGCAAGATTTTTTAGTTTTTTTTAAACTGTCAGAATTGAACTATGCATGTTAGTTATATATGTAATCGTACTGACCTATAGAATCTAGTTTTTGGTAAAATGAATGCAATAAATTAAAAAACAAATTACTGTAGAGTTTCACTTTCTTTTCTATTTAACCACGCTTGAAATTTTTTGCCCGTTTACTATTGCATCATATGATAAAATGAATGCTGTAATTCAAAAGCACCAGTCATTCAAAAAAACATGCCCTCAAATGGCTATATTGATGAGAAAATAAAAAAGTTATGGTTCTTTGAAGAAGACGAAAAAAATGTAAAGACAAAAAAATTTACCCAGTCCTTAAGTGCTAAAGCTTTTGGCTCTGATTTTGGCTCTGATTCATCAAAATGTTGAACATTTTGAAAATGTATAAAAATGTATAAAATGAGTCTATCATATTCGTGAAAAGTAGAAAAATGCCAGTCTCAATGAATCAGGCTAATAACTTGCTTTATTGATTAGAATTACTATCTGCTGTTCCATAGGCTAGTCTTAAATTAAGATGCCCCACAATCATTCATTTTTTGACTTTTCAAAATGTTTACACTGGTCTTCTTCTATACAGACTTTGAATAATAAGGTAAAGGAGTTTCCAGATAGTTTAATAGCCTGAAAATGTTTGTTTTTTTCAATTTGAAGTGAACCGATCATCAAAGAAGAATTTATATCTAAATAAAGCTCAGAGGAGGTGTTAGCCAAAGGTGTGCTGTCTGGCAGTATTATGAATGTACAAATGTTATTTTATTAAAATAGTCTATCTGATAAGATGACTATTAGCCTGAGTTCCCCAATGTGTCCCCCACACTTGGAACATGCAAGCGGAACCTGAAAACCCATCTCTTCAGATCAGCCTACAGCCTGCAATGACCACAGGTACCAACATACCACCACACTGGACCTGGCGCTCCACCACCACTGGGGCACACCCGGCCGCCTCCACCGACCCCTGAGTAGACCCAACCTACGCTCTTTCTCTCCCCACTGCCCTGTAGAATGTAAGCCCCAAGGGCAGGGTCATCTCTCCCCTTTGTATCAGTCTGTCACTGTTGGGTTTTGTTCATGTATTTTAACTTGTTTGTATGTAACCCTTTCTCATGTACAGCACCATGGAAACAATGGTGCTCTATCAATTAATAATGATAATAATTTTTCATGGCAGAGAGATATGTACTTGCACATGAACACAATGAAAGGCACTGTGCAGATGATGCAGGGTGCAGTATCCACATGCAGCAGGGAAGTAGGACAGTGATCAAAAGTAGAGGGGAGGTGCAGTTATACAGATCGGTTTTGAGACTTGTATACAGCATTCTAAACTTCTGTATACAAGGGCTTACAGGTGGTGGCCGCAGTTTATAGGGGAATAATCTGGTGACAGGTTCCCTTTAATTCCGCCTAGTATCAGTGATTCTTGCACATTCTGTAAGAAGCGATAATTTTGCTAACAGCTAACTACATTTATGTTAGCGTGCAAACGTTTATCATTATATTTTTGTTTCTGAAACAATTGATGTATATACAGTCATTGCCGAAGGTGTTGGCACCATTGAAATTGTTTCCTAAAAAATTATTGTAATGACACGTTTTGTCATGCACATATTTATTTCCTTTGAATGTATTGGAACAATACAAAAATACACACAACATTAAAAAAGGCAAAATTGACATACTTTCACACAATACCATAAATATGTGAAGGACAAATTGTTTGCACCCTCACAGACTATAATTAATCACTTTCTATAACCATCAACAAGCTTCTCAAACCTCTCAACTGGAATTTTGGACCACTCTTATTTTGCAAACTGCTCCAGATTGCTCATATTTGAAGGATGCCTTCTCCCTGCAGCAATTTAAAGATCTTTCCAAAGTTTTCAATAGGATTTAGACCTGGACTCATTGCTGGCCACTTCAAAACTCTCCAGCACTTTGTTTCCATTCATTTCTTGGTGCTTCTTGAGTTTGAGATCATTGTCCTGCTGACCTAGGATACAACCCAGCTTTCTTCTACTGGGCACTAAATTGTGACTCAAAATCCTTTGGTGATATTCACATTTCATGCTGCCTTGCATATACTCAAGGCATCCAGTGTTAGAGGCAGCAAAGTAACCCCAAAATGTGTTTGAACCTCCACCATATTTGTCTGTAGGTACTGTGTTCTTTTCTTTGTAGACTCTTTTTGTTCGTAAAAGTAGAAGTGTGCTTTAGAAAAAGCTCCATCTTGGTCTCATCTGTCCACAAATGCTTTCCCCAGAGGATTTAGACTTACTCATGTACATTTTATCAAACTGTAGTCTAGTTTCTTTCATCTCTGTGTCAGCAGTGGGGTCCTCCTGGGTTTAATATCATTCAAATGACAATAGAGAGTTACTACTGACAGTGTTGCCACTTAAGCCTATAGGACAGCTTGAATTCTTGTGGAACTTGATTGGAGCTGATTATTCACCATCTGGTCTATCCTTTGTTGCAACCTTTCATCAATTTTTGTCTGCCATCTGAGTCAGTCGACAGGGTAGGGGATACTCGGATACTGGGACAGTGAGGATCTATTTGGTATAAATGGTTATTCATACATGTGCCTATAATGCCACAAAATCTATGACTTTCTGCAAGTGTTTCTAGATTAATTGATGCTTCTTTGGTGGCAAAGGGAGGTCACACCAATTATTGATTTGATCCAGGTATCTCTCGTTTATTCACTTTTCATATGCTTAAAAACGTTGACTGTCCTGTATTGTATTCAATACAAACTAATGATGAACTTTTGCATACTAGCATGAATGAAGCGAGTTGTTAGAATTAAATTATCATATCTACACAGAATATGCAAGCTAATTTAATATTTGAGGATAAGGTATTAGTGTAACTGGGCTGAATTAAATCTAAATAATATGTACAGAAAATTTAAAATAAAATAGTGTTTAATTTATGCTCAGAAAAACGTCTACAAGGCAAAGTCACAATATACATAGACAAGAATATGATTTATAAACTCATTAAATAACATGTAAATACTGTAAAAAGATTAAATAAATCTATTACTTGTAAGGCCCTTTTAAAAGATATACTAATATTCGGCTTATTATTTACCGGATGCTAAAAAGCTATATTAATAATCATAGCATGAGTCTGCATGATACACTGTTCTCAAATGTCAGACCACATCAGATGGCAGCCATCTGCAAAATCTGCATTTGGCACTCTTCTTTCCATTTATTACATCAGTATTATTGGCCCCTATTCACACAGACCAGATTTTTGCAGGTAAAGCTCAGTTTTGCATTTCTCTTGGGCATAACCTTGTTCTCTCATCCACCAAAAGATAATTTGTTTTTGTCAGGCTGCAAGGCCCCCTGGCAATTCTGCCTGCTTACTGCTGAATTCACTATCCAATTCAAATGTGCCTTTAATAACTTCCACCGGGAGAAGGTCCCAGATATTCATGTACAAGATCTTGCCATGAAAGGTTACACAGGTTACAAGTGTGGTTAGCCATAAGCAAACAAATAGGAGTTTTTCTCCATAGAAATTTATTTTACTGCAAAGACTTAGGCTCCGAGCAACATTTGTTTCCTATAATTCTGCAATATGTCTCCAGAATGTTGGAGCCCATCCCCCACCCTCTCTCCACTCACTGTGCATATTCATGGAGCAGATAAGGGAGTGTGTGCTGTTTTTTTACATGCATTATGTTTTAGTTAATATCAAGACCTAGAATTAACTATTCAGGGAATAAGACAACCTTATATTATCTATAGTTCTCTTTCCAACCTGTTATGAACCACAGCTGTTATAGGGGTCTATTGCGCTAACAGCTGTAGAAATGTGGTATAAATAACATATACATAACTAACTACTGCCATTATCTTCGAGATGTACTACATTCTTTTTTCACTCCAGTCACTGAATTTGATTTTGGGATGGAAATCTTATTTAAACCAGGAAATAGATGAAAGAATGGACAGACAGACAGATAGATAGATAGATAGATAGATAGATAGATAGATAGATAGATAGATAGATAGATAGATGCCACAGGATGCCTGAAGGCCATTAAAGGCATATTACATCTTTCTTGGAGTGCTACAGTCGTTTACTGGTCTGTATAGGGGGGTGAAGGAACTTAGCCCTGGACTGATTTTTGCACCACCCTTGTAAGGGATAAAAGTGCTGCTCTTTAATTTTTTCTATAGATAGATAGATAGATAGATAGATGCCATGGATCAGTACATATCCATGTATCAGTACATATCCAATTTTTCTTCACCTGATTTTGGAGTGCAGCCTGTTTTTTAATTTTTTGATATTGTTTAGGGTTTGGACACTGCCCTTTCAGGTTTGCACCCGTATGCTAGTTTGGTAGTGCTGCCTAGTTTTGCATAGATAGATAGATAGATAGATAGATAGATAGAGGGATAGATATTAAAAGTAAAAAAGGCTGCAGCACACAAGTTTAAGATGATTTTAGCCTTTATTGGCTTCCAGTGGCATTGGATCAGCGACGTTTCGGTCAGATATTGACCTTCTTCCAGCAGTCACTTATGGCAAATGCTGGGGTTTTTATATACCCTCCAATTATAATCATCATTATTCAATCAGCCTTTGTAAAACCTTACACAAGTGTTTTAAAACAATTACTAATATAATGAACATCACCCTGTGAATCTATATACATACAAGAGGGTGATATAAGTACTACCCTCTTTATAAAACCACAGACAAAAACAAACTGCTTCACTACACAAGTGGACACCCCTACAGCCTCAAAAAAGCAGTTCCGCTTGGTCAAATGACTAGAGTAAACAGAATTGTAAGCAATGAGGAAGAGAGAAACCTTGAAATAGATAGGTTAATGGACAGATTCAAACAGAGAGGTTACCCAGAAGCAGTTTTAAAACAACAGAGGAAAAAACTAGGATGTACAAATAAAAGCAATACAAAATAAAAAGAATCCCATTAATGCTAACATATGGGGAGGAGACAAAAAGTGTGGTCAACATTGTCCAAAGACACTGGGGAATGCTGATAAAATGCCTTCCACAGATTGAGGAATACAAAAATCCACCATTAGTGTCATACAAAAAAAGTAGAAACTTGAAAGATTGGTTAGTCAGGTCAAACATTGGTACAATGAAGAATAAAAGACAAATGACATTGACAGGAGAGAAAAGAACAGGTTGTTATCCCTGCATTAACTGTATTAACTGTTCTTTCATGATAAAAGGAAATAAGTTTAGTCACCCGAAAACAGGTACAGAGTACAAAATCAACCATTTCTTAACTTGTAACTCAGACTTTGTTATTTACCTCCTCGAGTGCCCCTGCCGATTATGGTATATAAGGGAAACAACCCTTGATTTTAAAATAAGAATTAGCCACCATAGATACACCATACGCAAAAAAATCATGAATTTACCCGTATCAAAGCATTTCACGGAAGCTGGGCACAAAGAAAAAGACCTAAAGTTCAGGTTGATTGACACCGTACCAATGCCTAGGAGGGGTGGTGACAGAATTGGATTACTTAAAGCAAAAGAGCTTGAATGGATACATAGGTTACAAACCTTGAAACCGGAGGGATTAAATATAGATTTTAAATTACATACAGTCCTTTAAAGCTATGTGTCTCATCCAGAAGTCTGTGTATTTTAGTCACTTTTATTGTATAATCACGGATTAACTTGAATATCACGATTGAATATTAATTAACAATATATTCATGCCACTATCTGTCTTGTATCACACAGGAAAGAAGTGTGAAGAGTGGATCACTTACACAGGAGCACCCATAAATTGAGCTGTATCTAAATTTGTCAAAGAAGACCAAACACAGTGCAATACCACTATAGAAATGAACTCCTAATCACGGAAAACTCCCCTTTTTTACCCAAAATAATGTAGCACTTTATAATTATTTATTTATCTATAATGCACAAAATATGCACTTTAAAATGCAAATAAAATACAAAAAATTTTTTTTTACAATAGAGAACTATTTTCTTCTTCTTTATTGCCTTATTAAAAACCATAGAGTATAAAAAAATAAAAAAATTAAAAAAATGATAATACACTGTTGGTTATCTGATATGAAAGAAGTGTACACGAGGTCTATGGTCCTACCTTGAACAGGGGGTGCAAAGGGAGAGAGGCCCCCTCCCTGAGCATTGTACTGACAGGGAAGTGTTACAACCCGGAAATGGGAGACACTTGAACTTGAAAACCCATTGTGTAATAGAAACACTTGTACACAAAACAACAGATATAGAAAACCATATTGTGTATATATATATACATATGCAAAGCTCCTCTGGTTTTTATGATTACAGGGGTAAGCGATTTTCAAAGTAAAAACTATATTGGTAAGATCACCAAAAGTTTCTTTGGTTTGAAGGCAATAAGATCACAACATTGGTAATGTCACTATTTATATAATCAAGTAAAGTTACACTTTAAAAGAAAAATCACTATTAAATCGTTAGCACATAGTCCATTGCTAAATACTAGTAGCACACCAGAACTGGTAGGTTATAATGCACAGTTGGCTATAAAATCGCACATTGCGAGTAAAAGGAAAGGAGAGAATTAAAAAGCGCACAGCCAGGCGACAGATCATAGCGCGCATGCGCGGGACATCTAAAATCGCTACCACTAGCGTTTCCTGTAACCAGGGACGTGTCGCACATACGCGCACGCGTATTAGAATATAAACAAGCCGTCATGGCGGCGCGCAGCCTAGGTATCGGCTGCACGTGGAACTTATACACTGTGACACACAATATCTGACAGTTTAATCTAATTAAGCGGGCACCTGTGTAGGATTGGATCCACTTAACAGGATTTTTAGTGAGTATGATGAACAGTACTATTGCAGATGTTGTTTTTAAGTAACATAAGTAATGTAGGTATATAGATTCACAGGGTGATGTTCATTATATTAGTAATTGTTTTAAAACACTTGTGTAAGGTTTTACAAAGGCTGATTGAATAATGATGATTATAATTGGAGGGTATATAAAAACCCCAGCATTTGCCATAAGTGACTGCTGGAAGAAGGTCAATATCTGACCGAAACGTCGCTGATCCAATGCCACTGGAAGCCAATAAAGGCTAAAATCATCTTAAACTTGTGTGCTGCAGCCTTTTTTACTTTTAATGTCTGGAGTTGATGGTTGATCACCACACTAAAGGACTGCTAAGCACTGAGCATATGCTAACAAAGAATCGCTGCTCACAATTTTTCTATTTAGATAGATAGATAGATAGATAGATAGATAGATAGATAGATAGATAGATAGATAGATTAGAGATGAGCCACCACCCTAATGTTCGAATTCGATTAGTCGAATTTGAGATTTGTTCGTCGATTGTTCGATGAACAACGCGAACCCCATTGAAATCAATGGCAGACTACAGAAAACACATAGCAAACACCTTCAAAAGCTGCCAAACTACTCAGAATGGACAACAAACACCACAAAAAGTGACAACAATTCAAACACAGTACAAATAGTAACAGGCTAAGTGGCTTACGTTTTCTACATTAAGTATAAAGAGGTGGAAGAGTAAACGGAGAAAGAGACACAGGTATGGGCATGTCACACCCTTCTTAAATCATGTAAAACATAGCAAGGGGACTCCAACAAAAATCCTTACTCCCTTCAAAGGGTCACACCTACAGCAAAATGGCATCAATTCTCCCAGACCCAAAATTGCTCAATGGCCCAGCTTGCATACATGGCACAGGGTCTGGAACAGGACCTGGCCTAGCATTTCATGGTTAAAGCTTGCTCAGCAACTAAACGTTTTGTGGAGTATTACAGTAAAAACTACAGAGGTAGATCAGTAACCTGAATAGGCCTAGTGGGACGGATCCCCTCAAAGCTCATGCAAGCGCTACCGTCAATGTTGTGCACTGCCACACACAGGTGGGACCACAATTAGTTTTGTGGAGTACTATAGAAAAAACAGAGAGGTAGGTCAGAGACCTGTTTAGGCCTAGAAGGCCACATGAAGTCAAAGCTTGTGCAAGCGTTCCCATAAAAGACATGCCCCGCCACACACAGGTGGGACCACAATTAGTTTTGTGGAGTAATACATGAATTCACAGAGAGGTAGGTCAGAGACCTGCTTAGGCCTAGAAGGCCACATGAAGTCAAAGCTTGTGCAACCGTTCCCATAAAAGTCATGCCCCGCCACACACAGGTGGGACCACCATTAGTTTTGTGGAGTACTATAGAAAAAACAAAGAGATACGTCAGAGACCTGTTTGTGCCTAGTAGGCCGGATAAAGTCAAAGGGAACCTGTCACTGAATATTAGAGATGATCCACCACCCTAGTGTTTGAATTCGATTCAGTTTGTCGAATTGGGGGTTTGTTTGTCGAATGTTCATCGAATGTTCGTCAAACACCGTCGAATATCATTGAAAACAATGGTAGGAAAAAAACAAACACATACGAACACATAGAAAACGCATAGAAAACAACTTCTAAGGTGTCCAAAAGGTGACAAACTTACAGATACAACAAACACATAGAAAAGTGACAAGTACATATAAAAACGTGAAAAGAAAAGAGATGGACGAGTAAAAGAGAGGAGACACAGATATAGGCATGTCATACCCTTCGAAAATCCGATTTTACTCCAGTATTTGTAAGGCATCATGCAGACGATGGGCATTGCTTGATTTTTACATCTGTATCTGTAAGGCCTCGTGCAGACAATGATATTGTGTCACATTTAGGGAACTACAAGAATAGTCTCCCTTTTTTCTAAAAATTTGGGCACAGACACCCTTAAGTGGCATCAATTGCACCACAGTTGCAAACTTTAAATGGTTACTTTTAGGCAAAAATCCACAAGGCTTTAGTCTCCCCAGGATGACACTGGGGTAGAAAATTTCCCTTGCGGATCCATGCCTTGTTCATCTTTATGAATGTTAGTCTGTCCACATCCTGGGTGGACAGACGCATGCGCGCTTTCTGTCAGCACACCACCAGCAGCGCTGAAGACATGTTCTGAGAGAACGCTGGCTGTGGGGCACGACAAAATCTTCAACGCTTGAGTGGCGAGCTCAGGCCATTTTTCCAGTTTGGAAGCCCAAAATGAGCAAGGCTCCAGTTCTCCAGTCACTGCATCATGTTAAGTTGGAGATACTCGTGTACCATCCGCTCCAGGCGTTGACTATGAGTCAGACTTCTCGTGTCTTCAGGCCTTGAAAATGATGGTCTGAAAAAATCTTGAAATGAGGCCACAAAATTGCTGGTACCATCAGATATGGTGTTACTGGTACAGTGTGAGTGATTATGACGCGACAGTCCCACGGTTGACAAGTTGGAACTGTGAGATTCACTCTGTCTATTACTACCACTGGTAGTTTGTGGAAAAGCCCATCTGAGATTATGTATCAGCTTCTGCTGATAGTCCTGCATGTGTGAGTCCCTTTGTATGGCAGGAATTATTTCAGCAAATTTACTCTTGTACCAGGGATCTAATAGTGTGGCAACCCAGTAGTCTGCATTACTCCTAATTTGCCCAATCCGAGGGTCATGTAGCAGGTAGTGCAGCAAGAAGGCACTCATGTGTCTTGCGCACCCAGAAGGACCATGTCCTTGTTGTGTTGGTGGTGGGAAGGTGAGAATGATGCTTCCTTCCTCTGTCCTCTCCCCCCAACCTCGCACAACAGAAATGTCATCAAGGTCTCCCTCATCTGCTGACTCTCAATGCCCATCGCCAGTTCATCCTCCATTTTTTCCTGGGCTCCTGCACCTTCCTGAAGAGATTGGTTGCTAACATGCGCCCTCGTGAATGCCTCTCCACCACCCTCCCATGCCTGCCGTCTTGGTGCTGTCGACTGTGAGGATCTTGCAGATGTTGTCATCCCTTCCGCATAGGACTCCTCCTGTACTTCCTCAACCTCCTCTTGTCCCACCACCTGACTCTGAATATTGTTTAAAGTGTGCTCCAACATGTAGATGACCGGAATAGTCATGCTGATAATGGCATCGTCAGCACTAAACATCTTTGTCGCCATCTCAAAACTGTGCAGAAGTGTACATAGGTCCTTGATTTGAGACCACTCCTGCAGCGTGATCTGCCCCATCTCTGGATCTCGTTGGTCCCAAGCTATACATTATAACGTATTGCACCAGGGCTCGCGGTGCTGCCAAAGTCCGCTGAAACATGTGCAGAGTAGAATTCCAGCGTGTCGGCACATCACATTTCAGTCGGTGAATGGGGAAGCCGAAAGACTCCTGGAGCAAAGCGTGGCTTTGAGCTGTGGGATGCGATCACCGGAAGTGAGCACACAGCGACCATGCTCTCTGCAGAAGCCCATCTAGGCCGGAATAGTGTGGTCAAAAAGGGCTGCACCAGGTTTGCAGCATTGTCGAACACGGCCTTCCCTGGCTGCAGGTTGAGTGGAGACAACCATTGCTGAAACTCGGTCGCCAGAGCAGATCCACAACTCCTCAGCTGTGTGACTCACATTTCCTAAGCATTTCAAGATTAAAGACCACCTGATGGCGTTGAGCCCTGCTGCCAGCATAGTAGGGAGGTGTGCAGGATTCCTTTTGTGCAGTTACAACGCGGGTGGCATTACCAGACAGGCTTTGGGCGGAGGTGGAGGACCGAGACGAGGTTGAGGAGGCAGAAAGAGTGGAGAAACTTCTACCTACAGAGGATGGATGCACAACTCGTGGGGACAGCAAGACTTGGACAGCAGACCCTTATCCAGCTCTCACCATAGTTAACCAGTGCCCAGTCAGCGACATGTAACGCCCCAGTCCATGCTTACTCATCTAAGTGTCTGTGATGAAATGCACCCTGTCACACACAGAGTTTTCAAGGAAGCGGTGATGTTGTCTGCGACATGCTGGTGTAGCGCAGGCACACCTTTCTTGGAGAAGTAGTGGCGACTGGGCATCTGGTACTGGGGCACTGCGATGGACATAAGGTCTCGAAAATGCTCTGTGTCCACCAGGCGGAAAGGCAGCATTTCTGAAGCCAACAGCTTGCAGATGGTGAAATTCAAGCGCTTAGCTTTCTCATGGCTAGGAGGAGATGGCCTTTTACTGTCCACATCTGAGGGACGGAGGGCTGGCTGCTGTGCTGAGACACAGTTGAGTATGGTGTCCCGGCAAACTGTTGGTCTGGAAGGGAGGTGCAGGTGAAGATGTAATATTGCCTTCATCCAAAGGTGTGCTCTCGATGTCTGAGAGAGCTCAACACCAGCAGCATTGTCCACTTGAAAACCAAGTGACGACCTCCCAATCATACTGCCTGTTGCGGGTAAAGAGGTGGAAGGTGTACGTCCAAATGCATGTCTGACAGCTGTCCTCACAGTCACAGACGATGAAGTGCACACGGATGCACTTGATGGGGCAGACGGTGGTAGGCCCGCCCCGCTAGCCCGCATTCTAGCACGGTGAGCTTCCCATTTGACTTGTGCTTCATGTCCATGTGGCAGTTCATACATGAAGTACTCAAGCTAGGGAGTTTTTAGCCTCTACTCAGAGATTGGTGACAAATCTTGCAGATGGCATGAGTTGGGAGATCCTTGGCGATGTCAAAAAAGGCCCAGGCTAGGCAAGGCTTAGAGCCCATGCAAGCTGCAGAGCCAGCACGACTTCCGCTCAGAGGTAGAGTTGTGGCTGAGGATGCAGTTGTTGGCGTTCTTCCAGTGCTCCTTCTATGTCCAGGAAGGCGCAACCTAACCTTGTCGTCAATAGCATCCTCCTCCACCTCCTGTGCTGACCTCATCGACTGGCTGACTGTGACTTGACAGTAAGAGGGATCTCCAATCTCATCACCATCCTCTGTGTTCTCACACCCCTCATCCTCAGAGACAACCTCTTCCTGCCTTAACCGATAACTTAATTTGTCAATCAAATCCGGTATCTGAGTCTAATCAGCATCATCCTCCTGGTGTCCACCAACAGTATGTACTGTTAGGGAATGAGGGTCTGCATAAAGGTCAGAAGCTTCTTCATCTGGGCCTGGGTCTGACTCACAAAGCTTCTGGGTATCAGGGCAGATCATTAGCTCGTCTGGACTCACTTCAGCTTTGGAGCAGACCTCTGATTCCTATGCTATTGTGTGACTGAACAGCTGTGCTCACTCAGCCATGTCTGTTACCCCAGACTGAGTAGTGAGGCTGGACACTTGGGAGCTTGGAGTAATCAAGTGTGATTGGACTGACACCTCAGATGACTGGAGGGTTTGTTATGAAGAAGTTGAGGTGGAGGAGAGGCCACTTGATGGAGCACTTGAGATCCATTTAAGCACCTGCTGTTTTTGTGCCTCACTTACAAGTGGTATCGATGATCGTGTCCGTAAGAAAGGGATCATATCCGATTGGCCACGTAAAGATGTAGACATCTTACTTTGGCTGTTAGATTTTCTATCTTCAGCAGATGTTAACCCTTTCATGACCGAGGAATTTTTCATTTTTCATTTTTGTTTGTTGCTCCCCTGCTTCCAAGATCCATAACTTTTTTATTTTTCCGTCAATATAGACATATGATGGCTTGTTTTTTGCAGGACCAGATGTACTTTCATATGCAATCATTTATTTTACCATATAGCGTACAGGGAAACTTTTAAAAACTAAGGAACTACAATGGATCCACAGATTAAGAACATTAAAACCAGAGGGTCTTAATGTGGATTTTAAAATTCATACAGCTTTGAGAATGTAATTTTATCTGACACTGTATACTTTTAGTCACTTTTTATCACTATGTACTTATATTATGTAATTAATATTTTTCACATTTTATTTCTATTAATATGCAGATACCACAACTTGGAAAGATGACTGAATATGGAGTATCGCATGCGGGTTGTCAGCAGATATAGAGAATTTATTTATGAATGCCATAAATACCTCTTTGCATGATTTTCCTTAAAAAAACTATAAAATTAATCTATAACACGATTTATATCACATTTGTTATGGTCTTAAATTATCACCAATTTTGACATAACCAATATATTTAAGAATTTATTTGTCACTTTTATATAAAATCATATAATAAATATAAAAACAAAATATTAATATTAATAAAAATAATATATTTCAACACTGTATTTATAACACTGTAATTTATGGGCATATTTAAATAAAATATATATTCACGTATTTATTTGGTCCAATCTTTGAAAAAATCTTTTTCTATATTTTTTATATTTATTTTAAAATCATTCTATATTTATGAAAAATCAAGGGTTATGTACTAAGAAATTATTTATACGCTGTAAGAGATGATAATGGGATAAATCTAGCCCAGAGTCTATACAATCCTTTGCGTAGGGAGTGAGAAAGGGATGTGAGACCCCCGTATTACTGTACTGACAAGAGGGTGGTAAAACCTAGAAATGGGTATCACTAGTAAAGAAGACATAAGGGCGAAAGATAAATCACAAGAACAGTGTAATTACTAAATATAACCCTATATACAATACCAAGTATGACCCTACACATAATATTGTATGTACAAGTGGAGGGGTTGATGTACATGGAGAATTGATAAAAGAATATAGAATTAAATAAAAGGACAATAAAATATGAAAAAAAATATATAACGTAAATAAATGTATTAACTGGATAATTGCACTGTCACTTTAAATTTAAAAAAATATATATACACTGATATTTTAATGGTTAACATATATAATTAATGTATTTGATAAATAATGAACATAACCAGATCATTATAGGAAATAATATTAGAAGTATTTAATTTATGACACTGTCACTTTAAAAATTGAATAATTAACATGGTTTTACTATTTATAAGAAATAAGTTTGGAATTATACTATTAGGTTAGAAGTGAGAAAATATCACTAAAGGTACCTTTACACGCTGCTACGACAGGATGGATACAACCCGCTACTTCACGTGCACGAGCACGGCCAAACGGTTACAAACGGGAAACGCACCACCTTTACACGCCGCCACAAGGTGCGCTATGCTACGCTACATCTATCCCCGGATACATCGCCGGGTGTCTCAAGTAGCCATCTGTAGCTCATCGTACCTCATTTACACACCGCTACAACAAGCTAATATGGGCGGACCTGGTGCAGCAGGACAGCACATAGGCGTGCCACAATTGTGGAGCACGAGACGTCCGTACGCTGATAGGACAAAGCAAGAAACCCATGATTGGCCAGGCATCGCAGGAGGCTGATTAATACATGACGCCCGAGCAACTGCGTAGTGTGACTGGTCAGCTCCTTAAATATGCCGCCCTGTGCAGCGACAACCAATCGCAACGAAGGATCTTCCTCCAATGATCGCTGAAGGGGCGTGGTATCCCGGAGCCTGGGTCACACCTTAGCTACATTGCAGCTACATCGCCGGGTGTCCAGAGTTCCCTTCTGTAGCTTCTTTACACGCCGATACAGCTCGCTGCAATCGGCTTTGTAGCCATCTGTTTTCGAGCAGTGCTCGGAAACAGATTTATCTGTTGCCGGCTGTCACGTCCCGTCTTCACACGCCGCTACTACGGGCTATATTGACGCTACAAGCTACATTTGTAGCCTGTAGCGGGTTGTATCCATCCCGTCGTAGCGGCGTGTAAAGGTACCTTCACCGCTACTTAATAGAGAGAATATCAATGAAATATTAAAAGAACCATGAGGAAGATTAAGTAAAACAAATAGAATGCCAGCCAGGAACAAAAGTAATACCGCACATGCGCTAGGTCCGCTTCCTGTGCACCATGAGAACAGGAACAGCTAAGCGGCCGGCGCATGTGCAGAATAACTTCCGCAACGCGGTAATGGTGACAGGAGACATCCAAGCACGCTATACTGTAAGGTAACTGGCGTCCAATAGACAAATAAGGATATTAAAGGGAACCTGTCAGCTAGTTTATGCCTCCCCAGCTATCATTGTCTGTACCTGCAACTTCATAATACTATTCTAATCATCCCTGTCTGAGCTCAGAGTGTAATGTGAAAGGTGAAAAAAAAGCATTTATACACTTACATTTCCTTAGGTAATGAGGCAGTCAGTCTCCAGCTGGAGGACGGGGACTGTTTGGCAGGTTAATAGTTAACATTTCAGCCTTGTGCTGGAACATGTTGGGAGACCTGATGTGATGTTACAACCATGTGACTACTATAGGCGGAGCTAAGTTCTCATAGAACATAATGTTGTTTGATGGATTAGCTCCACCCACTATGGTCACATGATTGTTACATCACACAGGTCCTTTAGCTATCCAAGTTAAACATGAGTTAACTATTATCCTGCCAGACAGCCCCCTCCTCCAAGGTGGGGACTGAAATGTAAGTGTATAAATGCTTTTCTTTCACCTTTCACATTACACTATGAGCTCAGACAGGGATGATTAGAATAGTGTTATGAAGCTGCAGGTACAGACAGTGATAGATGGGGAGGGCAAAAACGACCTGACAGGTTCCCTTTAATAAGTAATTAAGTAATTTAACAGAAGCCTGCATGTAAAGCTCCATATTACATACTAGATGATGAACTGATTGTAAAGCCTCGGGTATTCTAGAATATGTATATATGACTAAAGAACAGCACACTATGACTGACAGCCTTATAGACAGGAGTGAACAGCGTCACACCGACTGACAGCTTTGTAGACAGGAGTGACGTTCGTGACACTGACTGACAGCCTTGTAGACAGGAGTGAAGGACGTCCCACTGACTGACAGCCTTGTAGACAGGAGTGAACTGCGCCACATTGACTGACAGCCTTGTAGACAGGTGTAAAGTTTGTGACACTGACTGACAGTCTTATAGACAGGAGTAAAATTTGTGACACTGACTGACAGGCTTGTAGACAGGAGTGAAGTTCGTCACACAGACTGACAGCCTTGTAAACAGGAGTGAACTGCGTCACACCATGACGCAGCATTCAAATCACGTGCCAAGCCGCGCGCCGCGTCTCTCATTGGTCGCCATAGCGACCAATGAGAGACGCGGAATTCAAATTGTGCGTCAAGCAGCGCTACTTCTCTGATTGGTCGCTGCGGCTGCAGCGACCAATCAGCGAAGCGGCATGGCTTGGCGGGAAATATGAATCCCGCGCCGCTGATTCATCGCTGCTGAAGGCGGCAACCAATCAGCGGCACGGGATTCATATTTCCCGCCAAGCAATATTTCCCGTGGCTTGGCGCACGGTTTGAATCCGCGTCTCTCATTAGCTGCTACGGCAACCGCGGCGCGCAACTTTCCACGCGGTTTGAATGCTGCGTATCTGATTGGTCGGCGCTGATCGCGCTAACCAATCAAAGGAGCGGCGCATGCCAAGGCACACAATGTATTTCAAATATAAACCACTTAACCACAATCTTCAATCTCTCCCTCTCTACTGTCATCTTCCCCTCCCTCCTTCAAACACTCTATTATTACTCCACTACTAAAGAAAATGTCCCTTGACCCATCCTGCACAAATAACTACAGACCTGTCTCCAATCTCCCTTTCATCTCAAAACTCCTGGAGCGCCTGGTCTACACCCGCCTCACCCATTACCTCGCCACTCATTCTCTTTTAGATCCATTACAGTCTGGCTTCCGCTCCTTATACACTACAGAGACTGCCCTTATCAAAGTGACCAATGACCTTCTGACAGCAAAACATAATGGTGACTACTCTCTGCTTATCCTTTTTGACTTCTCTGCAGCTTTTGACACTGTTGACCACTATCTCCTACTCTCTATGCTGCACTCCATTGTGATCAAAGACACGGCTCTCTCCTGGTTCTCTTCCTATCTCTATGACTGCTCTTTTAGTGTATGATTTGCGTCCTCCCCTCTTCCTCTCACTATTAGAGTCCCTCAGGGATCAGTCCTTGGCCCTCCTCTTCTCTCTCTACACAGCCCCAATCGGACAGACCATCAGCAGATTTGCCTTCCAGTACCATCTTTACACTGATGACACACAATTATACACTTCCTCCTCTGACCTTACTCCTGCTCTAATACAGAACACCAATGACTGTCTAACCGCAGCTTCAACTATCATGTCCGCTCTCTATCTGAAACTCAACCTTTCCAAAACTGAACTTCTTCTGCTCCCACCCTCTACCAACCTCCCTAAACCTGACAATTCCCTCTCGGTGTGCGGCACCACGATAACACCTAGTCAGCAGGCTCGCTGTCTGGGTGTTATGTTTGATGCTGATCTCTCCTTCACCCATTACATACAATCTCTCACCCGCTCCTGTCGCTTGAACCTGAAAAATATCTCCAGAATTCGCCCTTTCCTCACCATGGAAACAACTAAAACCCTCACCGTGGTCCTGATCCATTCCTGCCTTGACTACTGTAATTCTTTATTAGCTGGCCCACCCCGCAGTAAGCTTTCCCCTCTCTAGTCTATCCTCAATGCAGCAGCCAGGATCACCTATCTAGCAAACCGTTACTCAGATGTTTCTGCTCTGTGCCAGTCACTGCATTGGCTGCCCATACACTATAGAATCCAATTCAAATTGCTTGTTGTCACCCACAAAGCTATTCATGGTGCGGCACTTCCCTACCTCTCTACCCTCATCTCTGTCTACCACCCCACCCGTCTCCTTCGCTCTGAATGCGACCTCAGACTAACATCAGCATTAATCCAAACCTTCCATTCCCGACTCCAAGACTTCTCTCGAGCTGCACCAATCCTCTGGAAATCTCTACCCCAAGAAACTAGGACCATCCACAACTTGCAGAGATTCAGATGCTCCCTAAAAACACACCTCTTCAGGACCGCCTATCATTCTCCCTAACAGTAGTCATTTAGACATAAGATATTCATTGTTATAAGCCCCTGTACTTTGTGTTCCCATCCCGTCTTAGATTGTAAGCTCCTTCGAGCAGGGTCACCTTTATTTTTTGCCTTTTTATTGTATTTCCTACATTGATTCTATGTTTATTGTATGTAACTATTGTTCTGTACTACCTACCATTCTGTATAGTATATTTTCCTTATACGTAGCATTGTACTGTAAAGCGCTGCAGAATATGTTGGCGCTATACAAATAAAGTTTTATTATTATTAAATATGGCGCCATGGCCTGCGCTGTTATTCTGATTGGTTGCTACTGAACGCAGCGGCCAATCAGAATAGCAGCGTGCGCCATAGCGCCATATTTGAAATACACTGTGCGGCTTCGCGCGTGCCGTTCCTCTGATTGGTTGGCGCTGAACGCGGCGACCAATCAGTGGAGCGGCGCGCGGTTTTAATGCCGCTCCTCTGACTGGTCGGCGCTGAACGCGGCGACCAATCAGAGGAGCAGCACGCGCCAAAGCGCCATATTTAAAATTTTAAAAGTGTTTTACATAAGGCACCTTGGCGCGTGCCGCTCCTTTGATTGGTCGGCCACGGCGATTAATGAGACACGAGACATTCAAACTGCGTGCCAAGCCGTGCTACTTCTCTGGTTACCGCGGCCGCGGTGACCAATCAGAGAAGTACCACGGCTTGGCGCGCGGTTTAAATGCCACGCGGAGCACTACCGCTGTGAGCAGCCGGGAGATAACCGGCTGACGACGGTTATCTCCCGGATGGCAAGCCGCGGACCTCTGTGCGGCAGGTGGCCGCAGCTAAGCTACTGCTGCACAGAGGTCAGCCGCTTTGCAGCTAGGAGATCTCACTGATCTCCCAAAGATGGCCGTGGCCGGACGCGTGTAATTCCGGGCAACAGCGGCGACAGGTTTCAGCTTGGCGAGAATTTTGAATGTGTGCGGCTGTTTTGCATACTCCTCGCTCATTGGTGGCTGCCACTCATCCAAGATAAAATACACTGCTAGGGTTGGTACTTCTCTCTACAGAGGAATATAGTTATTGCCCCCGGGTAAGAATATCAGGTCTCAGCCACGCCAGAATTTAGCACATTCATTACAAACGACAAATCCTGGCACTTTACATGAGGCTCTTCTCGAGATGGCATTCGGGGTAACAGAAGGGCATAATGACAGATGAGTATTGAAAGCTGTTATCAAGACCTGGCTTCTATGAGACTCCCACATTACCAATCTCGTGAGTAAATAGTTGAGAAACACAGAGAGAGAAAAATCATTTACTTGAAATAACACATAGAAAAAAAAACTGTATTTGAAATAAAACACAAAGACATTCTCTTTTACCCAATTATTTGCTCCCAAACATACCTAGCTCTGACGGTAAATCCACAACACGATATCTATCAAAAATTCCCCAACTCTGCTACATCGCAGTGAACGGTTACAGAACAGTGTCTGCTCACAGTGAGGACTGATCTCAAACTGACTAAACTGCAGCAGTGAGAGCAGTAACATCACCTGAGTTCTTCTGAGGTCACAGCTGGTGCAGGTCCAACGGTACCTCAGCTGTAACCTCAGATGAACTCTCTGATGTCACCACTCTCACTGCTGTGGCTCTTGGTGCAGTCAGTGTAAGAGAGCTGCTCAGCAGACACTGTAATGTTACCACTCAGTGTGATGTAGCAGAGCTGGCAAGCCTCATCGAAGGACATTGTGCTGTAGATTTACCATCAGAGCTGGGTATGTTTGGGGTTGATAAATGGTAAAAGAGGGAGTCTGTGATTATTTTAAATAAAGGATTTTTCTGTGTGTGTGTTTTTCAACAATTTACTTACTGGATTGATAATGTGGGGGTCTCATAGTGGCCTGAACATTGCCAATCCAGGGTTTGAAGACAGCTATTAATACTACACTACAATGCTGCAATTAACCAATTCTATTACACTGATTGCCACCGCACCAGAGTGAGAAAAGCCAGATAAAGTGCCAGGATTTGGCACTTCTAATGAATACACCAGATTCTGGAGTGGTTGTGGGCTGCTATTCTTGCCCTGGGGGCAATAACGATCTTCCTCCCCAGTTTGAAAATACCAGCCCCCAGTCGTGTGCTTTATCTTGGCTGAGTATCAAATTGGGGGTGACCCCATGTATTTTTTTTTAAATATTCATTTAGATAATTAAAAAAAAGACACCTGCATAAGGTCCCTGTACTTGATACTTAGCCAATATAAAGCATATAGCTGAGGGCTGCAGGCCGCTACTGTCCGTTTTATTTGTGCTGAGAATCAAGAATATAGGGGACCGCTAAGGGTTTTTTTTTCAATTATTTATTTACTTTTACACACTTATGATAGCAGGTTCATTGCCAAAGCACTAATTTGTATGGCAACCAATCATAGATGTTAGAGCAGTAGTCTGTCTGCAACAACCAATCACAGATGCTGTCACAATGTGTGATTGGCTGTTGGAGTCAGTGCAGTGAATAAACATGAGGGTTAATGAGCGGACCCGGAAGCAAGTGTGATGGAGACTGATCGTATAATGCTCCTGCTTTAATTGTTATTTTGCTTTCTTTTACAACTCCCTAGCCCCTACTTCAACCATTTTATAACTCTAAAGTTCACGGCCCCCATACACTTATATGGAGTTTGGGGTATAGGCTCAAGTTTGGGTCAAGTCCAGTCCCAATCCTGGATTTTTTAAAAAAAGTACGTCCAGATCCGCCGAATCTGAACATCTGCGGGTTCACCCATCTCTAATTAAGGAGTGTGCACCTATTCATTTATTTAGTGCATCTTTCAACTGCCATGCTCCCCGGCAGCATTTTTACTCCAGTCAGAAAAATCATTATTGAATTTGTAAAAGAATATTTTTGTTGGAAAAAGTAACATTTTAATTTTCTTTCCATATTGCTTTAGTAAACTTCTTGAAATGGTTTTGAGCACTTTCAGGGGTGCAGTTTTTGAAATGGTGTCTCTTTTGGGTATTTTCTGTCACAGGCCTCGCAAATTCACTTTAAATGTGATGTGGTCACAAAAAAAAAAGTTTAGTATATTTTGCTGGAAAAATTAGAAATTCCTTATAAATTTTTAGCCCTTCTATCTTCCAACCAAAACAAATTTTGTTTTAATAATTGTGATACGTAAGAGTAGACATGTGGAAAATATTATTTATTAAAGGGAACCTGTCACCAGGTTTTTGCCATCCCATCTGAGAGAAGCAACATGTAAAATAGAGACCCTGATTCCAGCGATGTGTCGTTTACTGAGCTGCTTGCTGTCATTTTGCTAAAATTAGTGTTTTTTCTGTTGCAGATTTAGCAGTCTGTGAATATGCCAGACTACTTGGCAACAGGCCAAGTAGACTGCAAATGATAATCTTCAGCTGATTAAACAGTGATTTTATCAAAACTACAGTGAGCAGCCCAGTAAGTGACACATCACTTGAATCAGGATCTCAGTTCCTATATTATGCTATTCTCAGATTAATTAATTGCCAAAACCTGGTGACAGGTTCCCTTGAACTATTTAGTGTGGCATTACTCCTTTATTTAGGTGCTAAAGAACTCAAATTTGAAAATTGCTAAACTTTGCCAAATCTCCAATTTTTTTGCAAGTAAAAGCAAAAAATATATTTCTAAATTTACTACAAACAAAGTAAAATCCAAAAACACAATCCTGGAATCACCAGGATCCATTGAAGCGTTCCAGAGTTATAACTTCACAAAGTGACACTGGTCAGAATTGAAAAAACTTGATTGGGTCATAAAGGTAAAAGCAGGTTGGGTGGTAAAGAGGTTAGTAAAGGTCCTGAATCGGGTTGTCCGGGCTTTTGCTATATTTTATATGTGTATCTAGGCTTCAAAATGATGACAATCTGCAATATACATGCTGTCAACATTTTGCAGGGTTACCTAGATATCACATATTTGCGGCTAGAGGAGGAAGCGCTGGCAACAGCACCACTGAGTGCTCATAACCGTCCTTATACAGGGGGATACTCCTTACAACACCTACATGATAGAGACAACCCTCTTCACTCTTCTATTACACTAAGCAACTAAAGTGGACCTACACCTAAGAACTAAACATATTGGTACATGGACAAGTTCCTACCTATAGACAAGCTGAAGGGTCTCCATAGGTGCCATAAGGAGTAAAGCAACGCTTTGAAAAAGACAACAGATTAGTGGTCGAAACGTCAGCTCCACTGTCGCACCTGTCTTTTTTGCAGAAAAAAAAAACAGAATAAACCACCACCTTCACTTGAATTACATTGTGAGTGTGCAGTATCATTGACTGTTATACACATCGGGTCATAGAACCCCTACACTGGCACCTCAGACTTATACCCCCTACATTTGCGGCTAGAGGAGAACGCCTAGGGGGTGTGTTTGTGCATGTAAATGGAAACTGTTCATTTCCTCCCAGTCTCCTACAATCATATTCACAGTATGGCCAGCCACCCCCAGGATCTTACAGCCCAACCCCTCCCCCCACTCTTACTCTGCCAGGCCACCCCCCAGACTGCTACAGCCTGACCCAGCCCCTAATGTCACCACCCACCCCCATTGTGCACTGCTCCACTGACACACTGTACCGAATCGGCAGCTGCGAAGGCGATTCGGTACAGTGTGTCAGTGCAGTGGGGACTGCTGCATGTGTGTGCCACTCACACGGTCTGTGGGCTCTGTGCCCTGGAGCCAAGTTCTGCACTCAGCAGCCTGGCTCTGTGTGCAGCAACCCAGATGTCTGTGCTCTGGAGCCCGATGCTTCTTCTCTCCAGACCTCCCGTACAATTTTTTCCCATAAAATTTCACTCTGGAAGAGACTTTAGACTCACTTCTGCATTAATCCGAACCTCCCACTCCCGCTCCAAGACTTCTCCCGAGCTGCACCAATTCTCTGAATTAGGTGTATCCACAACTTACATAGTTTCAGGCAATCCCTAAAAACACATATTTTTAGGGTGGCCTATAATGATCCCCTAGTCAAAGTCATCTAGACATAACCTATCCGCTCCACCAGTCTCAAGTGGATCACAAATAATGGTTGGTGGTAAAGTATACTACTCCTATCTGCTCCCCATCTCCTCAATTTGACTATAACATCATTGTAAATTAACACCTGTACTTTGTATCACCCCCACCTCATTGTTAGATTGTAAACTCTTATGAGCAGGGCTGTCATTAATTTGCTCTAATTGTATTGTATTTTGTATTGTATTGTATTTTTTTTTGTATAATATTGTATTGTATTTTCTGATAACTGTTTCTTATGAATGTTTAAATATGAACCTCTGAATTGTGAAGCGCTGCAGAATATGTTGGCGCTATATAAATAAAGATTATTATTATTATTATTATTATTGATATTATTATATTCTGAATGCTCTGGCATTTCAATGAATATATAGTTTAAAGGTCTAGAGATGAGATCAGTTTGATAATATCCCAAACTGGCGTCTTCTTGCATCACTTTAAGTGATTGTTAAGCCCCATTTACACACATAAGAGAGAATTGTCTTTCTCCAGAAGTGACCTGGCTGAAGCCATTTGGGATGGCGCCAGATTAGTCTGGTCTCGCCAATAGTTCTTGGCTGGCTCTTTAAGCCAGAGCTCAGATTCATGTTGCCTGGGGTGTAGGCAGCATGAGTGTGTGACAGGTTCCCTTTTATATGCATTGGACTTTCCATCTCTTCCCCAACAGCAGATGTTGATAGAAATTAGGATCATCATCCAGAGGTGTCCTTTCTTTCTATTGAGAACACAGCTCAGTCATCCTGAGCTTGAATGTGTTTGCGGGGGGTTGGGAGAGATAGCTGACATCAGACTGAGCATTCATCTGACAGCTAGATATATCTAACCGGCCTTAATCATATCATCTACAGTACCAGCAAACATATAAAGTAGCTTAACCACAGTGTGCACACAGACTAGATATCTGATTGTCCACCAGGTCAGGATTATCTCTATAATTACTTATATATGTTTTATGAAAAGGAAGAAAAAAAGATCTTTACTTCATAGATACACTGTGATAATATCAAAGTCCACACTTACAACAGAAGTCAGCGGTGTCTTTTTTTTTTGAGATATCAGCTATATCAGTCAATTGGGAATTCTCTAATAAGCTAGTTCAAAGAGGTATGATGCCTTCAATCCATTACTGTCATGTGTTCCATCAAGACATTGTGAATGATGTCAGACTTTAGGTGGAGTCAGTATTGATTCGATGTGTGATTATACAAAGTGGAAAACAACAGCAATGTAATTATCTAAGAGCTAAGGAAAACCTTAGATACAATTTTGGGCAGCAGAGATAAACAGATTGATATGTAAGTTGAAATGGCTTTACAAATATTACTACTCATTTTTCTTTGCAAATCTAACATTGCTTTATTTAAAGTAGTAAAGATGATTCCCTGGAAGCAGAACACATGAGAAGGGTTAGGATAAATCTAAGAATTAGTTTTAATGAACATCGAGACACCGGTTCTACAGTGGACCTGCTTGGTGATTGTCTATAGCGATTCAATTATCATGCAGTGGAGTCAACAAACAACCTGCAGGAGCTAGTAATATTTCTAAAGCTTTACAAGGCATAAAATAAGTTGCTACATTAACTGATAACATACACACTTTTACAGACAAATAATTTATTATAAGTTATTAAAATGTACAAAATATTGCCTTAGCTCTGTACAAATGACTATAGCAGACTTTGCTAAAATAGCAGATTTAAAGGGGAACTCCGGGGAGAGAAAACATTTTAGTACAGTACCTGCCCTCCTACTTGATGAAGCAGAGCTGTACACTGCAGTTCTAGGATCTATAGATCCCTTATAATTCAATAAAATCATAACTGCTCCTTTGATCCCCCCTTCCTCATGAGACATAAAATTTCAGCCTGAGAGCTTAATGCAGCAGTAGAGAAGAGGAGGTGTGTCAGGGATGTGGATGCTGGGAGCTGCAGGATCATCCTACATTCCAGTGATGATAATGATGATGATCCATTAAAAGTTGGAGGGATAGGAAGCTTCCATGTTCCTATGGGGGCGGGGTGACCATGCAGAGCTGAATCGATCAATGTAATGATTTGTCTGTTCTCCTAACCTTATAATAACAGTAAACATTATGCATCATCATACAGCAGAGGATTACAGAGAGTATTTGTATCTGCTTGGTGACCTGATTGCTATTTCAAGCCTGGACAACCCTGTCGCATAGGATGGTATATCAGGGACAGGATTGTAGTGTGAGCATGGGGCTGGCAGCAATACCCCCTGCCATGCCTCCTCCCTACACAGAGGTGTGAGGGGGGCTGGAATGTAGGATAATCCTGCAGCTCCCAGCATCCACAACAGCATGAGACTAAAATTCTCTGTCCTATGAGGGGTGCTTGAGCTGAGGAGCAGATATGATTTTTATAGATTTATAAGAGATGTATAGATCCTAGAACTGCAGTGGACAGCTCAACTTCATCTTGTAGCAGGGCAGGAACTGTACTAACATTTCTTCTCTCACTGGAGTTTCCCTGTAATTATGTTTTGGTACCCACAATACTAAAAAGAACTATGGATTGTTCATTAATGAAACATTGCAAAATTCCTTGGTCTAATCTAAAATCTAGAAATAAGAATGGCAGAGGCTGGGCACATACAAGTCTTTATGTATATAGTGGCTGTAGAGCAGAATAAAAAAGTTTTTATTTTGAATTTCTTCACAAGACTTGCTCCAGCAGGACATCAGTTTCGCTCTGATGCATTGTGGGGGCCTATCAGGTGTACGGTCCGGCTCTGGCGCATGTGAAGTACGCATATTGAAGCCACCCATACAGCCTGATAAAACCCCACAATGCACCGGACTGGAACTGACGTCCAGTCGGCGCATCAGACTACATAGAGGAGGCGGGAATTTAAAAAAAGGACAAAGAGGAGATGGAATGATGATGCCCAGCAAGGCGTATTAAGAGCCTGCGAGGTGGGGAAAATGGAGGCCATCCATTTCAGTCTACACCATAGACTGAATGTAAGTTATTAAAATATTTTTCACAAGCTTTATAGTGCAGCTGGCAAGGTGCAGGGACAGGTAGTGATAGAATAGGGGTCTAAATTAAGCTGACAGGTTCCCTTTAAAAAGATGAGAGACACCTGTAATTGACACCATAGGTAGACCCCAACTAAGGGAGACAAAATGAGAAAATGACACGTTGTGGAGTCCAGGGTAGCAAGGAGCGGGATGTAGGGGGTCATGGGAGCCTACACTGGCCCTGATACTAGGGTCCCTGGCTCGCCTTGATCTCTTAGGTACCTCTGAAGGGGAGGAGGGTCAAGCCACCGACCTAAATCCCTAACTCCTAAGAAGCCCTTGGCAAAAGCCCCTACCTCCAACCACAGACAAGGAACCCAGCAATTTCCAATGGAAAATATTACAGCAGCTCAGGATCAGCTTCTGACAGGTCACTGATTCAGGTCACAGTCCAGAAGTGAACTGAATCACCGACAACAAGTGTATGTGAGCTGATCCACTTAAGGCCAAGGGGTGGGGAGCAACCAGCCCAGACATACCCCTCAGCATACCTATGCATTCACACATACACACCTGCTACTACATGCTCTGCTCATTACCCTCATCTACTCACACTGAGGGAAAAAAAAGGGCTTCATTTAAACCTACAGCAGCAGCACTTCCATACTACAAGGCAGTCCATACGTAACAGTACCCCCCACATGGGAGAGAACCCCCTGACTGCGCGGAACTGAGTCGATCAAAGCGACGTGTATGGGTCTCGCTAAGGCACTGCTGGTGAGACCGTAAGCAAGCGAGAATGCGTCAAGTTGACCACCGCTCCGCTATTGACCAGTACCGGTACGGTCTCGGTTTTGCCATCTACCACTACCCTGGCAAACAGCGTAAACTGAGACCTATCGAGGAAGGAAAGAGAAACTCTGGTCATCTCCTTCCAAAGGACTCAAGTTAGGCTGCCTTGGAGACTGCGCAGCTGCCTTGGAGCGAAGCGGACAAACCTTAATAAAATGATCCGGTTTGCCACACAAAAGACAAGCTCCACCCACTTGATGACTAGTGGCCACAGGGGTTTGGCACGAGAACCTACTGCCCCCAACTGCATGAGTCTGTCAGGTACCGTCTCCTCAGCAGGGATAGGAACAGGAGACAAAGCAGGTCTCGGTCTCTCTCTTAGGCATATGTCAACCCATATGGCTAGGGACATCGTGGCTTCCAATGACACAGGTGCCGTATACTGAACCAGGGTGTCTTGCAGTCTGGCTGACAAACCCAAGCAGAACTGACTCCTAAGGGCTGGGTAGTTCCACTGGTATCTGTCGCCCACCTCTGAAACTCAGAGCAGTACTCCTCCACTGCTCATGTGTCCTGCTTGAGCTTACAGAGATTGGACTTAGCAAAGGTTACCCGATCAGGCTCACTGTACACCTGAGCCAGAGCAGCAAAAACCCGTCCACCGACCGCAAAGATGGAGAGTCAGTCAGGAGGGAAAAGGCCCACGTCTGGGGATCCTCCTTTAGTAGGGACACTATTATCCAAACCTGCTGTTCCACAGTCCCAGATGAACAGGGCCGGAGCCTGAAATACAGCTTACAGGCCTCACGGAATACAAAAGATTTTCCCCTACCCCCAGAAATCCTCTCAGGGAGAGGGAGCTGGGTTTCTGGCACAGCCGGAGCATGAGCTGACGCCAGATATCCCATGACTTGCTGCAGCTGGTGCACAACCTAGGTTCGCAGACCTGCTATCTCCTCAGAGAGGGTCTGCATAAGGTGTGTGCACGTGTCTGCTGAAGCATTCTGAGACATGATGACTCAAGGGCAGAGAGAGAAAAAAAAAATTGGCAATGGGTCGCTGATTATGACATGTTGTGAAGGCCAGGGTAGCAAGGAGTAGGATGTAGGGGGTCAGGGGAGCCTACTCTGGCTCTATGGTCTCTGGCTCGCCCTGATCTCGAAGGTACCTCCGAAGGTGAGGAGGTTCGAGCCACCGACCTAAATCTCTGATTCCTAAGAAGACCTAGGCACAAGCCCCTACCTTCACCCATGGACAAGGAACCCAGCAACTTCCAATGGAGAATATTAGAGCAGCTCAGAATCAGCTTCTGCTCATGACAGGTCACAGTCCAGAAGTGAACTGAATCAGAACAAGTGTATGTGAGCTAATCCAGTGAAGGCTGAGGGGCGGGGAGCAACCAGCCCAGACACGCCCCTCAGCATACCTAAGTATTCACACACACACACCTGCTACTACATGCTCCGCTCATTAGCCTCATCTGCTCACACTGAGCAGGGAATAAAAAAAGTCTTCATTTAAACCTACAGCAGCAGCACTTCCATACAACAAGGCAGTCAATACATTACAGAAAACAAATCCTGAATGTCACATTGTCTGAGTTGGAAAGAATTTTTTTCTAATTTTGGTGGAAAATAAGTATTTGGTCAATAACAAAAGTTCAACTCAATACTTTGTTATATATCCTTTGTTGGCAATGACAGAGTTCACGCATTTTCTGTCAGTATTCACAAGGTTGGCACACACTGTTGCTGGTATGTTGGCCCATCTCTCCATGCAGATCTCCTCTAGAGCAGTGATGTTTTGAGGCTGTTGCTGGGCAACAGACTTTCAACTCCCTTCAAAGGTTTTCTATAGGGTTAGATCTGGAGACTGGCTAGGTCACTCCAGGACCTTGAAATGCTCCTTACGAAACTTTGTTGCCATGGCAGTGTGCTTGGGATCACCTGCAATGCTCTTGCTGATGGAAGGTTTGCTCTCAAAATCTCACGATACATGGCCCAATTCATTATTTCATATACTTGAATCAGTCATCCTGTTCCGTTGGCAGATAAACAGCCCCATGCTTCACAGTAGGTATGGTGTTCTTTGGATGCAACTCAGCATTTTTTTTCTTCAAACACGAGTTGTGTTTCTACCAAACAGTTCTACTGTAGATTCATCTGACCACATGATATTCTCCCAATACTCTTCTGGATCATCCAAATGCTCTCTAGTAAACTTCAGATGGGCCCGGACATGTGATGGCTTAAGCAGGGGGACACATCTGGCACTGCAGGATCTGAGTCCCTGGCAGCGTAGTGTTTTACTGATGGAAGCCTGTGTAAAGTTTGTCCCAGCTCTCTACAGGTCATTCACTAGGTCCCCCCGTGTGATTCTGGGATTTTTGCTCACCTTCTAGAGATCATTTTGACTCCACAGGGTAAGATCTTGCGTGGAGCCCCAGATCGAGGGAGATTATCAGTGGTTTTGTAGGCCTTCCATTTTCTAATTATTGCTCCCAAAGTTGATTTCTTCATATCAAGCTGCTTGCCTACTGCAGATTCAGTCTTCCCAGCCTGGTGCAGGGCTACAGTTTTGTTTCTGGTGTCCTTCCACAGCTCTTTGGTCTTCACCATAGTGGAGTTTGGAGTGTGACTGTTTAAGGTTGCGAACAGGTGTATTTTATACTGATAACAAGTTCAAACAGGTGCCAGTACTAAAAGTGGAGGACAGAGGAGCCTCTTAAAGAAGAAGTTACAGGTCTGTAAGAGCCAGAAATCTTGCTTGTTTGTAGGTGACCAAATACTTATTTTCCACCAAAATATGAAAAAATAATTATTTCCAAATCAGACAATGTGATTTTCAGGATTTATTTTCTCATTTTGTGGAGGTCTACCTATGATGTCAATTACATGCCTCTCTCTTTTTTTAAGTGGGAGAACTTACACAATTAATGGCTGACTAAATACTTTTTTTCCCCACTGTAACATCCTGTTCTTTTCATCACTTACTTTCTGATTGGGCACGAACACATTACACATATTTACTTCTTACGTGCAGTGTGAACAGATGGATTGTCCTGTCAAAGATACTTTTACTCACTGAATCACTCATGTCTATACTGAGCCTACAGCAAGACGGCACTAGTCATGTGGTGTCAAAATCTCCATCACCAACACTTTCCTCATGAGATGCTTGCAGTTTAAAACTGGACTGGAGAAAGGGACACCATTATTTACATAATCTTTTAGGCAATTTACCTATGATGTAAGATTATTCTAAGGATAAATATTAAAAAAATCACTTTCAACCAAAAGCTTAATTTAGTAATTAATTCAGAGTACCTCAACTAATTAATCACTTAAATTCTATTTTCTGGTCAATGTCTCTAGTAAGCAATTACTCATTGCAGATAAATTGGTTTATAACACGGCTTTGCCATATCAGGCTGCATGATATCATAGCATCTGATTTGCATGAAAGTATATGCCTACCCCAGGCATATATATGCTAGAGATATACTATTGTTAAAAAAATGCATCAAAATTAACACAATGTTTGCACATAAAAGATTCCTAGAAAAGGACTTCCCATTCAGATTCATAAGCCAATGTTCCAGGCAAAGCATCAGTCACTACATGCTAGAGAAGCAGGCATGCGTCTGGATGTCACAGAGATTCTGCCTTTGACTAATCTGCTTGCCGCCCACTTAAATGGCTCTTCATAAATAATTCAAATTTTAATTATGTTACAAGCCCCTGACCTGAAGAGAAATGTAGACTGAGAAAAAAAATGAAAGGAAATAGGAGGGAGGAAAGGGTGAATGGATCCATGAAATTTTGCCTGCAGCCGATGGACCTATCTTATTTTCTATTCTTTAACAAGCTGTAGCACGTCTTAATGGTGCAGGGATCTATAATGGCTTAGTGCACCAGAAGAAAGAAGGCTTCACAAAACGGCTCAGAGGGATTTAGTGAAAAATCTGATCAGAACGGCTGTTATTTTTCCTTGACATAATGAAATATATTATTTTAAAACAAAGAAATTGAGCTTGATTTCTTATCGCTTTCTGTTTTCACATATATTCTGTTTTTGAATTGTGCTAGCAGACATCCCTGTGGGCTTTAATCCGCTTCAATGTGTTCAGGGATATTGTTATAAGGTAAATTGGAAGAAGATCAATGCCTTTTACTAACACCCAGATCCATGAGCGTAAAATAACATTACTATACAAGGTATTGTTCTATAAGACACTACACTGTAGGCCAATGTACTACAAGAATGAGAAGAAGTACCTTGACTGATAAGACTTTTAATAACGAGTTATCACTATCATTGATATGATTAGCTTATTTCTTGTCTAACAAGTCATGAAATCTTTCATGCCACTATTCTGGCATAAAAGCTTTGAAAAGTCATAAAGTTTAGGTGCAACTTGGAGGTGCACGTACATTTAGTGAACTGTGCCGTTTATGTCAGTTTCTCCCAGCTCACACTAAATAAGCGAAGCTGGGGCGGGACAAGGGTATGACACCAAAGATCATCTAATTCATGATGAGCTGTGGCATTCTGTTTGTGAAAAATCTCACTCGAGTACCTAGACTGGAGTAAGGCCAGGTCATACATGGCATCCGGTTTTGCCTTGGATCCATTTTTGGGATCATTTTTGCCCTTTTTTTGTCTAAGTCCAAAAACGCATATGCGTTAACGGATGGTGCACTTAAGTGTAGCTGCGTTTTTCAAAAATGCATGCGTTTTTGTTCAGCATCCAAAAAAACGCTGCTAGCAGTAAAAAAACGCATGCATTTTTTTAAACATGGTGCCCTATGGGAAATGCATGCGTTAACGCATATGCGTTTTTGATGAAAAAATGACTAAGTCCAAAAAACAGCCAGTAGCTCAGAAGACAGTATTGGCACCCTAAATTTAACGGATCTGTTTTTCTAAAGCCTCAAAAAAGCGGATTGGTATGTGCAGTGTTTTTTTTGTAAAAGAACATTTGCCAGTACTGAGGCGAGGAGCGGGGTTGGGGTTGGGTTGCTGTCAGGCGCCGGCGGCTTGAGGATCGGGGGGAGGGGGTTAAGGTGCTATCAGGCGCCGGTGGCCATAATTTAGAAGGGGGGCAGGGTGCTGTCGGGCGGCCGGGAGATCCTGTGCACCAGGCAGTGGGCAGCATGCAGTGGACGGCAGTCCCCATATAGCTCCACCCCCTCTGCATACCATGACGTACCCCCACAAAAAAAGCACTGGGTATGTGTGACTCCAGCTTAAGACTTGTGGTGTAAAACAAGGAGGCTCACTTCACCCATCAAACACTCCAGAGTCGTGAAGAGCTGTTCACTCCTTATTGAACCTGGAGCGTCTGATTCGAGCACGCCCATTCATCAAGACTAATGTCAGACTTGATGAATCAGACCCACTGTGTTTCTAAATCCAGCTTTTTATGAACACTATTGCTTGAGCTAGAGTAGTACAAATGTTGTAGGCACCACACATTTTTCCAAAATTTTGCGTGGAATCCAAGAAATTCAGTTTTTTTAAAATATTCACATTGAAAAAAAAAAGATTCTATGAATGATCAAATGTAACTTTGTAGTGTGTGTTCTGTACAGGATTTCTGCATCAATCTAGATATATACTATAGCAAGGGTTATCTATCCCCTTTGTATGCTTAGGAGTGATAGGTGTACGTTCATCATGATCTATGGTACATGCACAAGAAATTTGGCTTTACTTGTGCAGTAAAAATAATTGTCTTTGTTACCTTGTACAATATTGTTTTTAGATTTTTTCAATGAGATGCAAAATAAATATCAATTCTGTATTTTGTTGATTTTGTGGTTTTAAACATTAGGTACAATTGTCATATTATCTCTATTCCGTTGGTTGATATGGTTAAGACGATACCAAATTTACGGTATATTTGTTTTTATGGATTGTTATTTTGGAACATGAATTATTTTATTTTCTTTAGATCACCAAGATACCCATAACTTTGTTACTTAATCTGTAGATAGAGTTTTTCATCGGGTTGTTCTCTGGAGGTCAAGGTGTATCTTTTACTGGTACCATTTTTAGGTGCATACAAATTTTTTTTATATTTTGTTTGCTAAGAGGCATGAGCAAAAACATTAAAGGGAATCTGTCACCTCCTAAAAGCCACCTAACCTATCAATACATGTCCCTGCACCATCCTATTACCTTTGTAACTATCCCTCTCGTAGCTAAATGCTTGCTTTCAATCTGCTAAAAAAACATTTTTATACTTCCTCATTAGGATGATAATGAAGTGGGGGCTATATGCAATAGTCCCCCTGAGCGTGTTGGTTTGCAGCCTCCATGATCCTTCATCATGCCCCGATGGGCGTGATATTGAAATCAAATTTCGCACCCCCAGCCTGGCTCCCTCCGCTCTGCTATTCAGCCTACCTGTGGTAATGACGCTGAATGCGTCATTTCCGTGGGCCCCATATCAACCTGATATTTACTTTAGTAGCGACATTGAACCCTGCATAGCAGCGCAAAACACTGCTGCTAAGGTAAATATCGGATTGCTATGGGGCCCGCGGTTCCAGAAATGACGCGTTCGGTGTCATTACCACAGGAAGGCTGCATAGCAGAGCGGAGAGAGCCAGGCTAGGGGCATGAAATTTGATTTCAATATCGCACCCATCAGGGCGTGATAAAGGATCATGGAGGCGGAAAACTAACACGCCCAGGGGACTATTGCATATAGCCCCCACTTCATTATCATCTTAATGAGTAAGTATAAAAACATTTTTTAGAACATTGAAAGCAAGCATTTAGCAGAGAGAGGGATAGTTATCATGGTAATAGAAAGGTGCAGGGACATGTATTGATAGGTTAGGTGGCTTTTAGGAGGTAACAGGTTCCCTTTAAGGCCCCTTTCACATCAGCGTTTTTTTCAAAATGCAGCAGATCCGACAGATTTACCGCATCTGCCTCATCTGCCACCTAATGGCCGCACTTGCGGCACATTTGTGGCAAGCCCCATGCATTGTCTATGGGGCTTGTGGCAGGTGTGGCAAGGGCGGTATTGCCGCGGTTCTGGCACTTGCGGCCATAAAAAAAAATGCTGCTGACCGCGGTTTTTTGCAGCCACAACAGCCGGAACCGTGGCAATACCGACTTGCCACACCTGCCGCAAGCCCCATAGACAATGCATCGGGTTTGCCTCAAGTGTGCCACAAGTGCGGCCGTTAGCCGGCAGATGCGTAAATCTGCCGGATCTGCCGCATTTTGAAAAAAAACGCTGATGTGAAAAGGGCCTAACTCGGGAATTGCTTTTAAATGTTACTTTTTACGAGTTCACTGTGCAGAACAATTATAATGTCAACCCTTGGAGTGATGCCCAATAGATTCCTTTTTTTTATATTTTATATTTTTTTAAAAGAAAAATAATTTTTTCTTTTACGTTTCTTTTTTTGTTTAACAATTTTAATGATGTGATGTGACCTATATGAAAGTGGAGCATGGCTTACGAAAACTCTTACGAAAGAAAAGCATGTGGCCTAATCCAGTATTCTCAAATTGGTACAAAATTGCAACAATTTTGACTTACCTTAGCTGACAAAAAAACAAACCAACTCACACACGGTCTAAACTTAGTCTAGACAGTTTACGATATGCCAAGACTATCAAACTATAAATCACCTCTGGAAATTTGGCACAATTTCTACCAAAGGGGCACGCATACTGCAAGATATCAGCACATGAGTCTTGTTAAAAATCCTTAATTCTCATTAATTTTGCAGTATAAACAGACTGACAATCATCTGATGAATGAACAAAAAGCTTGTTCATCTAGCGATATTATCTCTTGTTCAGCATAAAAAATATTACAAGTCATATAAAGCAAATAGGTATAATCCTCACCATGCAATTATTTCCTCCTGCTGTTCACATCTTCAAGACTCAAGTTCTCAATGCCGCGACTCTCGGCCATCATACAAGAAGAAAACATGGGAGGAGTCTTCCTTAAAATCATTTTTGCTTTATTACCGTATATACTCGTGTATAAGCCGACCCGTGTATAAGTTAGACTCTTCCCACATTTTCTTCTTGCATAGAAAAGATCAATGTACTTGGTGGCCACCATCCAGTGTAAACATGACTCACACTGCCGAGAACTATGCCCAATGAGTGATAATATAGATCGCTCAGTATACATCGTTTGTATGAGCAGACAGTCAAATGACTAATATAGAAAAATAGTAATATACAGGATTCAAAACAATTGATTGATTCCCTTTTTTGGACAAAGTGTCTGTTTTTACTATTAGTGATGTGTGGTCACTATACTCTTGTATTCAGAATAAAGAGATCCTGTACTGATTTACATGGAAAGATAATGCTTCTAATTATTTTCCCATGTTAATTGTATTGTTATGATTGCAAAGTTGCTTTTTCCTTACATTTTTGGAACCTTTCACCTATATTATACAAACAAACCTATCACTACCTGTCCCTGCAGCTTACTACTACATCCCTAACCATCCCTGTCTGAGCTAAATGTGTCCTGTAATTGCTGAGAAAAATTATTTTATAACTTAGATTCTCCTATGTAAATAAGCAGTGTGTGTCGTCAATACTGAAGACACTATGGGCATTCTGTAAAGCTTCCTTTTCCCTCGTTGCTCCGTTGGGCATGATAATTCAAGCAAAAGTGTGCTCCTAGCATGAGAAATCTGTGGGTCTTCTTCCAAGTATGACGCGTTGGCCAGAGGGCTTTATACAGTATATTCAAGTAGTAACCCTTTTCAAATACAAATTCATTGGTACGGCCTTTATATTGATTATTTTTCAGTTATTTGGCAGCATATAAATACTTAATTTACCATCTTTTCTCATTTTCTCAATGACAATTACAGTATATGTACTAACAAGTGACATGTATACACCTAATATTTCTATACAACTTTATAGAAAACTTATTTCTGATAATTAAATATTGCATGCAACCAGTTGTCATCCAAAACATGTCACAAGGAATCTTATTGTGGGTGACTTCAGGGCAAACAATATATAAATAAAACTATGATTCACGCATACTATAATCCAATAATTCATTAACTGTAACACAATTCATATGGAATATTTGATGGCATGTAAGTCATGTCATTGAATATTACAATACATGAACATATGATTGGGGCAAAACCTTAACCCCACGCCCAACAAACTAAAAGTTTTCTTTGTGGTGTTTTTCACCATTGTCTACAAACATACAAGTGATCTGTCTCACCTGACAGTACGTAGTATTCAAAAGGTTAACCATCCACCTTGAACAGGCGAGTAGACAGGTCTTCTATTTGCCCGTGAGGCATATTGGATAATATATAGACTTGTGCTCCAGCAGGTATCAATTATAGAACTGATTTGTTATATTACTATTAATTTTTCATGATTGAATTAACAAAATAAGTATAAATATACTAGAAAAAAGTAGTATATAATATCACAGTATATTATCCCATTTACCACTAACCAATGGAATGAAGCAAGATTTTTGTTAGTGAGGAGATATAAGAGGAGTTAGTGACTCATGTTATTAGAGACCTGACTATTTAAGAGTCTAATTCATATGATTACATTGCTGTGACTAAGGGCCTTGAATAGGCTTGAAAGTGTAGGCAAATTTGTCTCTAAATTTGTTATCCTTGTAATTTTAGAGTGAAACATATTCATTTTTTTAGAGTTTTTAATGTCGGATCCTGGAATTATTCAGTTTCCCTTCGTTAAACGATTGCGATCTGTAAATGTTTACCAATCGGAGATCATATCATGTTGCCGATCAGTTCTTATTAACGAACCTTAAGATTATACTGACTAGAAGGTAAAACACCTTTAGTAAATCATCCATATTCTAGGGCAGATTATAGTTAATGAATAAATACTGGTATTATATACACTAGTCTAAAAGAAAAGATAAGTAACTAATAAATTGTACCAAAAGATAACCAATAAATTGTACCAAATTTATTAAAAACACACCATTTAATACATTTTGACATAGTTTTACAGTATACTCATCAGAATAATAATATACTTACTCACTTATATAGCACCATTAAATCCACAGTGTTTTACATACATCAACAACACTGTCCCCATTGAGGCTCACAACCTAAATTCCTTTCACTCTTTCTTTCGGAGTGTGGGAGGAAACCCACAGAAACACTAGGAGAACATACAAACACCTTGTAGATGTTGTACATGGTAGGATTCAAACCCAGGACCCCGATATTGCAAGACAGCAGTGTTAACCAGTGAGCCACTGTGCTATACATGACAATTTTATATCTTCTATAAGTATTTACAAATTTGTACCCAAGAAAGAATCAATGACCAAGGACCTGCATTGATGTAAATGGGTTGCTCCCATTGGTCTGTGTTAAGTTCTGATCTTAATGAAATTTTAAGAAACACTGAGTTTTCACACTAAACCAAGAGACGTCCAGCACATGGCGTAACACAAAGGGACAGCGAGGTGAAACAAAAAAGGAAGGCCGTAACTGTAGGGTGTGGAGGATAGGGACATCTCATGACACTGGCCTGAGTGTGTCCCTTCCTGCCCTAACAGTCATAAGCGGGTCCTTTCCCCACACCACCATCATGTATCAAGACCCTGGCTGTCACCCAATGTATCCCTGGCTAGTGCACTTTCCAACAAGGATGCTAGCCTTGCCACTGCATATAATAAAACACAGGGTAGGTGAAAACATGCAGAGGAAATGACAATAAGGATACGCTACTTACAATCTGCTGCCAACTCCTCAAGGAAACAGAAAGGAAGGCAACAGGTAAGAGTCTTGAGCAGCAGCTAAACAAGACTTCCAGACAGCATAATGATCAAAGAATGAACTCTATCAATGACATCATGTAATGGGTCATGAGACTGTTTAAAGGCTGGTGAGAGTGGTCATCAAATCTCATCACCTGATTGAGAGACAACAGCAATTTACCAGCAAAGGCAAAACTGACATTAACCCTTGCCGATATGAAAGAAATAAATATGTTTAAATATAATAGACTTCTAAGCAGTACTCATTCTTTTGATCCTAAAAGTCTTTAGACTTTTGTAAAAAAAAATTTAAAAAAATCCAGATGCTGTATTAATTATTATAAATGCTATATGATGTACATATGCTTAACTGAATGTATTGTTGGTATAAGGCTTACCCTAATTCAACCACAATAATACTAAGTACCTGCTGGATTTTTCAATTTGTCGCATTTTCCAAACTTTTTGACTGTTAGAGAAACAGATGTGTAGGAAAACTAACCTTTCCCTGTAATATATTGTCCTTGAAACCAAATATTGAGGTGACAGATCCACTGTAATAATAATTTTATTAATGGCAGTGCAGGAGAGGGAGGGAGTGCAGGAGACACAGGACTATGGCATCATTTCGAAGGTATAGAACTGTGTCTCCTGCACATCCTCCTACCTCTGCACTGTCAACATCCATTTGTCTCCGTGATACTGTCCTGTGATCAAAGCTTTGAAGTTGACTGGTGAGTACCTGCTCGTTTTCTTCTACTACAGTTCCCTAATGGATGTCTGGTTTCTATGGAGGGGAGCAGCACCTGCCTGATTCAAGTGATGGGAGTGTCTGAGCTGACCCTTGATCTGTGTCTGCATCAATTTGTGAGTAGTGTCTGGTTTCTCTTTGATATACTGCATAATTTTTTAATAATAATAATTTTATTTATATAGAGCCAACATATTCCACATCAATTTACTATTAAACAGGGACACGTACAGGCAATAAAAACAATACAAAGTAACACAAAGTTCACCAGATTAAGGAGGAGTGAGGTTCCTGCTTGCAATCTTATAATCTATAAGGAGATAGGAGGGCACAATAGTAAAAATATGCTTTTTATTTACAGTCCAGCTATCATTTATAGAATTTATGACATAAATCTGCATGATCAGTCATCAGCCAAGATTGGTCTAAGTACAGTTACCACGTCTTATTGGGTGCATGGAGGATGTGGAGAAAGATGAATAGGAGAGAGATTATTATGATTAAATTTAGAAGGAGTGGATAGCAGAGAATTAGGTTAGATAGGACTGTCTAAAGTAATGTGTTTTTAAAGTACACTTAAAAATATTGGGGCTGGATATTAGTCGAATAGTTTGGGGCAGTGCATTCTTGAACACTAATGCAGCACGAGAAAAGTCTTGTAAAGGGGGGGTGTGGTTCAGATTATAAAGGATGTTAATCTTCGATCAGTAGAAGAATGGCAGGCACTGGTATGGTAATAGACAGAAATGAGGGATGGGATATAGAGTGGTGCAGAATTGAAGAGCTTTGTGGGTGAGAGATATAAGTTTCCATTGTATTCTGTAGCCAGTGCAATGATTGATGCAATGTGGAGGCATCGGTGAAGTGGCTGGAAAGAAATACGACCATGGCTGCTGTATTTAGGACAGATTGGAGAAAAGAAAATGTGGTTTGAGTGAGACCGATCAGTAAAGAGTTTCAGTAGTCTAGATAAAAATGAATAAGAGCAACAGTAAGAGTTTTTGCTATTTCAAAGGTGAGAAAAGGTTGAATTCTGGAAATGCTTTTAAGTTTCAGGTGAGATGAGCAAGTTATTGATTGAATATAGGGAATAAAGCTAAGTTCTGTGGCAAATATGACCCAAAGACAGAGCGTGCACTTTACAAATTATGGTTGAACCACCAAGGATAATTGAAATATCAAGTATATGTAGGTTAAAAGAAGAAGGAAACCCGAGAAGAGGTTCAGTTTCGGATAAAGGGAGGACATTGTGTTGGAAATAGCACACAGACAATTTATGGTATTTTGTATGAAGGGTGAGGCAATGTCAGGAGAAGATATGTATAATTTTGTGTCAACAGCAAAAAGCTGATAGTGGAAATCAAATCTGCTAACGTCCAATGGGGCAGTATTTAAGGAGTAGAGTAGGGGGCTTAAAGACCTCTTCACACGCTAGGATATCATGAACGATATTGTTGAAACATCACGGATTTGTGAACGTTCTAACGATATAGTTTGTGCATCATTGCGTGTGAACGAACGATGTAGTAAGGAAAAATTGTTGGAACGTCCATCCAAAATTTGTGATCCTGACCTCAAGTCTATCGTTCGTCGTCCAATTAACGTCCTGGGAAGCAGCAACATCGTTCAGTGTGACACCTTTTTGAGCGATGTCGTTCATATTTTTCCTATTCCTGCCGCTTTGTGAAATTGTTCAAACGTTCTTCTCCAAATAGCTGGAGCGTTACCAAATTTAAGATCATTAACGAGATCCTTGCGTGTGACAACGCACAAACGATGTCGGAAGGATCATGGTCACGTGACATAGCTAGCGATCCCATTCACCTATATCCTAGCGTGTGAACTGGCCTTAAGACTGAGCCCTGAGGAACCTCGATAATAAGGGGAAGAGGCGAGGAGTAAGACCTGGCAAAAGATACAGCAAAGGAGCAGTCAGAAAGATAGGAGAATTAGAGTGAATGATGTCCATTAGGCCAATAGAGCAGAACATGGTGAGGAGGATCTGGTGATCCATAGTGTCAAAAGAAGCCTAGAGATCCAGGAGAATCAGCATGAAGTAGTGACCATTTGATTTTGCTGTTAATAGGTCATTGGAGACTTTAGACACTGTAAGATACTAACAGGCAAATTATTTACTTTTTGTGTAATATTTATTAGTGATTATACAAATCAGTAAAATAGGAGACCTTTCATAAAGTACAGATACAATACAGGATGTACGTGTTCAGTAAAGTTCAGTAAAGTTTGAATCATGATTGATTTTATTTTAGTTTTCATAATGTCCCCTGGCAAGTTTTGGTAAGTATCTTTGTTTTTCCAGCAGTTTTGCTATAGTGTCATTGAAGAACAATTGGTGCTCAAGTACAAGTAAACACAGTGTCTTTTCTGTGTGTTGTTTCCTCAGGCTACATCAATGAATTATTTACAAATAAAAGAAATAAAATTGACTATTTTATAGCCAGTGTTTTTATTTGAACTTCATTGAATGTACTGCAGGCATATTAGGAAAAATGGAGTTGTGTCTGAATAGTTACAGAAATATTATGTTCATATTTTAGCTTCATCTTCATGGTTATACAGTTAAAATGTTACTATAACTGTAGGTGAGCATAGGAGTTTAAAGATGCACATAATGTTCAATCTAATCTAATCTAAAAGAAGCCAACTATTTGATAACCAGTGTCTGAAAACTGTGGCATGCATTTGTATTCAGTCACCACCGAGTCAATACTTTGCAGGACTTGGTGTATGTTTCTACTGGCATTGCACATCTAAGGGTGCCTTCACATTTGCGTATGTGAACACTGCGGACCTATTGAGATCTCTCCCGGTGGCCGCCGGTGATGTCACAGGAGATCACCGACGGCCACCGGGAGATCAGCTGGAGCCTCTGATGATCTCCTCCTCCCAGCCGCCGGTAATCTCCTAGCGGTGTCGGCGGGGAGAAACAGCTGATGTGACAGCTGTTTGAATCTTCCCGCGCCGACATCTCCTCTTGGTGTCGGCGCGGGAGATTCAAACAGCTGTCAGATCAGCTGTTTCTCCCCGCCGACATGTCCCGGAGCTTACCGGCGGCCGGGACGAGGAGATCTCCAGCGCTGATCTCCGCCTCCCGTCCGCCCCGGACAACGCCAATTGGCTGCCCGGGCTCCACAGTGATGTGTCCGCAGGCGGACATTCTCCGCTGCGGACACATCACTAGACCCTGCGTTTCACTGCGTTTGTGTCTGCATGCCATCAGCATGCAGACACAAACGCAAATGTGAAGGTAGCCTAAAGGCAATTTTTCTCCAATCTCTTTGTAAAATAGCTCTGGTGTCAGCAAACAGCAATTCTCATGTTTTCCTACAGATTCTTAATGGGATTTATGACTAGACTGAGACTGCCACTCAAACACATGAATATAGTTTGATGTAAATCACTGTTCCCCAACTTCAGTCCTCAGGAACCACCAACAGTGCATGCTTTCAAGATTTCTTTAGTATTCCACATCACCTGAGTGGGTAATTAATTTATCACCTGGGCAATAATAAGGAAATCCTGAAGACCTCCATTGTTGGTGGCTCCTGACTACTGGGGTTGGAGAACACTGATCTACACCATTCCATTGTAGCTCTGGCAGTATGTTTAGTGTCATTGACCTGCTGTAATGAGACCCTACACCCCAGTCTAAAGACTTTTGCATCGTCTAACAGATTATCCTCTAGGATTGCCCTGTATTTAGCTCCATCCATTTTTACATTAACTTTCATAAAAAAATCACAAACCATGAGTAAGGCAAAAACATCTGGAAGCCAGACTGTGCCCACAACAACATACATATAGACTTTAAGAAAGGAAGAAATAGAAATATGGATATGATGTACACAGAAAAGAGGCACAAAATAATTCAACGTGGAGAAAAAAACAGGCACAAAAGCAATAAAACATAGGGTATTTTATACAGTATATATAAAAAGTTATTCTTTGATTCAGCATCCTGTATAAATTGGCAAATTGCATATTTAACACAATTATTGTAGGGTTCTTGACTGACACACACACAGCCTCATACACAGCGTCCAATGAGGATTACAGAAGAACATCTCATATGTTGTTGTTGATGTGCTGTTAGAGCCTGATCCTTCTTTTCTTTGAGTCTCTAGCGTGGGCTCTTGTTGTACTTGTTTCTATGATTTTCCAGTGTTTTTTGGATTAGTCCGCTGCTGAACCTGAACCTTCATCATATGGGTGAGAACATTCCTTTTCCAAATATTTTACTATTGCTGCTAGTGAATTATTTGTGCACTGTATGTTGGTTTTATTGGGTACTGTATACTGGTATTATATTGTGGTATTTTGCTGTGTTTATTTTCTTGCTATGTTTTTAGCACTGTATGCATTATTTGGTTTGTAATGCATGATATATTGGTATTATAAGAGCATTCTACATCAGTATTTGGTTAGTATTATATGAATATTACATATCAGTTTTACTTTGGTAGCATTATAAATTCTGTATATACATAAGTTATTGGTGATTGGCAGCATGTGTAGAGTTTAGCACAATAAGCCAAGACACTCGTCTCCAAGTGGGTGAGCTCACTCATTGTATGCAGAGTGACTTATTCAGTACTTTGTTTAATTTCTTTATCTCTGATCTGTGAGTTAAAATTCATAATCAGATGTCTACTTAAGGGTACCATCACACTTGGCGACACACCAGCGATCCTGACAGTGATACGACCTGTAGGGATCTCTGGTGCGTATATGTGGTCGCTGGTGAGATGTCAAACAGTAAGAGCTCACCAGCAACTCAACAACGATCCCGAATGATACGGAGGTCATTGGGACCCTGTTTCTCAGACCTGTAGTATTGAAGTCGTTGGTCATTGTCCCTGTCTAACATAGCGATGCATGCTGCCCAGTGGGACCCCAACGATCAAAAAATGGTCCACAACGGTTTGTAACGAGTAGCGATCTCACAGCAGGGGCCTGATCGCTGCTAAGTGTCACACAAAGCGATATCGCTGGCGAGGTCGCTGTTGCGTCACCAAATTTGAGACTTAGCAGCGATCTCACTAGCGATCTCGCTTAGTGTGACGGGGGCTTTAATCATGCTAGAATAGCCTTGTAAAGTGATCTTGTACACATTGCTTGAACAATGGCTTGGGTTTTGTTTCTTTTTTTTTTCTGCACATTTTGAGCACTTTATGTAGTGGTATTTGGTTGGTGATGAGCATTGTACTGTTTTTATATAGCACTGTATAGTGATGAGTTAGCGTATATTGTTGTGCCTGTTCTGTATTTGTTGCCTGTATGGTGTGGTTAGTTAATGTCTGTATTGTGTATCAAATTAGATCTGTACTATGTATTTTTCTCTGTCAGTATTGTGTATTTTCTGACAAAGATCAAAGAGATATAATGAAAGTTTCAATCAAGAGTGGGAATGCTGAAAGACACTGAAAGGGAACAAACTAACTGAGCCAGAAAAGATCAAGAAAAGATGGAAAGACTACATGAAGCATCTTTAAGAAAATGAGTCATTGATACGGGAAGAAACTCAGACTGGACATGAAAGCAAACCCAACATCTTATAAAAATGAGGAACCAGGAACAGTCATACTACTGAGCACACATCAATATAGACCATTTAGAGAAAGCGAGAGAAGATGTTTTTGTGCTCTAGATTAAATTACCCGAATGTCCACACTCAATTTTGCAATACAAAAGTGATTTTAATAAAGTTACTGGTGGTACAAAAACAGGCAACAGTCAAGAGGTAAATAGGAATAGTGTTGGAGAGGGAGGTGAGAGAGGAAAGCAGGAGAAGCAGATGGACAGTGCCCTCACCCTGGTACCTAATGAAGGAAGCGAGTGCTCTAATAGGGACCACTACCAGCCAAAGGCAGGTAGATTGGTGTCACCTAGATGTGATATCAAAGCTCCAAGCTATCCAACTAAGTCTTACCCATGGGTGTAGTTACGGGGTCCAGTGCTCTCCTACCCTCGTCTCAGGGGCCCCGACACGTGTTTCGCGTCCGGCTTTATCAAGGGGCGAGTGGTGCTCAGTGCTCTAAGTAGCTGGCCTATATAGGGGAGCGAATGACAGCTGCAGCTTGTTCAGCTGCATGACACGCCATTACGCCAGAAGTAAAGCGGCGGGGAGGGCTCTCCTGGGTGCGCTGTGGTCGGGAAGAAAGATTCCCGTAACGTCAAATCCGGGTGCAACCATTATGGAGGTCCCCGTCACCGCGAACTTCCGGCGGTCCGGCGCGCATGCGCATGCTGCTAGTCGCCATTTTGGAGAAGGGCAAGAGGAGCTCTTTCTTGCCCCTCTCCTGGATTTGTAGTATTATAATACGATTATTCATTTATCCAAAGGAGGCAAGTAAAGGGGGATTTTATCTTGGTAACACACGGGCCTAGAGACCGAACCAACAAAGAAGGTAAAAGAGCGATAGTAAAAACGAAATCGAAAGTATATAAGCAAAGGGAGGAGAGGCAAAAATGGGAAAGCATCATCAACATCAAAAAGGTGTATCCACATAATGCGCCTCCACAGTCCTCCCAACATCTTGAAAGAGTTTTTGCTGCAATAAAGCTTCTGTCAAAAAACAAAAGTATCTGGATGTGACAATATTAAAATCAAGCTAATAAAGTCTTCTGAAGAAATAGTTGAAGTCATCACATGCTTGTGTCAACAGATATGGACTACTGGTAAATGGCCCAAAGACTGGACAATATTGGTGTTTATTCCTATTCCAAAGAAGTGGGATGCTACCAATTGTGGGAACTATTTGACTATTGCACTCATACCTCTTGAAAGCAAAATAATGCAGAAGATCCTATAAAGATGGCTACAGCCTTGCTTTGACAAATAATTGCTAGAGGAAAAAGAAGGGTTCAGAAAAGTCAGAGGAACAAGAGATGTAATTGCTAACATGAGATAGATAATGGAGAAGGCCAAAGAATTCAACAAGGAGCTCTATTTTTGCTTCATCAACTACAGCAAAGCCTTCGACTCCATTAATCACCAGAAACGTTGGAGTACCATGTATGATATGGGTGTGCCGAACCATCTGATCATCCTCATTAGGAACCTTTACATCAACCAAGAAGCAACAGTCTGAATGGAATAGGGTGACACAGCTTGGTTCAAAGTAGAGCGAGGCGTTAGACAAGGCTGCATCTTGTTACCATTTCACTTCAATTCATATGCAGAAACTATTTTCAGGAAGCCTAGACTTGCCAAAAAAGAAGAAGGAACAAAAATTGGTGGAAGAATCATTAACAATCTAAGATACGCAGACGATACAAAACTGATAGCAACAAACAAAGATGGAATGAAGGACTTAATACGGACGGAGTGTCAATATGGAAAACTCAAACATGGGACTGCTACTCAACACAAAGAAGACAAAGAGTTACACTACTGCCAGGTAAAACAAGGATACATTTGAGATGGATGGCGATGAACTAAGAGAGGTAAGGGACTTCAATCTACTCAGATCAATGATCATTCAAGATGCAACAACAACATCGGAAGTCAAATGGAGAATAGCTATGGGAAAATCAACAATGAAGTCACTGGACAAGGAGATAAATCAAGGAATATTTTACTGGCAATGAAGACAGCTCGTACATAGTCTAGTCTTTTCTGTAGTAACATACGGAAGGGAAACATGGACGATAACGAAACAAGACAGCAGAAGAATCCATGTCTTTAATATGTGGTGCTGGAGAAGAATGTTAACAATACCATGGATGGAAAAAAGAACAAACAAATCCATTTTGGAACAAATCAGGGCAGACATGTCACTTGAAGCAAGGATCACTAATCTACAACTTGCCTACTTTGGACACATTAAATGAAGAGAAGAATCACTGGAGTTATATTTTGGTAGGAAGAATAGAAGGTACAAGGTGAAGAGAAAGATCAGCAGCCCAATGGCTTGATACTGTCAAGATAATGGCCGATAAGACCCTGGGGGACCTACCTAGGTTTGCACAAAATCGATCTTCCTACAGAGTGTTCATCCACAAAGTAGCCATGGCTCGAGAAATAATAATAAGAAGAAACTTGACTGTAGGGGACTTCATTTTTAAGTAAATGAATGACAGCTAGTTTTGTGATCATATCAAGTTGTGTACTTTGCAGGGATTTAATAGGAGAATGCTGTCAGATGCTATGGGAATATACAATTTTATGGTGTGAAAAACTGGAAGAAAAAACTTTATCAAAAAAGAAATACATCCCATATTTATCAAAATAGAAACTTCTTATTGTGTCTTACAACAAACATTTCTTTCATACGCAAGATGCCGTTTGTTTCCTTTGCTTACGTTTACATCTGGGATTTCAGTGCATAACTCGTACTTCCACTAGTGCCTAAGGCTTCAAAATACGATTATTCCAACTTCAGGATAGCAATTCTGCTTGATAAAATGTACTTATGGTGACAACAGCATGTTATGTAAAAGGCATAATGTTTCACTTATTATGCCAGATGCCAAGTTACATTTCATTTCACACAAATACTGCCTTTTCCCTAATTAACTTATAAAATAATATAAAAAAATGCATTTGCGCATATACGGTACTTTTACAAAACATAAGGGTATGTGGTGGTGCACACGACACCTTTTTCAGGCAGATTCCACTTGGAACCCTATTGAAAAAGTGCCATGAAAGTAACCCATAAAATAAACATTGAAATTATGTTGATGTTCACATGTTCCATCCAATGTAATATTTTTTTTAAACTGCTTTAGGGTTTGGAAACCCTGAAGTGGTTGAAAGAAGTGACATGCTCATTTTGTGGCCTGTTTCCACTAGAAAGCTGAACGCGCCCTAAACTTAACAGGAAAGAGTGAAAGCCACCTTGGGAAGATGACTTTTTCCTATAGTAACTTGAGTGATCTGGAAAAAAATATAGGTCTTGTATACTATGTAAACTTGCAGCTTCTAATAATTGTCAAGGTATTCATTAAAATCCGGCTACCACTTTTCAATGTTCCTCCTCTCCAATATATCCTGGGTGGCTCATCTTTCTATCAACACTAAAGTCTTCAATGTGTGCCAGTCACATCCCTGGTTACCAATTCACTTTAAAGGGGTTGTCCGTCTCAATCGACTTGTTTTACCCGGTAAAGTAATAAACCCTGTACTCACCTCTCGTTTTGCCTCCATTCTAGCAGTGTCAGTAACCACGGCTTGGGACTCACGTAACATTGTGATGTGACACGATCTCAGCATCTAATCAGTGCCCTCTTCCTTCTCCCCGCCTTCGTACCAAATGACATGAAATTAGCGCTGGCTAACTTAGCAGGGGTAGTTTACTTAAACCATACCTTCATAGGCAGATGTTAAGCCAAAGAATGCTAGATAAAGCGTGCCAAATTTGATAAAGTGGCAATTGTTTCCTCATTTTCTTGTCCATGCAGTGATTTGGGATATAAAACAGGCTACTATCTGGTAAAAATTATAGGAATTACTTTGGGCTACAAGCCTAAACAAAATACCCAACCATCATTGGGCAGTCACTGTAATGCACAGAGAAGTCAGGTATTCTAAAGTGAGATGCCCTGCTTTGTCCAATTAACAGAGGCATTCATTAATTTTTTACATACTGTTCTTAAAAAAAAATAACAGAAAAAAATATTTTATTATGTAAATCTGACAACTCCTTTATAGGGATGGGTGATCAATTCGGGTTCGGTACCTAGCTTGCTGCATTACAGCAAGGCAATAATTAATACTCTTCTTATACTTACTGGGTCTGCGTTCCCTCTTCCTGATGTGATGCGTCGCTGAGTCACTTATGGGCTGCCCCTTATTATCTTGCCGTATGTAATTGGCTATTGGAGCCAGTCACATGACTCTTCACCCCGGAAGCCCGGAAGTGTCTCAGCGCCGCTGCAAAGGATAACGCGGACAAGTAAGTATAATTACTCTGATGAGTAACTATTAAATTACTACAACACAGCAACCCCGGTCACGAACACAGGGAAAAACAGCAAGTTCGCCCATCACTAGTCCTTTAAACAGTTACACACAATTGTTTTATGCTTATTTTATATTTTACTTTGTATTAAGCTAAAATAATATTCTTAAACTGATATTTCATGCTTTTTAGTTCTATTATTTATAATACTGTAAGGTAATCCAATTGTCCTCTAGAGTAAATTACTGTTAATTAACATGGCATTTTCAAATTATACATTGTAGCAACTTATTGATGTTCTCACCTTGATATCACTTGCAAGTCAATAACTTGAACAGTGCCTTGTCTCCATTCACTAATACCTTCTTTTACAATGTTACATTTGACAAATTGGTTAATCAATAATTTACAAAACACACTGTGCGAGGCATTAACTTACAGACTGAACAGTAAACAATTCAAAGATCTTGCCAGTAACAATGACCATGATATTGTACAATGTCCATCAAAATAACTCAGTACTTGATGTCATTATTGCTAAATGCTAACCTTTAAAGGGAACCTGTCATGACCCCCTCTGTGCACCCAGAACGTCGAGCAGTTCTGGGTGCTTATCTCAAATGCCTGCCTAATAGTCCCAGCATGTGGCAGCATACATAAACCGATTTTTAGAAAAAGTATTTTTAAAGATCATTTATGAAATGCTAATTAAGGCTCCTTTCACATTTGGGATCTGTTTCTCTCTATTTTAAAATGAATAGCCGCGGATCAGTTTTGGCCTCCCATGTATGGCTATGGGCATGAATTGGCCCTATATGGCCATCCATGTGTGTCACTTTTGTCACTGATCCGTTTGTGTCAGTTTTTTTCATGTACCCAGTAACGGAGACTGTTCAGATTTTGGGCTGCTTTGAAAATTACTGACACCAACGGACAGGCAGGGATCCATAGCTGTCCATGTCAAATAACATGGAGTTCTATGGAGCGCAGATCCGTGAAAAAAATGGTTCTGTAAAACGGGTCTGTTTTGCTGTACTGAGCATGTTCAGAAGCAATGTACAGCTCCTCCCACCCCTACCTCTGGTAACTGATGAAGGATCCGTGAAAAAAATGGATCCGTCGAAATCAGTTGGCATCCATTGGTACAGACCAGTACCTGTCCGTGTGGTCCTTGAAATTCAAGGAACCACACGGACGTGAAAATTATGTAGTGTGAAGGCAGCCTAAGGCATTGACTAGTCACGGGAGTATTACTTCCCTAGACTAGTCGGACAACATAGCATGTTATCACACCCCGCGGAGAGCAGCGTTAAGCTGTGTGCTTAAAAGAAACTCTGACTTTCAAACGCAAGCACTTTTGGGCTTGCGTGTGGATGCATTCACCATGCATTCATCAATCCATTGTTATGGCAGCGTTAACACAAGTGAACGCGGACGTTACATTGTGTTAATGATGATGACAAATGTGGCACCCCTGCAGGGGATTGCCACAGGTTACACTGGTGCAAGGAAGGACTGACACCTTGGTTTGCTCAGCACACACCACCTACCACTCCAGACCTGAAGGGGGAGCTCTACTGGCTGCAATAAGTCAGTTTCCCTTTAAGAAGATCCAGGCTGAGAGGAGGAGACAGTTAGTCCCAGGAGACAGTTAGGCAGTTAGTTCGTGTGAGGAGAGGAGAAAGAAGGAGGCAGAGCTGCTGGTCTCTGGTGAGAGATTTAGGCCAGGACCAAGGGGACGATTTTTGGCTGTTAATACCCCAGGGAAGGGGACGGAGGCAAGTAGAGGAGATAGGGAACAAGAAAAGGGATCCAAATATATACCCCTTTTAGCACAACCGGACACTGGAGTCCGATGCTGTGTGCCTGCAGAGCCACAGCAAAAAGCCCAGCCAACTCAGGAGGAGTTTAACCCTGACGATAACATAACCAAACATAGGAGCAGGGGTCACAGGAGGAACCAGGACTCCGCAGAAGGACCCCACTGTTAGTTTAAAATAATAAAGAAGTGGAGGGTCAGACTCAGGCAGGACTCATCCCTCAAGGCAGAGCACAGAGATAAAGGAGGCCTCATATCCTTCCAAGGAGTTCATCCTAAATTGCACCAGGGACCTGGTTATTACTCTGGATTGTACCTGTTATGTGACCACCAGTAAAAAGGTACCGGGACAACCATCTCTGTGTGTCTTTGTGCCTGTTTAACAGCTAAATTCACCATCGTGCCAGAAAGGACCCCATCACTGCCCTTCCTCACCATCATCCTCCTTCACTGCCCTCCCTCACCATCTTCCTTTATTACTGCCCTGAGGTAAAGCTCCACCTGTGGGGAGCTGTACCACACTTGGCTGCCCCCTCCATCACCTCAGTGGCCGGTTGGCAGCGCCGGTACCAAATTACTGGACACTACAGGTGGCGTCACGTTCCCCTGTAAATAATTCCTTCATCCCCCTTCAAATGATCCCCAGGGCACGGCACCGAGATCCCGTCCACCTGTGACTCCCTAATCAGCAGACCCGGTGACCGAGTACCCCCCCAGCCCTGGTCGCATCACAAGCGCATCTATCCAGGCAGACACCGAACGCAGAGGTAAACGTGATGTGGACCTAGCCTAAGCTTATTTGTTATGCTTTGTCCTGAATAATAAGGGTAAGTACATTTACAGGAGATCTGTTTAAAGGTTTCATCACAAATTCAGTTTTTGGTCAGCTTTTCACATCAGTTTTTGAAGCCCAAACCAGGAGTGCATGAAAAACCCAGAAGTGGTGACTTCTTTCTATTATACTTTTCCTATGATTTTTCCACTCTTGGGTTTGGCTTGTAAAACTGATGTCAAATATTGACTAAACATTCAACGTGTGAACATGGCCTAAGGCTAGGAACATACTTGCGTCATGCATCCGCTAAACGGATGCGTTTTTTACATGTGCAAATGTGTAAAAACTCATGTGTTAACGCACCTATAGGCTCCAATGCAAAAAATGCATTCCAAAAGTGCAATGCGTTTGACGCAATGTGTTTTTGCTAGTTGCGCTAAAAACATAGTCTGCAATGTTTTTTGATACCTTTTCAAAAAATGCATGCTTTTTTAACATGGGAGTCTATGGGAAAAGCATGCGTTAAAGCATGGTACACATATGTACCATGCATTAACGCATGCGTTAACGCTTCCGCTAAAAATGAAAGAACATGCCATAAAAATGTCAAGGCAAAAACTGGATCCATTAATGCATTCTGTTAACGGATGCAACCTCCCAAGTGTGACCCTAGCCTAATAGAAAGACGTCATTACTACTGTATTTTTCCATATACACCTATTTTTGGCTTACAAAAAACTGATGTGAAAAACTGAACATGTAAACTGAAGAGAAGCTTTAGACTGTTTTTGCAGTAATGTGCAGATGTATGGAAGAATGGGGGAAATACCAAAATACTACATGAAAACATTCCCAAAGGAAATTTTCTTCAGTGGCTTATTACTACTCATTTAAAAGATCAACAGCTTGGAACATTTTTTAGGCTGCAATCAAAGAGTGTTTTAGTAAAAATGGTGTGTGTCTCATAGCATTTTGTCTGCAGTTATTAACTACTAGATGGTGGCCTGATTCTAATGCATCGGGTATTCTAGAACATATACGGTATGTAGTTTATTTATGAAGATTTAAGAATAATTCAATGACCGATCAGTAAGGTACTGTAACACTTGGCAACACTCCAGCGATCCCAACAACGATATAACCTGGTGGTGATCGCTGGAGCTTCACTACATGGTTGCTGGTGAGATGTCAAACAGTCAGATATCACCAGCGATGCAGCTATGATATGGCGGTTGTTGGGACCCTGTCACTCTAGGGCGTAGTATTGAGGTCGTTGGTTGTTGTCCCGCGTGGCTTAGTGGGGGATTTGAATCCTGGCTGCCATATTGGAATACCCATAACGTGGGTGTTCCAATATGGCAGTCAGAGTACTTGCGCTGCATGCAGCTGGGAGATGACCGGCTGCATCGCCGCTGACCTCCGTGCGACAGGAGATGACTCGCGGCTACCATCGGGAGTCCCTACCAGGTCGTATTGTTGTAGTGATCACTGGAGCGTCGCCAAGTGTGACGGTACCCCCATTCTGACACAATCAGCGATGTCACAGCGGGGCCTGATCGCTGCTGCATGTCACGGTGAGCAAGATCGCTAGCGCCAGTCGGGGTACTTCCGCAGTGAGCAGCCGGTCATCTCCCGGCTGCCTCGCCGCTGACCTCTGTGCAGCTGGAGATGACCCGTGGCTACCGTCAGGAGATCAGCGGCTAGCGCAGTTGATCTCCCAACAGTAGCGGTGGCGTGCGTGGTTCAAATCCTGCCCCAATTCGCGGCCGGACTGCGCCGGTCGCTGATTGGTCATGCCCAGTCAGCCACAACCAATCAGCGACACGGGATTTCCGTTACAGAGAGACAGACAGAATTAGACGGTTATATAGTAGATATGTTGGGCGGCTAAAAATTCTGCAAATGTTTTTGGAGTCAGTGGTATTTTATTCAAGATCCAGCATTGTCCAGGTATTATATTTTTATTTCCTGACATTTTTCTCATAGGTTTCTCTGCAGGGCCACTATGAAAATCATATACAAGTTGACACAAAGTGAAAAAATCTCACCAAATAACTATAAACTTGTTTATACAAATGGATTTTTGTTTTTAATACAAAAGCACTTCCTAAAATATAATATGCAATCTGCATTATCATAACAATGCTACAGACTCAACGTAAAAATCTTGCAACATGTTAAATACCACCCTACGTAAAAGAAAAAAAATACCGCTAAACAGTTCCAACAGTAAGTAAAAAACTGTTCATTTTCTTACGTCACAATATGCCATAGAACAAGAAGATACACATGATGTTTGAAGTGAAAAAATGTGGAAAAAAAAATTGTCAAAGAAATAATTAATAATCAATCAATACCAGACCTGAATCATGTTACGCCGTGTATAATTAAATGTTAATTCATGCGTGAGAAGTAGTAAAACAAACACAACACAATGAGGCAGATGAAGCATGACAGAAATCAGAAAAGGAAGGCTGGCTGTGAACACATGAGCTATTTCGAAGAGACAGTTATGTGTATTGCCAATTACTCTACTCCATAAACCCTATTATGAAGAAGGTGTAGGTAGTCCCCATAGGCAGCACACACGTTTTTGTGTTAACAAGCATTGAATGACAATACAGCATGGACATTAACTGATATTCTCACAATGTGAAAACAAGCACTCCAAAGGAACTCCCTGATTGTAGTTTACTAGATAGGAGAATTTATTTTGAATTCATGTGCAGTGTAATGGTTTTAATATTTATGATCTGAATTTGAGGTTGAATAGCTTATTACTGATCCACAGAATCTAGTCTGCCTTAAAATATTCCAATTCGAAGATCAACTTTTTTGGAGAGAATCTGCTTTTAATCTGGGTGATAATTTTTACTATATAAAAAGTTAGATGATTAGAATTTTTTTTGCATAGAAAAATGAATGCTACACTGGAGGTCAAAATACACATGGCCAAAAACAGATAAAAACTGGATTCTGAATGTGGCAGGTTAAAGCCATGCCAGCAAGTACTCTAAGGCTATGTTCACACAGGGCATTTTTACTGTGTTTTTGCTGCATTTCCTCATAGTTTTATGCTAATCTCTGCTAATCTAAAACTGCGATTTTTGTTCCAAGCAAAACCTATGTGATTCAGAGATAAGCAGCGCACATGAACACACCCCCTCTGGGCCATGGGATGCTCGGAAACGGGCAACAGTTCTGCTAGGGAGTCACGGGGGGCTAGGCCCGACTCCGTGACCCTGGTGGTGTCAATTATAATTTGAGGTTGATGGGTTTGGGGGTAGAAATCATGACGCCACCCTTGATGTTCAGCTATTGATGGCCAACGCAGAGGTACGGGATCTCTAGGGATAATGGAATCGCAGCTAAGGTGGTATCGCTCCCCACGGGTAGAACGGTTCCCCAGGGCAACTGATATAGTCTATTGCAATGGTAGGCCGTTAGGGTGCTCTGGCTGGAGAGGCAGATGGGGGGTATTGAGGCCGGTCTTTTGCGGCCTGCCCGGCTGCTTGGCATGGAAGAAACTGTCTCACACACAGCTTCCGAGTTCTGTACCCGATTTACTCAAGGATTTCTTCAGCAATGCCACCAGGCACTGCTTTTTGCCAGCCAGGCTCAGATGGTCCTCTAAGAACCAGGATAGTTCGTTCAAGACACCTGCTTTTGTGTTCCTTCCTCTCAAGGGTTGCTCTCCCAGTGGTAACTGTCCGCCTATCCTACTTTTGCCTCTGCACACAGAACCTCAATCCGGCAGCCATGGGTCCTGTTGGGCGACCGTACCTTGTCCCCTGACCCTAGTACAGCTACCTTCTCGGCGGATGTGTCGGCCACAGCTCCTGTAGATCTCTTGGCCTCTGGTTCTTTGGTTGGAGCATCGACTCTCCTTGCCACCTCAAGGCCGGTCCCGGGTTCCCAACCAGCCCCTCCATCCGACTCGAGTCAAACTTGGATTCGGGCGCATGGGTGGCTCTCTCTCTGTCTCTGCCCATGCCCATGGGGCTTCTTTCTTGCTCACTTACTGTTGTTCTCTCAACCCAGGATGACTTCCTCACTGCTCAAGTACTCCAGGTCCTCACTCCACTTCTCTCACTCTCCTATTACTTACTACCTACTACCCACCCATACTCTTCCCGTTTTCTTGTCCCACTGACTGGGCCCTACCTTTATCGGTTCCACCCACCATCCCTGGGACCAGGTTCTAAGAGTATGTTAGGTGCTTGATGGGTGTCTCGGACTTACCATCCCGTTTCCCTGAGAACAGGGATACTACACCCGTGGAGTCGGTGCAAATCCTTGTGATGGCCAGACCACAGGGGCGCCACACACACACATTGGTTTTTGTTCTCTGTAGAAAGTGGAAACAGCACTGGTTTTGCTGCATTTTAGAAAGAATGAGCATGTCAGTTCTTTTCTGTGTTTTTGGCATAGTTCTATAGCCAAAACGCAGAAGCCAAAAACGCAGCAAAATTGTGCAAAAAAAAAAACACAAAAAATGCGGGAGACCCACAAGTTATCTCCTGCCAAAAAATCTAGAGTTAGGAGAAACCTATACACATCCCGTAAGGTTTTTCTGCATTTTTACTGCAGCAAAACCTTACATATGTGAACATGTCCTAAGAGGTAAGGTGTTCTCAATATGGGGAGTGATAAGCCAATCCTGAATGCCAGTACTAAGGAGCAAAAGAGCAGCAATGCTCCTCTTGGAAATTAAATATGCAAATTTTCTTTTCAGAGAGGAAGAAGACTTGACCCTTTAACAAACCTTGTCATAGGACTTTGATTTACCCCAGATCAGAATCCCAATTTGCAGACATAGTGTTCTAGAGTGTTTTCTCCTCATCACCTCCTCTCTGAAGAAACATTTGCATATTTAATTTTCAAAAGGAGCATATCGGCTCTAAGTTTCCTCATTACTAGCATGCTGGATTGGCGTGTCACTCTCCGTAAGAAGAAATGCTTACCTCTTAGGCTACATGCAAACATTGAATATTTGGTGAGGTTTTTTTTTCCTCAGTTTTTGTAGCCAAAACCAGGAGTGGGTGAAAAACACAGAAGTGGAGCACCTGTTTCTATTATAGTTTTCCTTTGATTGTTCCACTCCTGATATTGGCTACAAATACTGATGTAAAAAACAAAAAAAAATACTCAATGTGTGCACGTGGCCCCATTTAGCCTCTCATACTCCCAGATCAGATCTCATGCTTTGTACAGATGAGGATCAATCACCCCGAAACACTGTCTGAAATTGGGATTCTGAGCTGGTCTAAATCCTAACTCATATAACAAGGCTAGTTAAAGGCAAAGATAAAAAGAGAAAGGAGAGGCTCAATGAGAGGGACCCGCTGCCGCTCTGGAGATAAGAAAGTTATGATAAGACTCTCACCTGAAGAGGTTGTGCTGACCCCCACCTGATGAAGATGGCGTGCCGCCATTGAAACGCGTTGTGGAATAAAAGCTGAGTGTAATTAATAACCCCCTGGGTCCTCCTGTATGAGCACTCCTTAAAACACAAATTTTGTTTCTGCACATATAAGGCTAGTTAAAGGGTCACTTTTGACTTTTAGGATTGCTACTGTCCAACATGTGGTACTAGAGTTCAAGTCTACTTCCTCAGTGAAGAGATATTTGCAGATGGCTGTACTGCAGGAATGTTCATGCAAGTTTCACTACCCTAAATTTTCTGCAATGTTCTTTAAACTCAAATTTATCACAACAGAAATTCAATAGATTATCATGACTATCATGACATTCCCATGATTAATATTTGGAGAAATTTTGAGGTTACAGCAATTTTGCATCATTTCTGCACCTATGAAGCTGGTTCCACACTTCAGATTTTTTCAAATCAGGGAAGATCAGGTTTTTCGGCAAAAACCTTATCCTTTCAGTATCCATTTTTTTGCCTATTCACTTTAGTGGCATCTGTGACGAAATGGACCCCTTTATCGTATAACCTGTGAGGATTTCTTATTTATCCAGACAAATAATTTTTTATTTTGTCCAAAGTATTTTAGTTTGAAAACTTGTAATATGCCACTCATGGGTTACACATGATATCTAGGAGCCTGCTAGTATTTAAAGTGAGTAATGTAATCATCTCACCTCTTTGTACTGTATATTGTTTTCTACCTTATATGGCCCACTCATTGTTCCTACAAGTCTTGTAGATGACTGGAAGTGTTTAACATGTGTAATGTAATTATCTCATTCCCTTGTCAGAGAAGGTCATGACACTCAGAGAACTTAATCCTACTAACATTCCATTGTATTGCTATGTCAATCAGTATGTGCCCTCCCTTGCCAGGACTGCAATAATATTAGAGATGTTATATATGAGGCTTCAGATCGAGCCAATGAGAAGACAGTCTTATTTCACCAATCGTGACGTCCCCAATATCCTGCAATGGGTGATCTCGGAGATATAGCAGAGCTGTTCATTAACCAGTGTGTTCTAGATTCTGTCTAGTGACCTCAGTCTAGGGATTTTGGTCCTGACTAGAGGTGCATGGGACATGCAGCTAATCTAGGATCTTCGGGTCCAATTGGCAAGCTATAACCCCAGGCCTAGGCATTTCGGTGCTGAACAAGGGAATCAGAACCTGGATTATAAGACTACAAGGACTTCAGCATCGAATGATCAGATTCGGGGATAACAAAGACTGCATAAGGAAGCAACCCAGGTTGGGACGATCCAGTCACCTGGCTACAGACTTTGCTGTGCTATATCATTGATGTGAAACCAGGCGAGCCCTCAGAGGCACCGACATCGCCTGTTTACATTAAGCGACGCAGGGGCGATGTTTCCACCGATAAGCCACGCCCCTACATCGCCTATTAAATCAGCGGCGATGTCGCCACGTGTGATGTGGCCTTTAGGCTGGCTTCACACCACAATTTTTGCCTGTCAGGTTCTGTCTGGTGTTTTGCAGGATGCACCAGACAGAAACTGATCAGGTTTTGCCCCCATGTGTCCCTATGGTGCCGGATGGCAGTTATTTGCCATCTGGCTTTGTGTCCGTCGGGAGGATCCAGTTGTTTTAGTTTTTTGCACTGCTCCGAAATCAGGCGACCGTGGCTAGATGACATATCGCCGTCAAATTCACCAATTACACGCTGCAATTGGGAGGCAATTTTACGGCGATAATTCCAGGGCGACATATCGCCATCAAAAATGTCTCCCGTGGTTGCGACGTGACAAGGTACCCTAATGGTATTAGGAAAGCAACCTGAAGCGACAGGATTCTATGTGACATCATTGAAGTGAATGGGCAAAAAACTAGGTCCTGAAAAAATGCTGATTTGAAAAAATACAAGTGTGAGACAAGTCTTGGGCCAGGGTCACACTGGTGTGGGCATTCCGTCCAGAGGGGTCCTTCAATAAGATAGATTCTGACAGCATTAAATCAACCATAGGATTCTATTGGCGGCGTTAAGGCAGTGTTTCATTACAGTTAGGCTAAGGTCTGACTTGTGTCAGCCCTCAGCCTGCCGAATGTCCTTAAAACTTAGAAATGTTCAGGTTGAGCGCATAGCGTTATCGGCATGTAACGCTATGTGCCGCCTGTGTATAGTATTCCTATAGCAACCTGATTCATCGCGCAGCCGCCGGCTCCACTGACATGTCCTGGATATGCGCTTTTGCAGAGCGCACATGAAAAAGCTGCAAGCTGCATTTCCTGTGTGCTCATCAAAAGCACATATTCGTAACATGTCAGTGGAGCCAGCGGCTGCGCGATGAATCAGGTTGCCATAGGAATACTAAACACAGGCGGCGCATAGCGTTACATACCAGTAACGCTATGCACTCAACCTGAAAATTTTTAAGCGCATCCGGCAGGCTGAGGGCTTACACAAGTCAGACCCTAGCCTAACCGTAATGAAACACTGCCTTAATGCTGCCAATAGAATCCTATGGGGGACGGATTCCCAAGCGCATTCAAACGCAAGCATGTAAGCGCCAGAGTTTGAAATCTCACGCTATTTCCAAATGCATCACATAACGTGGAAGCAAATGTCATGGGGTCCGCTTGGAGATAGCATGACATTTCAAACTCCGGCACTTGCATGCCAGCTTTTGAATGTGCTCGGGAGTCCATTCCTCATAGGATTCTATTGGCAGTGTTCCATTACAGTTAGGCTAGGGTCAGACTTGCGTCATGCATTTGCTAAATGCTTGAGCTATTTTCATGTGCAAATATTGAAAAACACATACATTAATGCACCCATAAACGCCGATGCAAAAACACGCATTGCAAATGTACAATGCGTTTGACGCTATGCGTTTTTGCAAGTGCACCAAAATTTTTTGGCCTGTTATTGAAAACGCATGCGTTTTTTTAACAATGAAGTCTATGGGCAACGCATCCGTTAAAGCAGGGTACATGCATGTACCATGCATTAACTGATGCGTTAACACATGGTACATATACAAGCTGGTTCGGTCCAGTTCCCAACCCGCCCCCTTGGTGTTTGATGGCGAGACAGTTTGGCGCCTCTTTCATGACACTCCTTGGATGAGGGGCCGAGGCACGCCCCTGGGACGCACATTTCAGTCACATCTCTAGGCCCGCCATTTTTGGCCTACGCAGTGAAATTAAGTTCAGTCAATAAAAGTCCAATTTAAGGCACACGGTTTTACTGGGCACGGCATCCTGTTCATGATGCAAATTTGAGTTGGGCCGTCAGGGAAGGGGGTACTCTAATACCGGGACAGTTTCTTTGGTGGGGGATCACAGCTGGTCGGGTCCCGGTTCCGTGCCCTGGGCACTCAATTGGCTTATGGGGGTGATGGTTGGGGGACTTGGGAATAGAGGAACGTGACGCCATCTGTGGTACCTGGTAATGTGGTTACCAGCGTTGCAGCCGGCCGCTGAGGTGATGGTGAAGCAGATTTGGTAGTACAGCTCCCCACAGGTGGAGTGGGGAGGATGAGAAGGAGTCGTAGTCCTTGTCTCTGTGGTGCTATAGGAGCCTCTCAGGCGACGAATAATTAATGCCAGAGACCTGATTAGCTCAAACAGTTCTTTGCTGGTACCAGATGATAAAGGATACACGGTACAGTCGGATTCACTGGGGGTTGTAGCCGCAGATTTTGAAGGCTTTTCCAGAGTCTGTCAGAGGTGTCTCTATAATAGCTTTCTTGGTCGGTGTTTGCTTTAGCTCTCCTGTCAACCACACTAAAGAGCCCCAGGTCTGTTACTAAAAGTTACTTCTGACCCCTTTCTGGTACGGACGGGAGCGATGAGAAGACAATCCTCCCGCCACTGTTATTTAGTCCTTTTCCTTATTATGTCTTGGACCCACTTTGGGACAGAGGTGGGATTTAGCCTTGTGGTGCTGTGGCGCCTATTTTAGGCCCACAGCTTGCCGGTCTGCGGTTTGGGATAAACCATAAACTAACCGCCTTGGTTCCGGTTTACCGGTGTTGACCTGGACTCTCCAGCCGGCTCCAACCAGTCCTGGTGTGTCCCCTTCTTTGTCTGGGTCACCCCTCTCCTTAGAGGTGCCCTCCTGTCATGACCGTAGGGTCCCCTTAATGCTCTTCTGTCACCGTCTGACTGACTGTTGTGTAACTGCCACTCACGTTTTAACGCTCTTCTAGGCTCCATCCCCCTAGGACCTACTGAATACCAGTCCCCTGTGCTAAGGTGTCCTATGAGTGTATTTTGGGTGCAGACTCTGTATTTTCCTCCTCATCCACATCTACGGAGGCTCCACACCTTCTGTTTGGGGTGCAGTACCTCCCTGTGGCGTCCCGCCAGAGGGGCGCCACAAAGATATTAATTTATTATATGTTATCATGTGACTTTAATACTGTATAACTCATTGTTGGGAGATTGTAGCTTATCCATGGACAGACACGTTTTCTATATCTAGGTCTTTGACAGTACAGTTACAGATACAAACATTTTTTGTGTGACTGTTGTGTGAGCAAGGTGGAATCACAGAAATTATGTCATCTCTTTAATGACTGTTTATGAAAACCAGAGACGAGCAGAACATTTTCTACCAAACAATCTTTCTTTTCCATTTCTTCTACTGACTAACATAGAAAGTGATTGCTGAACACCCCTCCCATCAGGGTTTGTCTGATCCCATCAGTCCAACAATCAGCTCTATCATTATCACAGGGAGGGGGCTTTATCATGTAAACCCCTGGTCTATGTCTGCTTTTGTACTCTCACCAGTGTGACAAGCACCATGCAGCAGGCAAGACTGTGTTATTTCCATTGAGAACCTATAATTACTTACCAGAAGCAACACTTTAGCATGTTTAACGTATTAGACATCACATTCAAAGGATGGCAAGAATGACAAATCACACAGAGAGGTGTTGACATATTTTATGTATCTTGGATTCCTATCAGCACTGGTGTGCAAAAGGGTTCATTTTACGTTTGTTCTATTCAATACTGGATATACTGCCAGGCACACATTATTATGAAATTACTGTCACAGTGAGGATCTTTTTTGAGAAGTGCATTTAAATTGGATTGGTACATTATAATATAAGGTATAATGCATTATTTCTATCCTGGTGCATCTTACCAACTCTAAAGTTGGCTTCACACAAACAGTGAAGAAATCTATCTAGGTGTTTTCAAACAGAATGTTTTCTTATGAATATGTCATTGTTTTTGCAGAGCTGAAAGGTTGGGGACCACTTGTCTCTATAAACAGTGTCATAAAAACAAAATGAGACTCTATATAACTTAATGCACAGCTGCAGCATTTTGGGTTTTTTTCAGCAATGAAATGGTGCTTTATATGTAAGCCCCCTACCTTTTTTCTCATAGTCTTAGGCCGGCATCACAAAGCGAGGAGGAGGCACTGGACAGAACTTGACAGCCACGGACGAGCAGAACCAGAGGGCAAATCTGTCCTCCAATGCTGCTTTTTGCCACCTTCATTGCTATCCTGTGGAGCTCTCCAGATGCTGAAATTCAGCAATGGATGCTTTTAACAACTGCCGCTTTTTCAGCACCAGGCGTCCAGGAAGCGGCACAATTTTCTGCCGGATCCAGCACGATCCGGCACCCACAGACTCCCATGCTATGGGAGCCGGATCCGGCAGGATCCGGATTTGTCCAATTTCTGCATGGGACAGAAAAAATACTGCAGACTCCATTTTTGTGTCCGATGCAAAAATCGGACAAAACCAGATCCTCCCGAAAAACCTGCAAACCGAAGGCCAAGTAAGGCCAATCCGGCGCCATAGGGATACTTGGGGTGTAAATTCAGATCCGGGACTGTCCGGTTCACACCAGACAGCCCCGGACCCGAAATATCACAGTGTGAAGCCAGCCTTATACTCACCCTCTAGCATTCATGCCCCAGTAAATTGCGCCATCTTGTGACTGTGACCTCTGACTGCCTAAAGGTAAGAAGTTATGTCACAAGATATCAATACAATTCTATGAGAGCCAGAACAAAGGTCTCTTAGCGTTGTATTCATTTTTGATCCCCAGCACGCTTCAAGGAACACTGGAACTGCCAGCAAGTCACAAAACGCCAAAGACAGACAGGTGGGTGATAGAATATGAAGCCGCTGGAGGGTGAGCATTAGAAATGGGTCAAGGGACTTAGATTTAAAGCACCACTCCAGAGGTTCAACAAAAATAATGCTGCCACAGTGCTTTATGCCAGAATATGAATGCATATCAGAACACCTACATACAGGCACAGTATGAGGTCTTATATTGCTGAACCTGAAGGTGTAAGTAAAGCTTTTTTAACTCACTTAGGCTGTGGTCACAGTTGCCATGCATTTTTTTTAGTGATTTTACAAAACTCATGCTTTTTTTCACGTCAGCATGAGTTTTGTAAGGTTTGTGATGGCTCCCTGCGTTTTTGGCTGCGTTTTTGAATCTGCACCTAAAAATAGTGCTTGTAGTATTTTTTTGTGCGTTTTTTTAACATGGGTTCCTATGGGAAACGCATGCAAAAACGCATGTACACTTAGTACCTTTTAGTGCCATTCAAAAACGCATGCGTTTCCCATAGGAGCCCATGTTAAAAAAAAGCATGTGTTTCCGGAAACGCATGCGTTTTTTAACATGGGCTCCTATGGGAAACGCATGCGTTTTTGAATGGTACTAATTGTACATGCGTTTTTGCATGCGTTTTCCATAAGGCCCCTTATTAAAAAACGCATGCGTTTTTGGATATGCTCCAAAAACGCATGGGACAGTCACACATGCTTTTTGGCTATTAGGGCATGCGTTTTTTAACATGGGGGCCTATGGGTGCGTTTTTTACATGCGTTTTTGAAAACGCAGGTCTCCAAAAATGCATGTGAAAAATGGTACTGTGACCACAGCCTTAGCTCATGTTTATTGCACTTACAATGGACAACACACTGACCCAAATTACCTATGGGCTAATGCACATGAGCCATTTTTTACACAGACCCATGGTTCTTGGAAAAAAAACTGCAGCATGCACAACTTTGATTCATTCTTTGTACCAGAACATTGCATAATAATAGAAGACCACTCCTACACCAGTCTAATGCAGATGAGCAAACCAAGCTGCACAATGTTCCAATTACCTCTGCATTTTACTGATGTGACTGGCCTGTTATTTTATATGGCAGCTGAGCCTGGCTTAAAGCACAACAACAGTATAAGCTATTAGATCATGGAGAACTCTTTAGATCATTAATGTTTACCAAGATCTTTTATATTGTTCATTAGTAAATATTTACAATTACCATAGTTCTTTAAAGCTGAAAAAAATTCAGATTGTTGCTATTATTGCACTATAGTTTATATGGTCTTTACTGCTAATGCTAAGAAATGCATTCCTCCTTTAAGCCTTGAGGAAATATATGTGAGAGCTACAAAAAGCCTAAATTTCTATTGAAATGTAGGTCTGGGAACTTGCTCTCAACCTTATGGAGAGAGCAAAGTAGGTGAGGAGATTGTAAGCCACTTCCCTCCTCTCAGATATATGCATATATGCAAATTTGCACTTCACTAAGGAAGTTGAGAAACTCCCGTGTGCCACATTTAAGCAGCTTCCTCAAAGTCATAATCGCTTTCCTACAAGCTTTTAATATAACTAAGGGATTTGTGCCAGATCAGAACCCCAAACTACAGACGCTGCGTTTCGGGGTACCTGCCCCTCATCAGTGTAGTGTGTGGGATATTCTGATCTGGCAGAGTGAGTGGGCTAAGACAAGGTCTGGGAACTTGCTCTCAACCTTATGGAGAGAGCAAAGTAGGTGAGGAGATTGTAAGCCACTTCCCTCCTCTCAGATATATGCATATATGCAAATTTGCACTTCACTAAGGAAGTTGAGAAACTCCCGTGTGCCACATTTAAGCAGCTTCCTCAAAGTCATAATCGCTTTCCTACAAGCTTTTAATATAACTAAGGGATTTGTGCCAGATCAGAACCCCAAACTACAGACGCTGCGTTTCGGGGTACCTGCCCCTCATCAGTGTAGTGTGTGGGATATTCTGATCTGGCAGAGTGAGTGGGCTAAGACAAGGTCTGGGAACTTGCTCTCAACCTTATGGAGAGAGCAAAGTAGGTGAGGAGATTGTAAGCCACTTCCCTCCTCTCAGATATATGCATATATGCAAATTTGCACTTCACAGGTACCCCGAAACGCAGCGTCTGTAGTTTGGGGTTCTGATCTGGCACAAATCCCTTAGTTATATTAAAAGCTTGTAGGAAAGCGATTATGACTTTGAGGAAGCTGCTTAAATGTGGCACACGGGAGTTTCTCAACTTCCTTAGTGAAGTGCAAATTTGCATATATGCATATATCTGAGAGGAGGGAAGTGGCTTACAATCTCCTCACCTACTTTGCTCTCTCCATAAGGTTGAGAGCAAGTTCCCAGACCTTGTCTTAGCCCACTCACTCTGCCAGATCAGAATATCCCACACACTACACTGATGAGGGGCAGGTACCCCGAAACGCAGCGTCTGTAGTTTGGGGTTCTGATCTGGCACAAATCCCTTAGTTATATTAAAAGCTTGTAGGAAAGCGATTATGACTTTGAGGAAGCTGCTTAAATGTGGCACACGGGAGTTTCTCAACTTCCTTAGTGAAGTGCAAATTTGCATATATGCATATATCTGAGAGGAGGGAAGTGGCTTACAATCTCCTCACCTACTTTGCTCTCTCCATAAGGTTGAGAGCAAGTTCCCAGACCTTGTCTTAGCCCACTCACTCTGCCAGATCAGAATATCCCACACACTACACTGATGAGGGGCAGGTACCCCGAAACGCAGCGTCTGTAGTTTGGGGTTCTGATCTGGCACAAATCCCTTAGTTATATTAAAAGCTTGTAGGAAAGCGATTATGACTTTGAGGAAGCTGCTTAAATGTGGCACACGGGAGTTTCTCAACTTCCTTAGTGAAGTGCAAATTTGCATATATTGAAATGTATATATTCATACCACACTGTGAAGGAATTACCTCTACTGTTGCATGGTGTTTCCGAGTCTGTCAGTGACTTAGAGCAGAAATTATAGGAATATTGATTCCAACAATAAATCATTTTGAAAGCCACAGTAAAACTCACTACCTTTGTCTTTCCCCATCAACAATGAAAATCCTACTGCCTCCTTCTCCATATTTTATAATTTTGAACAACATATACTGTATATAAGAGATGAGTGCATCAATTCAATGCATATCAAATTCAAGTCAAAGTTTATTAAATATGCAGGTTCCAGTGAATGTGAATATTTTGAGATTTGATATGGCAAATAGCACCCAAAATTTCTGAAGCCTTTTTAGACACTGTAGTGTAGAAGATTACATCAGCCACACAAAATTCAAATGATCTCAGGCACAACCATGCAGGCTTCCCTATAATATTATTGCATCACATAATACAGTGCAGCCAATTATAACAGAATAGCCTGTATATAAACCTGTCTAAAAGGCTGGACTTGCCAAAAAAAAGAACAAATCAAAATTGGTAGACGAATTGTCCACAGTCTAACATACGCAGATGATGCAATATTGATATGGTAGCAACAAGCGTACATGGAATGAAGGACTTAATATGGAGTGTCAATATGGAAAGCTTGAACATGGGACAGCTGCTCAACATAAAGAAGGCAAAGATTTTGACTACTGCCAGGTACGACAAGGATACATTTGAGATAGACGGCAATGAACTAGAAGTGAGAAAGGACTTCCACCTACTTGGATCAATGATCACTCAAGATGCAACAACGACACTGAAAGTCAATAGGTAATAGCTATGGGAAAATCAACAATGAAGTGACTGGACAAGGTCTTCAAATCAAGGAACATTTCACTGGTGATGAAGACACAGCTCGTACATAGTCTGGTCTTTTGGGTATTAACATATGAAGGTGAAAGATGGATGATAAGGAAACAAGAAAGAAGAATCAACGCCTCCAAAATGTGGTTATTGAGAAGGATGATATCATTACCATGGATAGCAAGAAGAACAAGCAAATCAATTTTGGAACAAATCAAGCCAGATATGTCATTTGAAGCAAGGATCACCAAGCTATGACTTGCCTATTTGAACACATCATATGAAGAGAATAATCACTAGAAAAGGACATTATATTTGGAAGAATAGAAGGATCAAGTCGAAAAGGAAGACCAGCAACACATTTAGTTGATACTATCAAGAAAACAACAGAGAAGACCCTGGTGGACTTATCTAGGCTCATGCAAAACCAACCTTCTTTTAGAGGGTTCATCCATCAAGTCACCATAGCTCAAGATCGAGGTGAAGGCCAGTAAATATACATCACTACAGTATATGGAAATATAGACATCATCATATTGGCTGTCTCAAATTATTTAGAGGAAACGTTTATTCCGATTTCATGTCAGTTAGTGAGAAAAAAAAAGAGAAAAGAAAAAAGGAAGGGCGCTCCAATAGGTAATACCTAGTGGTCTAGAGGGATGGGGGATAGATTAAAACTAACCTTTCCTGGTTGTACCGCCCATACAATCAGGATCTCCAGCCTGTGGTGTATTACTGATCACAAAGCTGGGCCCAGGATTTCCTGGATGGCTGGATCATGTGACGGTGACATCACCTAAGGTCCTGGGGTTTAAGGTCCTTCAGTCTTATGGTTCCAGCAGTCTCCTCCTATGCAGCTCTGCCACTATTCCCTTTGAAGGGACAACGATATGGAAATTAAGAAGATTGCTAGTGGGTGCAGGTGCCAGAGAGGCCAGCCAGGAGATTCTTGTCACAGGGTGTTTATTCACAATGCGTTTTGGCGGTATTACCCACCTTCATCAGGTATTATGGCTATATGGGCTGTCTCAAATTATTTAGAGGAAAGGTTTATTCTGATTTCATGTCAGTTAGGCTACTTTCTTTTTTTTAAACCAGTTATTTTTATTGTTTTCATGTTACATAACAACATCATATTATACATTGTGCTTTGTATTTGTACAACTTATCCAATAAACATATAAAATATCGTATTCCCTCAACCATACCCCCCTCCCCCTTAGTACGCTTCAGTCAACTCCTTTTGACCATTTATCATAGAATTGGAACGTCAATGTATCTTATTAAACAATTGCCAACCAGGGTGCCCATATTTTGTCAAATAGGTGTTCTGAATTTCTTTTTCTATAGATTTTCCTTCTAGTCTGATGACATGTCGTGACTGGCTTATGAATTCTCTTCTAGTTGGAGGGGCTGTGTCAATCCACCTACTGGCTATCAGTTTTCGTGCCATATATATATTTAGGCTACTTTCACACTAGCATTTGGTCTACATGCATGTGGCGTGTAGATGCAAACGCAGTGCCGAACGCAAACATGTGGATGGCAGTGCGTTCTCATTGGGCTAATATATGATTTGTATGCTTGCAGAGGCTTGCGTACAATTCATACATTCTCAGTCGCACAGAAAATGCAACAAGTTGCATTTCAATGCTCCGAGACACGCGTACACGTGCATCCGCGCGCGACTGTATACACTGTGTCTTCCCATGTTAAACATAGGGGTGCACGATGGATGCATCACCACATGCATTCAGCCATTGCCATTCGCAGCGAAGCCGAACGCCAGTGTGAAACCGGCCTTAGTGAGAAAGAAAATAATATCTGTCTTTTTAGATTGTTATGTAAATTTCTGGTTTCAACTATATGCATGTAAAATACAGAGAATATTTTTTCAGAAATTCATTATGCAGTATATTTAGTGCATACTGCATGTGTGTGAAATCTGAAAAATAAGGCAGTAGGATTTTCTCAATTGTAGTGTGGTCATAAATAAAATTGCTTGGGCTGGCTACCTACTAACACCCACTCGACTCAGCACCAAGTGACAGACTAAAATGTGATCTAAAAAAAATCTGCTTTGATTCTGCAGAGTTCTATAACTTGAATGACCCCACTATAATGACTGAAACGAACAAACTACATTATGGTCAAGGAAAGAGTTATATGATTGCCAGAATAGTTTATCAATGACCTTGAGAAACTGAAGCTTTCAAAACTCAATAGTGCAAACAGCACGCACAGTTTTTCCAATTATTTTCACAGTCATCGAGGAGAATCTGTCTGTCAAGTTTATGTTAAAGTAAATATGACACCAGAAAATAAAAAAAGGATTCTTTAATTTTCTGTGCTTAATTTCTAGAAATATCAAAAAGTATTTGTATAAAATGTATTCTGTTTACAAGTACGGTATATTACTGAAACTACAGTTGTACTGTAAATTGGATTTCTCTATATTTAGCAAATTTACTAAAGATGTTTTCACTGTACTCATGGTGGATATAATTGTAAGAGAATTCATGAAAAATATAAAAACACCATCTTTGAATGTAAAAATAATTTCTAGTCATTATTTTGGGAAGAAACCAAAAGGCTCAATAATCACCAACATGATAAGTATTGTTCATTTACACAAATGATAGGAAACTATATTAATACAAGGACATAATAATGGGTTCACAGCATGTTTTTTAATTAACATAATACCATTATACATCATCAGGGGCATACAAAAAAAAAACACTGTGGGGCGTCACAGCAAAAGTACAAATGGTCACCCATCACTGTCCCCCATCTTACCCAAAAATGTAAGAAAAAAATAATGAAAGGTCATAGTGCATATATGGGTTTGGTCGTAAATGTCAATAGATTCAGGCACTTATTGATCAGGCCTTGTCGAACAGACCAGGTTTGCAAATGTAAGCGGATGCCGCGAGGGGGAGTTATCTGCTAATACAGTAACAGAAGAAAAGTGTTCTGATCCAACATTCGGTAAAGGACATTTAAATGGGACTCTAATGTATTCAGATGAAATTAGCATAGCTTAAAATATAAGTACACTCTTAGGCTGGTTTCACACTGCGGTCGTCAGATCAGGTCACGCCGCTACCGGGGGTAGCAACAGGTAGGCACCGCACGTGCACGCGCGCGTTTTCAACGCTTCCTAACGGTACCTGATGCCACATATACACGCCGTCACAAGGTGCTCCACAGAAGGTATTTTCGTTCCCCGGAAGTGCCGACGGGTGCCGCAGGTTACCTTCTGTGGAGCACCTTCCCTGATTTACACGCCGCTACAACAAGGAATATGGGCGGACCTGGGGCAGCAGGGACAACACATAGGCATGCCAGAGTTGTGGATTACGAGACACTCGTACGATGATTGGACAATGCAATAGCATCATGATTGGCCAGCCAGCGCAGGAAGGCTGGCTAATACATGACGCTATTGCAAATGTGTATTGTGACTGGTCAGCTCGTTAAATATGCCTCCCTGTGTAGGAACAGCCAATGGGTACACAGTAGTCACCACCAATGATAGCTGATGGGGCGTGGTATACATGACGCTGTGGCACGCCCCAGGTAACTCAAATACTGTGCCTGTGCCCCGATTACACGCCGCCACCATAGGGGTTCTACCTACTTGTTTTTGAGCACGGCTGAAAGACAGGTATCCAAAGAGATAGGGAGCAACAACCTGAATTACACACCGCCACTTCGCGGTGTTTTGAAGGTAAAAGGTACAATTGTCTCTGACACCTGCCGATTTCTACCTCTCGGTAGCGGCGTGTAAAGGTACCATAACTTGTGCAGGTTTACTTTGGCCATAGGTGATTTTTCAAAATGTATTTTTGAGAAAAAGAGCTAAGGTGACTTTTTTTCTTGGTTCAATTATTTGGCCATCCCCAGGCTAAAAATAGCAGCCTTCAGCTGCCCCAGAATGGTGCATCCATTAGATATGCTAAATCCTGGCGCTTTCACTAGCTCATCACACTGGCCCTGGTGATGAGGGTAATATAAGATGTTAATGACAGCTGATTTCTCAAATAATCACAGCTGCCATGAGGCACTGGATTAGTAATGAGAGAGGTGTCTAAGGGACCCCGATTACTAATGGTGTAAGTAAAAAGAAATTCAATACAAACCCAGAAGAACCTTTCTTTTTAAAAACATCCTCTTTCTCCAAAATACCCTTGTAGATCTGACATATTTGTCTGATTTGTCATAGCTGATATATCTGTGCAACAAATCTACAAGGGAAAAAAGTAATGAACAAAACTTCATAATTCTCATTGATTTTGCTGGCATAAGGATTTACATGCAGTTTTGTGATAAAACTGCACCAAAAACGCATTAAAAAAGCTCCAGGACGTGTCAGCGGGGAGAAACAGCTGATTTGACAGCTGTTTGAATCTCCCGCTCCGACACCGAGAGGAGATGTCGGCGCGGGAAGATTCAAACAGCTGTCACATCAGCTGTTTCTCCCCGCCGACACAGCTAGGAGCTTACCGGCGGCGTGGAAGAGGAGATCATGAGAGGCTCAGCTGATCTCCCGGTGGCCGTCGGAGATCTCCTGTGACATCACCGGCGGCCACCGGGAGAGATTTCAATGGGTCCGCAGTGTTCTCCTGCGCTGTCAAGCGCAGAACACTGCGGACCCATTGACGCCAATGCATTGTTTTGTGCGCTTGGGGAAGCTTGCTGATTTTTGAAGGTCCCCGAGCGCACAAAAAATGCAACATGCTGCGACCCGGGTGCGGACGGGGGACCCTGGAGAGAGCAGATATCTTCCGCATCCGCACCCGAACGCAGCAAATGCAGGCACTATGCGTTCCTATGTTAAACATGGGAACGCAGTGCGCATGCGTTTGACTGCGTATGGGAACGCAGCATACGCTGCGTTCACATACGCAAATGTGAAGGCACCCTTACTTTTTTCTCTTGCACATTTAATGCAGAAATATATCTGCAGCATGTCAAATCTTGCTGCATTTTTGCAACATATCGCCACCCCAAATTCATGAAAAACTAATGGAAAAAAACACATGCAAAAAATATATAAAATACGTGTCAAAAATGCATCGTGTTTTTGGTGCATTTTTCTGCCAGGAGATGCAGATTAGGTGCAGAATTTTCTCATTGAACTCACCTCAGGTGAACTCACTGAACTCAATAACAAATTAAGCTATGTGTACATGTTGAGTATTTGGTTGCAGAAATTTCCACACCAAATCTGCATCTCCTAGCAGAAACATGCACCAAATATGTGACACGTTTTTTATATATTTTTGGCATATGTTTTTCCATGAGCTTTTCATGTATTTGGGGTGGAGATATTCTGCAAACATGAATACATGAATAGACATGCTGCAGATTGATTTCTGCACCAAATCAGCAAGGGAAAAATGTAACACTTTGGAATTTTCATTGATTTTGGTGGCATAAGGATTAAAAAAATGCATAAAAAATTTGCACGTATTCTGGTAATCTGGCATTGAGTTCAATAGTGCCATATTATTAAATTATTGAATTCAATGATGCCAGATAATCGGTAATCTGGGACCACTTAAATTAATAATCTAATATTCTGGCACTATTTAATTAAATGCTGGATTATAAGAATGGACTTCTAGCTATGGACCTTGGGTGGACATACTGATTTCACCGCTCTCACAGCTGCGGCTTCAACAGTGTATTCCTGATGCCGCAACGATCAGTAACATTTTCTAATGTGACTGTGCACTGCAACCTTAGGATGTAGCAGAGCCGAGATTATTATGGGAAGTCTTGTGGACTACGTCAGATCTGCAGGGGTGTTTTAGGGATTAATTAATTGTGGAAAGACGGTGTTTTTTGTTTGTTGTGTTTTGTAAATAAAAAGATTTTTCTCTGTATTTTGTATTTTTTTCTTTTTACTTATACAATTAGTAATAGGGGGCGGGGGATGAAGTGTCATAGACACCACTCCCATTAATAATCCGGGGCTGTGTGTTAGCTGTGATTTTTTGACAACTCACAGGTCTCATTAACCCCTTAAATTACTGCAATTGCCACCACATCAGGGCAATTGGGATGAACCATGTAAAGCGCCAGGATTTGGCATATCTAATGGATGCGACAATTATGTGGAGACTGTGGGCTCATATTTTTGGCCTGGGGAGGGTCCAATATCATGAATACCCAAACTTTTGCATTAGCCAATTTTCCTTTTGGTAATTTTTAAAATGTAAAAGATTTAAATAATTTTATATTGCCTAAAATACAAAGGAATTGTGTCATCCTTAATGTGTTTTATGGCTTTGAGAGATCATTTCATTTTCAACTTGAATTATTCACAATAACAGTAATTTTAACCAGGGGTGCCAAACTTTTGAATGCTACTGTACATATATTTATGTATACATCCATAGTTCCTTAAATGTTTGATATATCCTTTATTATTTGGTTTGCTGTTGTAGCATTTCAACAGATCCAGGTTCTCTTGAGTTGTCCAGTATGCATTTTCTTCCAATAGCCCAGTTATCATCAGATTGTCCTGGTTCCTCAACATCTGACATGGAGTTTATTAATCTGGGCAATGTCTGAGCTGGCATGACTCGCTTTGTTCATGACACTCATGTATCTTGCCCAAGGATTTTTTCCAACAGGATGGGCCAGGATTCAAACCCTGGTCTCCCATGTTTAGAAAGGACTCCTACTGGTATATATTGATTGATTTATTTTTTTCCACAGGGATGGGCCGGGATTCGAACCCCAGTCTCCATTGTTAAAAAAGCCAAGGCACTTTTAGGAGCAATATCTAGACCTTAGAAATATTAGTTAAAGGCATTTAATGAAGTCTTTCACACTTGATGGTGGCTAAATTGTATAAATGCATTAAACTTCCAATGTTTTGGTAAGGCCGGCTTCACACCATCGTTTTACTAGTTCGGGTCTGTCCGGTGTGAACCGGACAGCCCTGGATCCGATTTAAGCCCCATAGTATTCCAATAGGGCTGGATGGCAGGTATTTGCCATCCGGTTTCCATCTGACCAGGAGCATCCGGAAAAATTTGGATATTTCTCCCGGACACAAAATCGCAGCTTGCATCGTTTTTGTGTCCGGGGCAAAAATCTGCACAAATCGGATCCTCCCGAATCTGGCGCAATCCGGCGCCCACTAACATGGGAGTCAATGGCGCTGAATCCAACACAAAATTGGTCCGACTCCCGAACGCCGGGTGCGGAGACTCAGAGCCAGCCGGCGCTGAACTTCTGCACCATAGAGAGCTCCCTGCTGAGATTTCAGGACCGCGGCTAGCCATGATTTAGAAATTTCAGCAGGGACAGCTCCTGAAAGCTGTGGTCTGCTGATTCTAGCAGAAAACAGGACAGGAAGGCATAGTCCTATCCGTGGCTGTCAGGTTCTGTCTGATGCTTCCTGCAAAACACGGGACAGAACCTGATAGACCAAAAACGTGGTGTGAAACCGGCCTAAGAGATAGATGTATCTGCAGAATTATGATGTCTACCAAACTAAAAAACTAATTATGCTATCCCAACAAATCAGCCCACCTACATCTAAGCTGAATTCTGGCTAACTAATAAATACACCAGTTTTGCAATGTGCTCCATAAGCAAAACCTATGAAACTTGCATAATTACCTGTCACAAAACATATATCTATCTGCAAAAGTTCTATTTTTCATATAGTAACCCTACAGAGCCCTGTCTATTAATCCTGTACTTCTTCACATATATTTCATGGTTCCCCTTTTTTGCCAGCACTCACAGTCCTAATCTTGTAATTCTTCATACAAGAATGCAGCATTTTACCAAAAATAACCAAATGTACGCCTCAAACAAGTCTTTATGTTCATACATCATAAACTTTGCTATTTCAAAGGAATCAATTTTCTCTTTTGCAGTAAAATGAATCAAAAATTATATCAAGTTAGCATCTTTAATTCCAGGTACTATTACAGTAACTTTGCAAGAACTTTTTAAGAGGAAAAACTACTTAAGGAACAAATTAAAAATATAGTATGCATTAATTAGTGAAATAAATGTTATGTCTGAAGTGAATTGCATGTTTAGCTCCCTTAGCAAGCTCAATCACTGTATGAAAACCAATGATACATGAACTATAAAATTTCTCATAATTATGTTTGCCATATTTAGAGGGGAAACAATGTATTGCCCAGGGTGGTTTTAATTACAATCAAGTGCAAGGTGATTGAAGTTTTAATAAGAAATCTAGCACTTAAAAGACATTAAACACAAAATTATCATGAAGAACTATCACTAATGAGCAATATCTTCTCAGGGTGTACTCTACAACACTTTGATACCAAGAAACTTTAGCTGCTTAAAAATGATGAACATTAATTAGGAGAAATATTATATTACTGCTTGCAGTGATTTCATTGCTGCAGAAACAAATTCAGCTTCATTTTTATGTGCTGGATATTCTGGGAGCTCCATTATGTTTTCAGGCGTGGTTTTTAAATGTTTGCGCCTGAAAAATTAGAAGAAATTTATTGCTTTAAAAAATTAAATGAATTAGTAATCCCTGAACAAAAATGGACAGTTAATGAAATTTAAATAGGTGATTATTTCTCTTGGTTGGGATTGAAAACTGTGTTATATCTTTAGTCAATAAAATAAGAAGATCTGCTGTTTTATAACTGTCAACAAAGGCCAATACTACTATGAGTAGTAGAAACTTTAATAAACACCTTGGATATACTAAAAAAGAAGAACCTTAAGGCTTTGTTCACACACTGCATATTGCTGCGTTTTGTGAGGATCCGTTTTTGGTGCAAAAACTGCACCAAGAACGGATCCTCACAAAGCACAGCATTCTGCGTGTGAACGCCGCTGCGCTTTTTGCCTGCATTTACTCACTTCACCGAGCTCGCTTGGTGACCGCCGGTGATCTCTTATCATCTCCGGAGGCCACAGTGATCCTGCCTCTAGGGCCCTGCAGCCTGCCATGTGATTGGGGGAAATCACTCGGTCACATGGTGCTGTCCAAGGTACTCCACAAGGGAGATCAGCAAGGGAGCGCGGCGAAGTGAGTAAATAGTGCAGCAAAAAAACACCACGAAATAGACATGTGACTTCTTTTTTACAGACCCACTTTTCAGCCCAAAAGCGTAAAAAGCACAGTATCTGAATGCAAAATAGTGAAAAGTGCATTGACTTGGCTGGGACAGCCAACATAAATGCATTTCACTGCATTTTCACTGCAATAGCGGATCAGTACAAAGCGGACCTGAATGGTGCAATAGCGCACCATGTGAATGTAGCCTTATGACACTATAGCATTGCCCTTAGTTGTAATGGAAAAAATGAGAAAATGTGATAAAGTTGAAAAGTCCCCCCCTCGGCTTATACACGAGTCATATACTTTTCTGTGAAGTGGGGGCTGTGTCCGGGAGCAGGAGGAGGCAGGAGGAGGCTGGAGGAGGTGGGGGGTAGGCTGCAATATGAGCGGCTCGTGACGTGGAGCCGCTCATAACTTATTCATGATATGCACTGCATCCCCCGCCCATCCGCGGGGGGAGCAGTGCATATCGCTTTACAGCCCTCCCCTCACAGTATGGCGCCCTCCCCCCCCCCCTCCATGCTGCTGCTGCTCAGTGTACAATAAATACAGTGTTATTATCTCTCACCGGCCTGGTCTCAGTTCATCCTCCCTCCTCCCTGCGTGTCATGTGACCGGGGGCTCACGGCGATGACGTCACCGGCCGGTCACATGACACGCAGCCTCGCAGGGAGGAGGGAGGATGCACGGAGACCGGGCCGGTGAGAGATAATAACACTATTTATTGTACACTGAGCAGTGGCAGCATGGAGGGGGGGGCGCCATACCCTGTGGCTGGGGGCCTGTATACCCCTGTGGCTGGGGGCCTGTATACCCCTGTGGCTGGGGGCCTGTATACCCCTGTGCCTGGGGGCCTGTATACCCCTGTGGCTGGGGGCCTGTATACCCCTGTGGCTGGGGGCCTGTATACCTCTGTGGCTGGGGGCCTGTATACCCCTGTGGCTGGGGCCTGTATACCCCTGTGGCTGGGGGCCTGTATACCCGTGTGGCTGGGGGCCTGTATACCCCTGTGGCTGGGGGCCTGTATACCCCTGTGGCTGGGGGCCTGTATACCCCTGTGGCTGGGGGCCTGTATACCCCTGTGGCTGGGGGCCTGTATACCCCTGTACCTGGGGGCCTGTATACCCTGTGCCTGGGGCCTGTATACCCTGTGGCGGGAGCTGTATACCTGTGCCTGGAGTCCACCCTCGGCTTATACGCGAGTCAATACGTTTTCCCAGTTTTTGGGGGCAAAAGTAGGGGGGTTGGCTTATACACGGGTCGGCTTATACACGAGTATATACGGTAACTCAAAGTGGGCAATTCATTAAGATTGTGCACACCAGTCTTAATTAAGCGCTCGCTGGAGTACACTGACTTGATTTATTAAGTGGCATGCATCGCTTAATGAATCAAGTAGAACTGAAACACATGCGTCTTTGGCTGGCGTACATCTCTGGGGTAAAGTACTCCATGTCAGGGGCATAATTTTGGATGAGTATAACAATGGGTATAACAATACCTTGTCCCTTGCACGTCCCCCTTATTTCATGCCCATAGTGACATAGCTAGCCGGGATTGGCATGTAAATGCCAAAAGTCGCAATATTTTCTGCAACTGTGCAAAAATATTGTGACTTATGAAGACCCTCACACACGTTGTTGTCAGTGAAGCAATGGTCAGAATTCTAATTTATTTTAATGGGAATTTTGACAACCCTATTCACTTAAAGCATCGCACAATAGCAGCCAGTTCTTGAGATAAATTGTCATAGACAAATAGTAAAATCCATAGGATATCTTTATAGAGAGGACCATGCACCCCACACTGATCTTGTGGGATTACATATAACTGGGGATTAGAGAAACTAACTAAATTAACAGTAAACACTCTGAGGTCTCCTAATCATGTATAACACTTCTTTTCAGCTTTTTAACGAAAACACAACTTCAGTAATATCAAAATGAACTCCTGAAATACCACGTATCATGTCATAGCTTCAAGGCATTTTGGCGAAGTCACACCTGAGGTCATGACTAGTGATTGGGGTACACAAACTGTAAACTTCAGGGTCCGAAGCAAACCCCTAGTGTGTGCTTTAGTGTCAATCCTGGGGCTTTACCCAGCTCTTCCCAATTGCCTTTGTGCAATGAGCATAATATAAGGGGTTAATGACAACTGTGATTTGACAACTGTGATTTGACTACTGACATCAAGCCCTGGATTGGCGATGCACAGGTTTCTATCAGACCCCCACATAACCAATCCTGTAAGTAAATATTTAAAAAAAAACACAGAGAAAAATCCTTTATATGAAATAAAAAAACAATGACATTCTCTTTGTCTAGGTGAACTAGGTACTGCAAAGCTCCCCAGCTCTGCCACATCCAGACAGAGCTCGCACTGAGCAGTGACATCAAACTGACCACTCAACACCAGCTCTGGCACACACTGGTGGCTCTGACAGCCATGTCTAAGAGAGTGGTGATGTCAGTGAGGCCACACCTGGGGTACCTAATACCTCACTGATGTCACTGCTCTAACAGCTGCAGCTGTCAGAGCAATCAGTGTGTGCCTATGCTCAAGCTAAGTGGTCACTTTAATGTCATCACTTAGTGTAAGCTCTGTCTGGATGTAGCAGAGTCAGGGGAGCTTCAAAATACTCATTGTGGATTACTGTTGGAGTTGCAAGGGTATGTTTGGGGTTAATACAAGAGTAAAATAGGGTGTTTGTTTTTTTATTTAAACTATATAATACAGACACAGAGAAAAAAACTTTATTTACTTACAGGATTGGTGATGTGGAGGCCTAATAGAGATATGTACATCACCAATCTAGGGCTTCATATCAGCTGTCAAGTCATAGCTGTCATTAGCCTGATTACCACCGCAGCAGTGTAATCGGGATAAGCTGGGTAAAGTGCCAAAAATGTGCATCTAATGGATGCGCCATTGCTATGGAGGCTGCTGGCTGCTATTTTTAGCTAGGCAAGCACAATAAACATGGGCCTCCACAGACTGAGAATACAAACCCCGAACGTGTGCTTTATCTTGACTGGGTATATAATTTAGGGGGACCCCATGCCATTTCTTTTAAATTATTTACTTAGAGGCTGCATCTCAAATCCATATGTTTTTTATCTGCTTTGTACACCAATATTCGGGGGACCCCATGCTATTTTTTTCCATTTATTATTTCTTTTTACACTCCAGGGACACAGGCAGCTACTGAGAGGTTGGGCAACCAATCACAGACATCAACACAGAGGGTGGGTGTGGGATGCAATAAATATGCATGAGGATTAATGAGAAGACCAGGAAGTAATGTGACTGCAGCGTGGAGACTGGTAAGTATGATATAAGTTCTGTAATACCCATTTTGCTTCCTTTTTCTACCCATTGGTCCTTTTTACCATCATTTTATAGCACTAAAGTTCGGGTCCCCAAGACGTCAAGATCGTTTCCAAACACAGAATTTTTTTAAAGTCAGGCTGGTTCTGCCCAACCCAAACATCTGCAGGTTCAACCATCTCTAGTCATGAATGATGAAATCTTCTTCAATGTGTAATAGGAAAATTTTTATTGGTAATGAGCACATATCGGGACTAGCAAATTTCATAATATTCGACTGTAATTCGATTAGCATTGCATTAATTCAATCATGTTTTGTACACAGTATACAGTGGTAGAACTTTCCAGGATGATTAATTTTTTTACACAGAAATTCATTCATGTTACAGGAAATAAATAAATCTCTGATGTTTCTAAATGTAAGTTCCTGGTTGCTTCATCAAACACTTTTATTATGCATCACACATCAAAGACAGAGTTATACAAAACTCATTAATGAAGACTGCGTGCATAAATTACATACAGAAGAGACCAAAACAAAATAAAAAAAATCATAATATAAAATAATTATATCTTGATGGCAGATTTATGTCCTCTCTCATACACTGCATATAGATATATAGATATATATATCAAAACATTGCATCTGCCCAAAAATGGTACCAGTATAAATATCAGTTTAGGGAAAAAAACTATAAGCCATCACATAATCCCAGGTCCTTAAAAATAAAAACATTCCACTTTTTGAAAAATGGCAATTTTTTTTCTCTTACAAGCTTCTGAATAAGTTTTACTACTTAGGTACACCATATGGTAAAATTAATGGCCACTTTACACGTCCCAACATCATTTCGATATTGTATACAACGACGCGGGAGCGCGCATTTTTTTTTATGAAATCCAAGATCGCATAGGAGATGTCACACAGAGAGATATCGGCAGGCAACACAACTGCGATGTCTACGCCCCCTTGTACGCGCGAACCAGGAACGACCATTTAACATGGGAGTGAATAGGAGAAGTTGCTCTCCAAGTCGGTGTTGGGCTGTCACACAGCACAATCCTGCCAGATCGTCCATACAATATCGGGCAGTTGAAGAGCTGCTCATTTCTCCCCCGATATCGGTTTGGCATCGTTCTTGCGTCGCATTGCACATTTACACCATACAACGCACGAACGATATCGGGGCCAACGCACGAACCACGTGACTTTTTGTCGAAGTTGGACAACGATATCGGGACGTGTAAAGTGGCCATAATGGTTTCATTCAAAAAGTACAATTAGGCCCACAAAAAACAAGCCCTAATATGGATATTTTGACTAAAAAATAAAAAAGTAATGGCTCTTGGAAAATGTGGAAGGAAAAACTAAAGCACAAAAATGGAAAATCCCCGAGTGGTGAAGGGGTTAAATCAAAATAGAAAACTCTGTACTAAATAGTAAAACTGCCACTAAAAAAGACTTAAGAGTATAGATGGAAAGTAGACAGCTTTAGTCATCAGTACTAAGTAAGTAAAATCATGGATTGCACAATGCTCATGAGAAGAGCAGTTTTGCCGCTACTGTATATGTTCTTCTATAGAAATTACTATTTAGACCACATATGAATTACTGAATAAAATTTTGTGAACATTTGTATAAAAAAATGATATAGCTGATCTAAAGCAGATGCAGAGAAGAGCAACCAAAGTTATTAAGGGAACGGGATGTCTGCTTACCCTTAAGAGATTTGTGCCGTTTTAACTTTAACTAATATAAAACCACATTTTGAAACCACAACAATTTTTTAGTGTACATTTTCCGTGTTTTTTTTCTTCCATTAAAGAAGTGGTCCACATCCCCAATCCTCAAACCCCATGTAAGGTGCATGTTTTCGGGATTTCCTTAACATTATACAGGTGATAATTAAATTACCTGCAGGTGATGATTCCAACACCCTTGTAAGGCTAAGGAAATCCTGAAAACAAGCACTGTTGGTGGCCCTTGAGGACTGGAGATGGTGAATACTGCTTTAAATTTGTGTTAGGGTATGTTAGTGAATATTTGTTAATCAAGGTGCAGCTTCAGAGTCTCGCTTTGCATGTGCAAACACTACTTTACATTGTTCCAGTAGTACTGAGTTGGTCGTTTGCTTAAATGGGTTGTCCGGGCTTTTTGGAGAATTTCTATGTGTAATACGGCTGCAAAATATTGACAGTTTCTAATATACATCCTGTCAACATTTTGCATTGTCATCCAGATATCACCTATTTGTGTCTGCCAGAGAATGACCAGGGGACATGTTTGTGTTGGAGCCTGTATGTAAATGCAGAACTGGACTTAAGGCTGGAATTACACTGTTCGAGTGACATGCGAGTCATTCAGATGAGTCTCGGATGACTAACTCAGAATAGCCCTCCCCATGTCAGGACAGGAGTGTGGAGCTGCTTGGAAACACACTCCCATCCAGAGAGGGGGGGGGGGCATTCCGAGTTAGTCTTCTGGGACTCGTCAGAATGACTCGTATCTCACTCGACCAGTGTAATCCCAACCTTACACTCAGTGCTCCCACCCTGTGGCCCTGTATTATGGTGTGTGCGCTCACCTAGTTGCCTGTGGCCGATGTCAGTGGATCTGAGGAATGCAGCTGCTGGCTCTCTTGCATAGATAAGACGGTCTCCACTGCACAGAGAGCCAGTCCTGTCTATTCCGCAGCTGACGGCTCTCTATGAACTGCTCTGTGCTGCAGGAGATACATAGAGGAGGAGCATTGGCTCCACTATGCACAGAGATCCGACAGCTGTGGTATAGACAGGACCGGCTCTCTGTGCAGAGGACCCAGCCGTGTCTGTGCACAGAGAACCGGCGGCTGCAGTCCTCGGCTCCAATGACAGTGGCCACCGGGGACTAGGTGAGCGCACATACCATAATACAGGGCCACAGGATGAGAGCACACACCATCTTGCATTCAGCGGTCCCCCTCTCCACTGACAGTGTGCCGAATCTCTTTCACAGCTACAGATTTGGCACATTGCATCAGTGGAGGAGGAGACCACTGTGTGCAATGGGGGTTGGTGGTTATATTAGGGGTTGGGGCGGGCCTGTAGGAGCCTGGGGGTGGCTGGACATACTGAGACTGGGGGAGGGGGCATGTTTGGAGGAGTCTGGGCCTAACATCCAGAACTGCATTTACTTGCAGGCTCCAACACAAACATGCCCCCTGGTCGCTCTCTGGCAGATGAAAATAGGTGATATCTGGGTGACAATGCAAAATGTTGACAGGATGTATATTACAAACTGTCAACATTTTGCAGCCTGGATACACACAGAGATTATCCAAAAAGCCTGGACAACCCCTTTAAGAACTTTGTGATATGTCTCCCATCCCTGGCGCCCATTAAGTAAACTTTCAGCTAAACTTACAATTGGCTCCATGTTTGTCTGTGAATCGCCATATCCTAATTGAATCCTTTGGTTCTCACATATTTATAAGTTAGAAAGACAATTTACCAAAGCCGTCTCAAATCTATCTTAAAGAATGGTGCAGCCAAATAAGAATGGGTATACTTTACATAGAACAAAGTAAAGCACCAGAACATGAATTCATTTCCACTTTTTTACTTTTGAAGGCACAGTACAAGCATAATTTTAATAATGATAATGTATTAGCCATGGAGACCCTTTACCAAGTGAGTATGTTCTAATTCCTTATAGCAATGAATAATTCATTTAGCTTTCCTTAGTTTCTTTTGTTCTGTCCACTTATCTAGAAGTGTTTGGAAGGTCAGTTTTGGAGCATCAACCAAAGCTCTACCTATGGAAACAGTGATTGTCTATACTGGTTAATTGGATAATTTTACATTGGCTCCATAAATATGTTATATTTTAACCTGTTTATACAATCTACAATATACATATGGATTTTTACCTTTTATCAGTACAGAGAAAATAAGAAATTATATTTGCAGATTAGACCATTTAAATTATACGGGAACATGTTGCAAAATAAATGCATAAAACTCTGCCCAGATTTGAATTCTGTCAACCTTGAAAAAAACAGCAGAGAGGATTTTATTTGATATATTATTTACATAATAGTTCAGAGTAGAATTGGTTTGTGTGTTTTGTGCATCCCATTCTGCCCATTATTTAGTATCTTCGGGGAAGAGCTGCGAACAGCAGTCGTAAACACCGCCAATGGGGCACACAATTCTTCTTCGTGCTGTCTTACTTGCAAAAAAGGTCATTTTGCATCACTGGAATAATTATTGTTAGTAATAATCATACTTAGTTTTAATGAAGTATACAGAGCTCTTATTAACCCCAAGGGGAACAAAACTATTTTATTTAGCATACAAGTCACAAATGGTCATCGTATAACCCATTCTGTTGAAAATTCATTCACATTTGAAATTAAATATGTAGTGAAGTCATTGGGGATGCTATCATTCATAAACTGTGCTCTTTTTGGTTGCAGCATTAACATACAGAACTGTACAGTCCTATTAGATTCAGTAGCTGGAAAATGTGCTATTCCACATTACTGCTAACAGGCTTCAAACCTGATGTAAAAGAAGGTCAGCAGTGACTTAACAACTCTTTGCCTCTTACAAGTCACATTCTCTCATTTGAGAGAAAAAAAAAGAAAACAAACAGATTGGCTTAGAGCCAGATTCTAATTTTCCGCCAACTCTCACACATGATCCGTTGTACATTGGTCGTACTAAATTTACTATATGAATCACAATGTACTTTCTTAATGAAGCATTAATGCAGAAAATCCATCACAAGTTTCAGTGAGCTGCTGGTCCTGAATTACCACCTGCTTGCATAGTACATTAGGTTCTCTATTGTCAACTGACCCACACAAGCAGCACTCAGGCAACAGAGTAGTGCTCCGGTACAAAGCCTGCTGTGGAAGCATCCCATGCAGTAAGAAGGGGAGTTGGCAGCCTTCTTTAAATATTTGTTATGAAAAAAGCTAGTTGTTGACCTTTTTAAAAAAAAATCTCCTTTGAAATTATGCATAACCATACAATAAATCTCTTCTTATCCTTCTGACCATGGCTATGAGTTTGAGTCGGTGTCCATTTTGGTGACGTCGGAGTCGGTATAGAATGTACTAACTCCTAAAATATATAATAAATTGGGTACAGTAGTTCAATGCAGTATGTGCTAAATATTATTATGTTCAAAATAGTTGATATTGTATCATAATAATGATTAAAAGCCTGATATTCACATCGTACAACAATAAATGTATCACATGAGCCATCTATGAGGGATTCAGAGTCGGAGTTGGAATCGGAGTCAACGATAGTGAGGCATCGGAGTCGAAGGTTTTGTCTACCAGCTCGACAGCCCTGCCTCTGATACATCAAACCATCATTTGTTTTGTTTTTTCACTACTGGAGTGGTGCTTTAAATGTAAGTCCCCTGCCCACAATCTGATTTTCACCCTTCACGTTTTTACCTTTTATCAGCACCGCTCCATCTTGTAACTTCAACTTCTGACGAGCCGGAAGCCAGACATTACAACATGAAGTCTCAATCATGTATATAAAAGCCAGAATGAGGCCAGAAAATGTACAACATTTTTCAAACAAAATTTACAAAACCTATTTTTATTTAAGGTCTTCATCACATTTCAAGTGACTTCGAGAGGTCTATGTGACAGAAAATACCCAAGAGTGACACCATTTTAAAAACTGCACCCCTCAAAGTGCTCAAAACCACATTAAGAAAGTTTATTAACTCTGTAGTTGATTCACAGGAATTAAAACAATGTGGAAGTACAAAATAAAATTAACTCTCACCAATACAAATGGTACTATAGCCCCCATTTTTTTTCTATTTTTACAAGGATTACAGGAGAAAGTGCAACATACAATTTGCTGTACAATTTCTCCTGAGTATGGCTATACCCATTTGTGTTGAAAAACTACTGTTTAGGCACGCAATTTCCATAAATGTTGAAAGGTTTTAGTAGGCGTAAAAAAAAATAATAATAAAATAAGCCATTAACAAAATAAAAAAGTTGTACCGTCAATTTATTACCTCTAGGGGGATATAATTCTTGTATGCATTTCCTGTAATCAAATATAAAGGGTTGTGTTTTTACATTATTACCAAACTGTCTGCATATCCTTTTGAACGTCTATTCTTGTATTACTGGAAGGCACATTATTTTGATTACCCTTTCCTGACATTGGACATACCCAGTATATCCTGATGGTCGGTGCATTCCCAATTTTGCAGGTGCAACAGCTGTGTTTGCGCGATCGCCACTGGGTCTCCAATTATATGACAGCTGAGATCCTCCTCATTGTGAGGAGGTAGTTCAGGTAGTTAGACTCCTAAATGCGATGATCAATACTTACTGACAGTAGTGTTTAGGTGGCTGGGAAAGGAGTGCGCTCCTCTCTCAAGCAGTCGGGACGCCTGTGACATGATCACAGGGGCCAAATCGCTGCCATGGCAACATGAGTTCAACCTCATGACGATCCCTGGGTCACTCAGCTATGGAAAGCCTCTTACACCATACCAGGAGCATAGTGTAAGAGGCGGTCTATCAGTATTGTCAGTGTTGTACTTAATGGTTTTGTGTGACCTAACGCTCTGCTTTAGGGGGAAAAATTACAAGTTTGGAAATTGTGATATTTTCACAATTGAATGCAAAAAAATACTGTCTCAAATTTACTACTAACATGAAGTACAATATGTCAAACAAAAAGAATCTCAGAATCAGTGAGGTCTGTTAAAGCATTAAAAGTTTATTACATCGTAAAGTTACACTGGTCAGGACTGGAAAAAAATGGCCCGGTCATGAAGGTGAAAACTAAGTTCTGGGGTAAAGGGGCTAAGAAACTACAGTAAATTTCTTCTCTAGTAGCCCATATTATTTAATATCAGGTGGAGAGACAGCTGGTTGACTGAGTCCCTCTTAAGGCCCAGTTACACACACAGATAATTGTGCAGAGATTGTTCGCAGATCGCTGGTTACAGTGAAATCATGGACACATTGTTCCATTTGTACACGACCACAAAATGTAACAATGTGTCCATGATTTTGCTACAACCAGAGATCTGCGAACAATCTCTGCACAATTATCTGTGTGTGTAACTGGGCCATTAAAAACATCCAGCATGAACCCTATTGAGAAGCCATTGTGCGAAACATGCATCAGGGGCTCTGGTGGTAACTATTATGTGTCTATTTTCTCTCCTTTATGTTTCTAGTTTTTACTGTTCCTTCTAATACATTTGTTAATACTTAAGCTTTTCATTGTGTTTATCTTTGAGACCCCACTAGGGGGATATACTGATTTGAACAATCTTTTGCAACCCAACAAAAAAAGTTGAACCTAACTTTATTACCACTAAGGGATGTACTTCTCAGATATATTTCCTGTAATATAATAGAAACGGTTGCGTTTTCACCTTACTACCAAGCTGTCTGTTTATCCTCTGTTAACACCTATATTTGTATTACTGGGAGTCACATTACTTTGGTTAAGAAACCCCTAGATTTTCCTCTGCAGTAACTTCTATGTTTCAATATGTTTTTACTATTTCTGATTAGTGATAGTCAAACCCACCGATGTTCGGGTCCAGACGACCCAACTGTACTATCTTTTAAAGTTCGAGTTCGGGGCCGGACGTGACTCGAAGTTAAGTCCGAACTCTGAACTTGTACTTTAAAGTTAAGAGATAGTGGCTGGGGGGGGGGCTGTAAAAAGAAAGAAGACATGGATTAAACGTAAGCTTTATACTTACCGGTGATCCGCCATTTGTACTTCTGGGTCGTTCATTAACTTCCTGGATAATCACTGCAGGGGAGCACAACAGCCAATCAAAGACGCTGTCACAGAGAATGGGCATCTGTGATTGGCTGTTCGAGTAACCTGGAAACACCCCATAAATTCTAACATTCTCTGTGATTGGCTGTTCCACCCCTCACCCATTCACTAACATCATAGTACTGTAAAAATAAATAATTAAAGGGAACCTGTCAGCTCACTTTATCCGCTATGCTACCATCACCTGTCCCTGCACCTTGCTAGCTCATGCCTAACCATCCCTCTCTGACCTAAAAGTGCCCTATAAAGCTTCTGAAAAATGATTTATAACCTTACATGTAGTCTACAGACTGAAAAGGCAGGCTCCAGAACTCCATTGTCCCCTCCTCCCTGACTCTTAGCACACTCTGCTGAGCATCAGTCCTTCTGTTGATCCTCCTATTTTTTGAAATTCTTGCCTCCTCTCATAGTAGGATGCCGAGCTGGACAGTCATATTTGGCCAGGTGCATTGTGGGGGCTTATGATGTGTATGGCCCGGCTCCGACACATGTGCTGTGCGCATATTGAAGCCAAGTCGCACACGTCATAAGCCTCCACAATGCAATGGGCCGGATTTGATGTTCCCGCTTGGCGTCATACTACGAGAGGAGGCGGGAATTTAAAAAAATAGTAGTATCAGCAGAAGGACTTATAACACCCAGTAGGGCGTGCTAAGAGCCAGTGAGGGGTGGACAATGGAGCCCCGGAGCCAGCCTTTCCAGTCTCTGGCTTTAGATGACATGTAAGTTTATGAATCATTTTTCAGAAGCTTTATATGGGACTTTTAGGTTAAAGAGGGATGTCAGGGATGAGCTAGGAAGGTGCAGGGACAGGTAGAGGTAGCTTAGGGGGGTAAAATGAGCCAACAGGTTCCCTTTAAGAGAAAAATTATGTAGAGCTTCGCTGTGTTTTTGATTTGCAACACAGATAAAGCCAGCTACGGGCTGCCACCCCCAGGCACCTGGCTTTACCTTGGCTGGTAATCAAAATACAGGAAACACCATTATTCTTTGTTATTATTTAAAAAAATAATTGAAAGAAATCTGTGGGGTTCCTGCTTTGATTGCCATCTAAGGGAAAACCCAGGCAGCTGGGGACTTGGATTCTCAACATGGTAAGGCACAAGCGTTCTGGGCTGCCCTTTCTGAAAATCACAGCCCACAGCCGCTCCTAAAAATGGCGCTTTGTTTTGTAGCACCATTTTCAGGTGCTTTACCTGGCTCTTCCAGCTGCCCTGGTGGCATTGGCATGCTGGGAAATAAAGGGGTTAATGCCAGCTTTGTATTGGCAGCTGTCACTAAGCCCGAGAGCGAGATTCATAATGTTGGGCCAATTTTAGACCCGCTAACTATAATTTCTAGTAAACATTGAAAAAAGACAACACAGTGAAAACATTTGAATAGCAACAAAACACAAAAGACATCCCTGATTTCCATCTTTAAAAACCCAAAACAAAACCCTCCGATGATAATCCCACACAGAACCTCCGGTCACTGCACACACCATTGAGAAAATGACTTCGGATGTCCTCGTGGTGACAGCTGTGAACTCAGATGACCCCAGTGAGCAGCATCCCGGCACCCGGTAAACAGCCGTGAGTGAGCGAGAGAAGCGCTCACTTAATGGCTGAGATCTGTGTGCTGTGATGCAGTTCATCGGGGTCATCCAATTTTACAGCTGACTTATGATTTTGATTCCATGGGTGTTTTCCATAAACAAGCAGCAATGAATGTTGCTGACTGAAAATTGTAAATCTGCCTTTGTAGTGCCCAGTACATTGCAGTGAAAATCACTATGTCACTAATCTCTCCCCTCAGAGCTGCTCCCCCCTCCTCTTACATAGATCTTGATTGCAGTCTCAACTGTGCAGTTGCCTGATGTTTCTAGGCAACTAGACGCTGTGTCCTGAGCTAAGGCTCTGTTTACTTTTAGCACTATTTGCCCGCCTACCTCCTTCCAAGTTACAATATGTCACATCCGGCCTGACGACCAGAGACTGCACACATGCAGACACAGGTGACTCTTATCATCAGGGCCGGTTTTAGACCAAGTGGGGCCCTAGGCGAGATTGAGAGTGGGGCCCCAAACTATGAAATAAAAATAGTACCCATACAGTTGTATACAGTATATACAGCAGCCCCAGTGGTATATACAAGCCCCAGTAGTATATACAGCAGCCCCAGTGGTATCCAGCAGCCTCCCCAGTGGTATACACAGGCCCCAGCAGTATATACAGCAGCCTCCCCAGTGGTATATACAGGCCCCAGCAGTATATACAGCAGCCTCCCCAGTGGTATATACAGGCCCCAGCAGTATATACAGCAGCCTCCCCAGTGGTATATACAGGCCCCAGCAGTATTACAGCAGCCTCCCCAGTGGTATACACAGGCCCCAGCAGTATATACAGCAGCCCCAGTGGTATACAGCAGCCTCCCCAGTTATATATACAGGCCCCAGCAGTATATACTGCAGCCCCAGTGGTATACAGCAGCCTCCCCAGTGGTATATACAGGCCCCAGCAGTATTACAGCAGCCTCCCCAGTTGTATATACAGGCCCCAGCAGTATATACAGCAGCCCCAGTGGTATATACAGGCCCCAGTGGTGGTGTATACAGGCAGCCCCAGTCAGTGGTGGTGTATACAGGCAGCCCCAGTCAGTGGTGGTGTATACAGGCAGCCCCAGTCAGTGGTGGTGTATACAGGCAGCCCCAGTCAGTGGTGGTGTATACAGGCAGCCCCAGTCAGTGGTGGTGTATACAGGCAGCCCCAGTCAGTGGTGGTGTATACAGGCAGCCCCAGTCAGTGGTGGTGTATACAGGCAGCCCCAGTCAGTGGTGGTGTATACAGGCAGCCCCAGTCAGTGGTGGTGTATACAGGCAGCCCCAGTCAGTGGTGGTGTATACAGGGGCCCCAGTTAGTGGTGGTGTATACAGGCAGCCCCAGTTATGTGGTGGTGTATACAGGCAGCCCCAGTTAGTGGTGGTGTATACAGGCAGCCCCAGTTAGTGGTGGTGTATACAGGCAGCCCCAGTTAGTGGTGGTGTATACAGGCAGCCCCAGTTAGTGGTGGTGTATACAGGCAGCCCCAGTTAGTGGTGGTGTATACAGGCAGCCCCAGTTAGTGGTGGTGTATACAGGCAGCCCCAGTTAGTGGTGGTGTATACAGGGGCCCCAGGGCCCAGTGGTGGTGTATACAGGGGCCCCAGGGCCCAGTGGTGGTGTATACAGGGGCCCCAGGGCCCAGTGGTGGTGTATACAGGGGCCCCAGGGCCCAGTGGTGGTGTATACAGGGGCCCCAGGGCCCAGTGGTGGTGTACAGGGGCCCCAGGGCCCAGTGGTGGTGTATACAGGGGCCCCCTCCTCCACTCCCTGTAAAAGAAGACACATCATCATACTTACTTACTCTCTGCCGCTGCCGCTGTTCGCCAGTCTGCACCGCGCTCCGACTTCTTCCTGGCTGCTTCCTGTTGTGACGAGTGACTGTGCCTGCGGCTGCGCCCGGCGCCGGTCAAGCCGGATGAAGCCGGAGCGCGGTGCAGAGCACTGTCTGCAAGCGGCCGCGGCGCCGGCTATCATCCGGCCGGGCCAGGGGGCCCTCTGAAGCTTGGGGGCCCTAGGCAAATGCCTAGGATGCCTGCCCCTAACGCCGGCCCTGCTTATCATGATTACAGATAGCATTATATATATGGGCAGAACTAACACTTCCTCCCACAGCTTCCCGAGGATGAAGCCGTTGTTTTAGAGCGGCGATACGCATCGGTCCCTGCTGCTATGTGCCCCTGGTCTCCTGACCTGCTATGGTGACTATAACCTATTTTTGACTTTTTTCCAGGCATTGGTATGCATTGTCCTGACTTTTTTTGTTTATCCTTCATGTTTTCTCACCCTGCTCACAGGTGATTGATTTTTGATGCCTCAGCATTAACTGAACTGACCATTCCAGTTTATGGTGTGCTCTCCTAGACCTGTGTTACTGACCTCAGAGCTTTTGTCCTTAATTAGCTCTTAGGCAGGACTGACATTATTGTATTTGTGACTTTTTTCATTCTTGTTACTCCATAGGGACATTAGGTCCCTGTACTATACTTTATCACAGGAGTCTATGAGTCGCATCTCACTGTTTTGTACATTGGTGCAATATATTCTGATTCAATATTAGCTGAGCTGCATTATCTTTCAACTGGGTTTGATGATTGCTATTCATGATTTTCTTGTTTTTTGATCAATGCCACCTATATTGTCCTGGAATCTCTTGTTTTTTTCATTCTTTCATGTCAGCAGGCTTGCCTTCCTGTGAGTCTAGTCACCAGCGGGTCCTAATCAAATATTTAAACCCATGTTTGGGTCTCATGATACAGCTATTCTGATTACATCTGGGGCCATAGTCATTGCTGTGTTGGTGGTTGTCCATCACACATTTTAAGTGTTTTTATTCTGTTTGTGTTTTTTGCTCATATTTTTCTGTATTATTGTTAATAAAGATTTACAAATTTTTTGAATTTATTGGTCTGTTTCTCTGATCCCGGTCATTTGTACATGCTTTCTGGTTCTTTCCTCCTTTTCATTATTGGTACACAGCATGTGACTGGTGGATCGCCTTCTAGTGCCACTCTAATACATTTCTTTGCAATACAGTACATTGCAGTGCTCCGTATAGAAATTAATTTAAAGCCAAAACATTTTTACACCTTGATACAAACCGGTAGACCCAATGGCTGGGGACACTCCTAACCTTCAGCTAGGTGTTGTCCGCTTGTATCTATATTTCCCTTCTTATATGTCTTTTATAAATGCTATTCAGCAAATAAAGTCCAAACATTTGTGCAATCAATTTTTCTCTTGGTTATTAATGGTTGATAATTGAGCACTAAAAATATGATGTTCTGCTGGACTTATGGATTAATGATCAGTGGCAGGTGTGCTGGGCCTGGGTTGGATTCTTATTTACTTGCAACAGACTGACCACATGGGAGCAAGCTGGAGATGTACCAGGTAGATTTAGCTTTGGATATTCAACTATATTTTTATGTTGGAGGCAGTAATGCACAACTAAAATAAAAAAGTATAGTGTAGGAACACCCTACTTAAGAAGCCTTGACATGGCAGGGTGGCTCAGAAAGATTGATCAATTTTTTGGCCTAATTCTCAAATTTTATATTATACAGTTTGGATGTTACATGTGCAATTGCACAATTTTTATTACAAGGTTTTTCCTGGTGGTGCTGGCTCTTTTTGCTTGTTTCACATAATAAAGTGTTATGCAAAGTTTCAGAGCTTTCCATGCCGGACAAAATTATTATTTTTTTTAAAGTTTAGCTACTCTATAAATTACAGAAAAGAAAGATAATTTTTTACTGAACTAAATATGCTAAAGTACTTTCTGAAGTTGTGGATTCTACGAGAAGACAAAATATCAATATCTCAACCAGGCATGGACTTTCACATTCTGGGACTTATAACAGCAGTGAGCTGGCAATATTTTTTTCTCTTTTTCTGTGATTTACTAGAGAACATACATTGAAACCATTCAATATAATTTAACATTTCATTCAGCAAAGCAGAACACCCAATAAAAACAAAACAATTTTAAGAAATAAATAACAGTTTTATGTAACTTGATTCCGATACACTCAGTATACGATAACCGTATGGTCACCGGACTGTCCTTGGCTAAGTAATGTTATCTCAAGGAATTCAACAGAACAAAATTAGACTGTTGTAACATGGAAGGTCTAGGAAGTGTAAACACATTGTGAGCATGCTTTCCTGATGACAATGGCAATGCAATGCAGTCATATTACGTAATAGTAACTGAATATTCTAAGAAAGAAAGCAGCAGGAGGTCAATTATAAATCACGAGAATCTTTCCTATTGTCAGCAGTGCTTTCCACTGTAAAAGTACCACATTGTGATAACTTGATAAACTAATTTGTTGTTACTAGACCTCAATGAAAAATGTATAAAAGAGCCCCGATTACAATGTGTTATTTATAATACTGATGTCTTATGATGTGGATGAATAGCCTGTGGGCCCCTCACTCACCAAGACGTAGGTATGATTGCTACCACTTAACCCTTTATATCTACGCCTCTGCCGATAATGGACTAGCTATAATAAAACTAATGCTTGCTCGGGAAACCGAACAATTTAGATAAGACTATCATATTAAGTAAATGTCAAAAGTGCAATTTCATCCTATACCAATTTATTCAAAATGAACCTCTGCATTAATGATTCTGTATGTAAATAAATTGACTATGAGGTTGGGAAGAATATGATGGACGAGTTTAAATATTTCATGGCTATTTGTTAAAATGTTTGGATAACAAAATTTGTTTGCAATAGAAAAGATGAAAATGCTTTGCCATTCAAACTAAGATGTGTATAAATCATATTTAATAACTATAACCACCTAAATTCTCTTCAAATCCCCTTACAATACTCTTACAAAAATGCAGATTATTTTTCAAGATGACCCTTGTAACTTAAATATATTGTAAGCACTACTCTAGTGTTTTTTTTTTTTAATTTTATTACTGGAGTAAGTTCCCTGCACTAAGCCTTGTATTAATCTTCAGCCATATTTACCTTCTATTGCTGCATCTCTCATTGCTCTCCAGCAGTTTGGACCAGATCTCTCAAAATCACAATTTCATCTTATTTCAAGCATGAACAGCTGCACAGGACACCTATATTAGGCTTGGGTCACAGCGGTAGGATTGCATTCAGGGGGTTCAGTTAAAAAGATCCTAAGGGTGACAAATACCTGAGCGCTGTCAATCGCCGCCATCTAATTGCCAGATTTTGAACCTCGCGCTATTTCTAAGCACATCACATGACATGCGCTTCCACGGGGTCCGTCACCCTTAGGATTATATTGGCAGCATTAAAGCAGCCTTACCATTGCGGTAACACTGAGATAATGCTGCCAGATTCTATCTTTTTAACGGAACCCCCCTAAAGGTAAGCATAGTGCCAGTGTGACCCTAGCCTTAGGCTATGTAGAGAGAGAGAGAAAGAGAGACGCTGCATTTGCCTGCGGTGTCATCCGGAAGCCAGTGCACCTCCATTGAACTGCATGTATACTTTGAACATTTCAGGGTGCTTGCATAAGAAGCAAGCATCTTAAGACGCACAAAAAATGCATTATATTGGTCTTGGAGGGCGCCGACAATAAACGCATCCGAATGCAGCCAAACGCGGGTACCATGTGTCCCCATGTTAACCATAGAGACGCAGTGCGCATGCGTTTGGCTGCGTTGACATACGCTGTAGAATAGTAGAAAGGCTTGCACGCTGAGTCTTATTTCATTAGGGAGAGGTGCCAATTGAGGAGTCTGGTAAACCCACGATATAGACTCTAGGAAATGACAATTGCACACTCTCTGTTTTTTGTTTGCAAAAAAAGGTTTCTTTATTTCTATAGCAACAGGGAACCAACATTTCGGTCCAAACCTAGGACCTTGATCACGGTAGTTGCCTCCATATTCTGCTGTTCATCATACATGGGGGCTCAGCCACCAATAGGTTTATTTCAGTTTTCCTGTATGCTATATCTAACCATGGGATCCTTGGATCCTGGTTAAAGGATGCCTTACTTCATATGGTTATGAGAATCAGTCAGACGCCTGACTGAGGCTCATAACCATATGAAGTAAGGCATCCTTTAACCAGGATCCAAGGATCCCATGGTTAGATATAGCATACAGGAAAACTGAAATAAACCTATTGGGTGGCTGAGCCCCATGTTGACATACGCTGTGTCGCGAACGCAAATGTGAAACTAGCCTAAGGTTCTGCTGCACATTGCTGCGTTTTGAAGTCAGGTTTTGCCTTGGTTTTATGTGAATGTATGCTAATCTAATCTTGCATTTTTGGTTTCTTGCAAAACCTATGTAATCAGGGAAAAGCTGTGCACACACATTGTTTTTTTTCTCTGCAGAAAGTGGAAACACCACAGATTTTGCTGCATTTTTGGTTTCCAGCAAAATTTATATGATTCAGGGATTAGCTGCAGCAAAACCTTACAGCCTCAAGGGTATGGGCCTACATGTAAGGTTTTGCTGCAGCAAAAATGGAGCAAAATCTTAGGGGTTTCTCTTAAGGAATGTTCCACAGTTAAGGATTAGCTGCATTTTTAAGGTCAGGTTTTGCCTTGGTTTTATGCTAATTTAATCTTGCATTTTTGGTCTCCATCAAAACCTATGTGATTCAGGCAAAAACTATGCACACAAATTGGCTTTATTTCTCTGCAGAAAGTGTCAACACCCAGGTTTTACTGCATTTTTGCTGCAGATTTGCCATAGAATCTATAGCAAAAACACAGAAAAGAATTGACATGTGCATTGTTTAAAAAATGCAGCAAAACCTGTGGTGTTTCCTCTTTCTACAGAAAAATAAAACCAGTGTGTGTGCACAGCTAATCCCTGAATCACACAGGTTTTGCTGGGAACCAAAAATGCAGGATAAGGCTGGTTTCAAACTGCAGTTTTTTCCTAGATCAGGTTCCATCAGGTTTGTGTGCCAAAACCAGGAGTGTCTCCAAAACCCAGAACAGGTGTCAATCTTTCAATTAAAGTTTTTCTCTGTAAGTTCCTCTCCTGGTTTTGGCACACACACTGGAGGGAACCAGATCTGGGAAAAAACTGCAGTGTGAAACCAGCCTTAGATTAGCATACATTTACATAAAACCAAGGCAAAAGCTGACCCCAACAACGCAGCAAAACCTTACATGTGGGCACATACCTTAACACTCTGCACGGATATGGTAGGAGAGGCGGTGGTGAAATGCAGGAACAAATAAATGATTCAGCGAAGATTCAGGTATTACTTTAAAAAATAAGTTCTATTGCTCAAATCTTACAAAATGAATGGTACATCCGAGAGCACATATAACTATCAAATTGTTTCTTCTGCCTAGTAATGCTCCAGAAGAAACATTACTGACATCATTAAAATGACATTAATCCCAGATATGCATATAAGTTATAAGTTTTTACATTTTATTTGGGGGGACAATATAATTTAAAAACTGGTTATTTATTAGTGATCTGCCCTTTTTAAAGTACATAAAGCAAAAGTAAAACAAAATCTATTGATATAATAAAATGGTTCCTTTAGTCCCATAGTTGTAATGAGGAGGATCCGTGTCAGATATTTTATTGACAGATAATGAATGTATATAGTGGGACAATTTGTCTAATGTAAGGAAATAGCACGAGCACTAACATTTTCTAGTCCAAACTACTAAATAACAATGATTAAAAATAGAGACATTGGGATATAAAAGATGGATGAAAGATCTGCGCTGCCATGTGATGAAGGACCTAAGAGATGTATGGTTGGCTTCCTGATAAAGAAATGAAGATAGCACTTCGAAACGCCTTGAATAAAGCCATCTTTGATTCATACATCTCCCTGGTCCTTCATCTCACTGCAGCGCAGGTCTTTCATCCACCTCTAAAGGTACCATTACATGCTTCAACATCTCCGGCAACATCGCTGGCAATTCACGGGAGCACGCATGTTTTTGGCCGCTGGTCAAGATCGCTGTGCTCCTGTCAGACGAGGAGATATTGCCGGCAACGCAGCGGCGATGTGGAAAGCAACTATCGCTGCCAGGGTTAAATTCAACCCTGGCAGCGATCCTTAACATTGCAGTCAATGGGGGAAGTTGCTTGCAACATCGCTGTTGCAGTGTCAGACATGGCGATTCAGGCAGATTACCTGAGCAACATCGCCAGGTTTCAGGACACTGTCCTGAAACCTGGCGATGTTGCTGAAGCAACTATCGCCATTGAAATCACCCAGTTACATGGGGCAACTCTCCAGCGATGTTGCCGCAACTTGGCCACATCCCTGAGTTGTCGGCGATGTTGCCGGAGATGTTGCCCCGTGTAACGTGGCCTTAAGGCTGGCTTCACACGGCAGTTTTTTTCCCTGATCAAGTTCCATCCGGTTTGTGTGCCACAACAAGGAGAGGAACTTGCAGAGAAAAACTATCATTGAAAGATTGACACCTGTTCTGAGTTTTGTAGACACTCCTGGTTTTGGCACACAAACTGGATGAAACCTGATCAGGGAAAAAACTGCAGTGTGAAACCAGCTTTATACCCAATTGTCTCTGATGGCCGCATGTTACGTGGATTTCTGCAGTAGCTGTCTTTTTGTGATCTCAACTGATTGTGTGTCACACAACCTGGCTAGGTGAACAAACCATTCATTATTCCTTTCATTTATCACCAGGATAAGACCCTCTTTGCACTACAATCCTATTTAGTTTCGTTTGTTTAATGATGACAAATATTATCACGTGCAAATAAGAAAACTTTAAAGTAAACACAAAGAAAAAAATAACATTCACATCGGGAGGTCAGTAGGCCAAGTAACATCATGTCTACTGATATCTGCTGTGTGATCGGTACGTAACCTGCTCGCGTACTATTCTAATGTTTCTTAGCAGGAACACGTAAATGTGACTTAACTTGCTCCAACTTTGATGTGGAAGTGAACAGAGCCAGAATATTTATGTAAAATGGCACAATTATTACATGAATCAAAGTTGTATAAATACAAAACTACTGTGGAAATAAAAATATTCAAGTATAATTAAAAATAAAGGATATGGATACTTAAAGGAGGGGGTAACTTTTCTAAAATGCCTTTTGACATGGTCATAAATAAGCTCAGAGGACCTCAGAAAAAGACAGATAAGGGTTGCGAACATCTTGTAAGTAGTAATGACAGATTGCCATATAATTCGTTCTGCAACCAAAAACGTTCAGGGAACCAAAGAGCTTGTAAAACTTCTTAATAAAATCCAATTGCAAAAAAATACTTTTACCAAAAATACATACGGTACATTTAGGTAAAAAGAAAATGTCCATAAAGCTGAACTGTAAAAAGCAACAAATCTACAAGTGACTCACCACAAGTGCTTTGGATCGATTCCTTAGCAGTTTTTCTATATTGGTCGCAGCACTCTCCACCAGCTGTCGGGCATTATTAGACTCAACCGTGTACAAGTTTTTGTTTTTCATATAAATCTGAAGGAAAAAGAAATAGTATAGGATTAGTTAAATATAACTTATGGTAGTTTTTTCTTTGATTTTATAGTTTCAGCCACACAAACATATCTACAGAACATACATAACCCTCATAGCATAAGGAACACAATTTACGAAAAGCAAACCTCACATCAGCTCATAAATGCAATTATGATATGCAATTAAGCATTGTTATTGCAGTGGTAGTCTTCAATCTTAACATATATCAGGTGACATTTAATATATATCAGCCTTTATTTCTTCTATTTTTTGTCATCATTATAGGAGATGACATTAAATATAAATTAACCTTTACATTATTTTTTCTCATATAATCTTAATGGAAAGCAATCCATTTATTCTAAAATGGAGATGGAGAAAGTGTTACTGACTGGCATAATAATAATCCCAGACCACAACACTTGGCGTCCTAATGGAAAGCATATGTTATTGTAGCGTGATTACACATTTTAAGCCAAGCACACCTCGACATCGTATTCGGTAACATTCTGTTCTCCAAAACACAAATTCAGAAAAAAATAAAAAACAATTATACAGCCTTTTTTAAAAAGATGTTTACATGATACATGATTCATTTTGCAACCTCAAATGACACCTACCAGGCATCAAAACAAAATATATAAAATATCATACAATCTGATGAGACATCAGCCTTTAAAAATGTTCTGTGCTACATTCTTTATAACAAAAAATAAATAAATATAATTCATAATCCTTCCTGGGAGAATATGCAATTATCACTTAACCTCTTCCCGACATGTGACATACACGTACGGCATATGTTGGGTCTTGATTTTTCGTGAGATCATGAAAAAAGGATTCTAAGAGCCGCATTACACACACCAACTTCTGTGACCAACTTCTGAACAGATCTCTGGTTGCAGTGAAATCATGGACACATTGCTCCATTTTGTGGCTGTGTACAAATATAACAATGTGTCCATGATTTCACTGCAACCAGAGATCTGTTCAGAAGTTGGTCACAGAAGTTAGTGTGTGTAAAGCGGCTCTTAGACCCTCATTTTCATGGAACACCAACTGTGCACGCATGCCAATGCTCCATTCATTCTCCATCGATATCCATGATCTGCACGGTGGCTCAGTGGTTAGCAGTGCTGGGGTCCTGTGTTAAAATCCCACCAAGGACAACATCTGCAAGGAGTTTGTATGATCTCCACGTGTTTGTGTGGGTTTCCTCTGGGCACTCTGGTTTCCTCCCACACTTGAAAGACAAAGTTTAGATGATTGTGAGCCCTGATGGGGACAGTATTGCTGATGTACAGTACAGACCAAAAGTTTGGACACATCTTCTCATTCAAAGAATTTTCTTTATTTTTATGACTATGAAAATTGCAGATTCCCACTGAAGGCATCAAAACTATGAATTAGCACATGTGGAATTATATACTTAACAAAAAAGTGTAAAACAACTGAAAATATGTCTTATATTCTAGGTTCTTCAAAGTAGCCACCTTTTGCTTTGATTACTGATTTGCACACTCTGGGTATTCTCTTGATGAGCTACAAGAGGTAGTCACCGGAAATGGTCTTCCAACAGTCTTTTGTCCATTTCTGTATGTGGTTCTACCATTACTCCTCAGCAGAACACCCGCTGTCTTGGGGATATTTTTGACTCAGATCTCGCCTTCTCTCCCCACATCCGGTCACTCGCTCGCTCATGTCACCTACACCTCAAAAACATCTCTAGAATTCGACGTTTTCTTACTGTTGACTCTGCAAAGACTAACTGTTGCCCTTATTTATTCTCACCTGGATAACTGCAATTCTCTACTAATTGGACTCCCTCTTTCTTAACTCTATCCTCTCTAATAGATTCTGAATGCAGCAGCCAGGATCGTATTCCTCAGTGGAATCTGAACTGGTGAAACTTCACTGATCAGAAAAACAGGTAACTTCTATAACTTACAGGGCACTATTATCCCCATTTCAAATGCAGCAGCAGGTCGGATGTGTGACCATAGTTCCATTCATCCTCTTTCGGCTTCCAGAAAATGTCAAATGCATCAGTGGTCAAGTTGTACATTAGATCTAGTCTAATGGGGATAAAAGTTTGATGTTCTGCTAATCAGTGCAGGTCTTTGGTCAATATTTTACTTCACTTATTTGCAAGCTAAAACTAGGAGTGAAACAATCATTCTAAAAGTAAATCAAACACATCACCACTTCTGTATTTATCAGCCATTCTTTGTTTTGGCTACAAATACTGAGGTAAAAACTCAAATACTCAAAGTTACGTGTGCACGTGGTTTTAAGATAGGCAATTACGGTACTTGTTTTCACCGGAGAACCTTGGTAAGTTTATATTTGCCACTGTCTTATAGTCATAGGACAGGGAGGGGTTAAACGTCCAAGCAATTAATCTCTATTGTTAAACAAAAAAAAATTATCAGAGAGAACAAGTGAGCTTCATACACAAAATAATCCACAATACAATACAAAGACAAATAATGCAACATACAAGGGAGAAATACCATCACACCATGATCAGAGCATAATTACCACCACATAGTGTCGAAATAATACTACATACAAGGAGAAATACCACCACACCTTGATCAGAGTGTACATTACCACATAGTGACTGAAAAATACCACCTACAAAGGACAAATACTGCCACACGATGACCAGATCAAGTCTGTGACAGCCTAGTTCAGGCCTCGTTCTGGCTCTCAGACTTTCATTGTGGGCTTGTGAAAGGCGCTTCTGACTTCCGGACACTCAGAAGCTGGGCTGGCAACATGGCACAATGGGGTGGTAGCAGTGCTGAAAAATGGCGAAGGTGAGTATAAGCAGGGTCAAGGGACATAAAGGGGTTGTCCTGTCTAAATCCTCAACATGGGCACAGCCCATGTTACATAGGACTGGGAGTGATGTCTACTACATTATCTGTACTCAGAGATACCACTGTGTTATCTGTGGTGTTACATAGGACTGCAGGTAACATCTACTTCATTGATATCTCTGAAAACTGATACTGTGTTATCTGTGGTGTTACATAGGACTGCAGGTAACATCTACTATATTATCAGTTCTCAGAGATATCACTGTTATATAAGTTGTTATATAGGACTGCAGGTGATATCTTCAACATTATCTGTACTCACATATCACTGTGTTATCTGTGTTGTTACACGAGACTGCAGGTAACGTCTACTACATTATCTGTTCTCAGAGATATGACTGTTATCTGTGGTGTTACATGGGACTGCAGGTTACACCTACAACATTATATGTACTCAGGGATATGACTGTTATCTATGGTGTTACATGGGACTGTAGGTAACAAATACTACAATACCTATTTTCAGAGATATCACTGCATATCTGTGGTGTTGTCTTTTCTTTTTCAGTGGGTGTGGAGAACAGTATATAAATCTCTCGGCCTGGGTTGCTGATCTTTTTTTTACCCTAACAACACCACAGTTACTATAACTCCTCATAAAATGAAAAAAAAAAAAAGAGCGATCAAAGACGCTCTAGGAATAAAAACCTCAAACCTGGAAAAACTGAAAAATTGAAAAAAAAAAACTAGTGGGTGTCAGAAAATGGCGACAAACCAGCATATAAATAATAAATAAATAATAAATAAAATCAGCATCAGGAAGAGGAGGGAGGACTGGAGGAATTAGGGGAAACAAGGAAAAAGGAAGAAAAAAACATCAGAAACACTTTTTTTTATATGAGGAAGAAAAATTGAGACAAGAGCAAGAATAGAAAGTGAGGCTAAGGGTCAGACTTGTGTCTGCCACTGAGCCTGCAGGATCCGGCATAAACTTATATATCGTTTATGACCAGCACTCAGTGGTGGGAGGTTGATGGTGCTATGTAGGAAAGGATCTGGTGATCTCTATCGTAGTTATAATAGAATCCAAGCACTCATCTGGTTCAGTTTCAAGTGATTTATTGTGAAGCACACATGGATGGTGAGGTGACAGCAGCAATAACGTTTCGGCCCCCAATTAGGCCTTTTCTCAACACGTCACTGCTAATGATGTTAGGGGAGTAAACATCAGGTATGGAGCACTGTATGGTAAGACAAGAGCCCCCTGCACCATGGAACAGTACATCTGTTGCAGGCCTATTAGGCAGTGTATCTGTGCAGGCTTTGTGCTGTACCCATAGGTATGTGGAATGTTCCAGAATGCTGGAGAATCGTCTTATTATGTTTCTGATAGCCCCTGATGTGGTAGCTCCCAGTGTGTGACCCCTGGTCTGGGGAAGTACCGTTAGTATCGTAGTCTTGGGAGAGCCAGCACCGTCCGTGCCTAGGCTGAGAGTCACTGTTCCATGGTGCAGGGGGCTCTTGTCTTACCATACAGTGCTCCATACCTGATGTTTACTCCCCTAACATCATTAGCAGTGACGTGTTGAGAAAGGCCTAATTGGGGGCCGAAACGTTATTGCTGCTGTCACCTCACCATCCATGTGTGCTTCACAATAAATCACTTGAAACTGAACCAGATGAGTGCTTGGATTCTATTATAACTCCGGCATAAACTTAGTTTCTGGCCTGAGTAGTGCATAGCGTTATCAACAGGCAACACTATGCGCTGCCTGTCTATCGATCTCTATGGTAACCGGACGATTACCGCAGCCGCTGGCTCCACAGAGATCTCCAGCATATGTCCTTTTGCAGAGCACACAGCAAAAAAGCTGCAAACAGCGTTTCCTGTGCACTCTGCAAAAGCGCATATCCTGTAGAGCCGGCGGCTGCGGTAAGCGTCCGGTTGCCATAGGGATCAATAGACAGGCGGTGCTACTCCGGCCAGAAACTAAGATTCTGCCGGATCCTGCAGGTTCAGGGGAAGACGCAAGTGTGGCACCCCAAAGGTTAAAGTGCCACAGAAACATCAACACAGGTTTACTCCCCACACAACACTACACTAGAAAGTGGGAGGAGTTTAGGTGGCACCTGCACTAGTGGGAGGAGCTAAGTTGTTTACCACAGAGCAGGAGTGACAGTTAGTTCAGTCAGGTGGGATGAGGAAAGAGAAGATTCCTTCAATAAGCTGAAAAGTGCACTGACGGGAGAAGAGATCCTGGCATATCCTGATTACCATCAACCCTTCATTCTATACATGGATGCCAGCAACGTTGGACTGGGAGCAGTATTATCACTGATGCAAGGAGGCAAAGAGAGAGTTATTGCCTTTGCAAGTAGGAAGCTCCGGCCTACAGAAAGAAATCCCGAGAACTACAGCTCCTTCAAGTTAGAGCTACTGGCAGTAGTTTGGGCTGTGACTGAACGTTTTAAACATTACTTGGCAGGTGCAAAATTCACCATCGACACGGATAACAACCCGTTGACTCACCTGGATACAGCAAAACTAGGAGCTCTGGAACAGCGATGGATAGCCCGGCTATCTAATTACAACTTTGTCATCAAATACAGAGCAGGTCGCAAGAACGGGAACGCAGATGCCTTGTCACGGATGCCGCACCTGAAAGACGTGGAAAAGGAACCGGAAGAGTTGGAAGAGATTGAACTACCGGCCTTTCATCGTTCAAAGGTACAAGATTATCAACCCGGCGCCTACCAAAGAAAGCAGGAAGTAAATCTTAACCCGTTAAGATACTACGGATGGGCCGAAGCCCAAGATAATGATCCAGCCGTGAAGCTAGTGAAAGAACTGCTTACGCAACAACACGCATACCCTGATCAGAACGCCCCAGCTGAAGCTATACAGCTATGGAAAGATAGAGGCAAGTTGTTTCTACATCAAGGAAAGCTCTGCATAACGTATACCAATCCTAAAACGCATGAACTAGTCTGGCAGATTATCATGCCCAAGAGAGTCACTCAAATGGTCTTAGAAGCTTATCATGATGGTGCAGGTCATTTTGGATGGAAGAAGTTAGAAGCGATCCTGAGAAAAAGATTTTATTGGGTTGGCATGAGAAAATCCATTGAACTATGGTGCAGAAGATGTGCCGCATGCAACCTCAGAAGGAAAGATCCACAGAAAGCTCTGCTTCAACCAATAGTAACCAAGCAGCCACTCGAGCTAGTCGCATTAGACCACGTCAAGTTGTCACTAAGCCGGTCAGGCTATGTCTATGCCTTAACCATCGTGGACCATTACTCACGCTTCTTAGTGGTGGTACTAATCAAAGATCTGACAGCGAAGACGGCAGCAAAAGCATTCCAGATGCATTTCTGTAGACCACATGGTTACCCAGAACAAGTCCTTGCAGACCAAGGTCCAGCTTTTGAATCAGAACTATTCAAGGAATTCTGCAATATGTATGGTTGTAAGAAGATTCGCACAACAACGTATCTCCTCAAACAAACGGTTTATGCAAGAAAATGAATCATATTGTAATTGAACTGTTAAAGACCATACCAGAATTAGAAAGAAACCAGTGGCCAGATAAATTACCTGACTTGGTAGACTTATACAACCATGTCCCCGTGAGTTCTACAAACTGCACTCCAGCCTACCTTATGCGTGCAAGACCTGGTAAATTACCAATTGATCTAGAAATGGGAATCATAAAACCAGATACAGAAGTAGAAGAAGAATCAGATTGGGATACCCAACGTCAGAAACAGTATCAACAAGTTCAAGAATGTGTAGAGAGAAATCTTCAGCAAGCAAGAGCAAGACAAGAGAAAACTTTCAACAAACATGCTCAAGCAATTCCATTACAATAAGGTGATCAAGTTCTCAAGAGAAAGAGACGCACTGACAAACTGGTTAATCAGTGGGAAACCGTCCCATAGACAGTCTTACCATCTAACCTAGACAATGTTAAAACCTGTTTGATAAGCAAAGATGAAGGAAAAACGTCACAAGTCGTATCTCGTGATCAGCTAGAATTGTGTCCTGAAACACTGAAGACACCTGAAGTAACAGAACCCGTACAGGTCCAACCTATTAAAGAAAAAGAAGAAGTATTCCACACGGTACTAGGAGATTTCCCTAAAACATGGCCAAATTACCATGGAGCAGTTGTCGTACCAATGATTGCATTCCCTTCAATGGTGGAGCCAACACCAGAACCTGTGTTACCAGAACCCGTGTTACCTGAAGAAGTCCCAAGACCTGAAGAACTAGAAGTAGAACCTGTAGAGGAAGAATCAATTCCTGGTCCCAGTGAGCTTGCCAGTCCTACAGTCAGATCTTCATCTAACATAGTACCAAACACTGCAAATAGGTACATGCCTACCAGCACCAATAGGCTACATGCAAGTAGTATACCCGTTTTACGCAGATTCGAGCGTAGTACCAGAGGTCAGTTACCAGCTAGGTACAGGGATTAAAAGGTCAAGTTAACTGTAAAATATAAATATGTTTGTGTAAATATAAATTGAACCCGGTAAACAAATGTACATAGTTAATGCAACGTTAAAAAAAGCCCAGTACCTACAGAGACTATCCTGTATGAACGTCTTGCATATTCTTTAAACTTTTTCCTTTTATTTTATTTTTATGGACCATACTACCACGGACTGGTTGTGGTATAAACTTTCTTGTATATATTCATCAGCCCGAAAGCAAAAGACTAAACCCCGGAAGGACTGCTTTTTGAATTTTTGAACTGTTTTTGAAGTTTAGTGATTTTTGTGATTTTTACTTTTAAGTCTTTGTAAATATTAATTGTATTAATTGTTTGTTCTTTATTGTCCCACAGTCCCGGAGTACTGTCTTTAACTAAGGGGGAATGTGGCACCCCAAGGGTTAAAGTGCCACAGAAACATCAACACAGGTTTACTCCCCACACAACACTACACTAGAAAGTGGGAGGAGTTTAGGTGGCACCTGCACTAGTGGGAGGAGCTAAATTGTTTACCACAGAGCAGGAGTGACAGTTAGTTCAGTCTAGTCTGGAGCAGAAGCAGAGTCAAGTAGAAGTGGAGGTCCTGAGAGGTCTGAGGAGAGGAGACAGAGGAACATACCCGGGATAAAGAGTTACCCCAAAAACTTGATCCCAGGGAGGCGCTTAAGATGGATACCGGATCCGAGGCTGTGCCTGAGACAGACAGGACAGTAAACACCGGCATAGTGAAGGTCCACCATCTTCACAGCACCATAGCAAAGCAACACGGAGGGGTCAGTGACACAGAGGACTCAAGTTGCCCAGCATATTGGTACCCGTGAGCAGAGACAGGGCCAGCAGTACAGCTACAAGCAGCAGCAGGGCCACACACAGCGCTTAAGTAGGAAGCCAAGGACCCGGTCAGGGTGGGAGCAACCTGGTACAGACTCCGTGGACAATATTGTGATATACCATCTGCAAGTACAGACTTGGAAAACAACAGAAACCGTGAGTGTGTGTGATCCTTATACTGAAGCCCCACTTGCCCTCATATACTGCGATTACCTCTACTCTCATCATCTCTACTGCTACCCCTACTCTCCTGCAGCATCAATAACTATCCTCACAGACTTTAACTACTACTACCACTGCCCCGGGGAACCCAGTTCTGCCCACAGGAACTATTCTATCCAAGCTGCTATCCCATCATCCCCGGAGGTTCTGCAGCAGCGGCGGCCCCATTACTGGCCGCATATAGTGGGTGGCGTCACGAGTGACAAATCCCCTGTAAATAACCCCCATTTTATTGTGCGGGCCCCGGACACGGCCTGGACCAGGACCGCCGTGACATCCCCCAGCAGTACCCCGGTCCGGCACCGAGTACCCCGTCCCAGTGGGCTCCACACAAGTCTGACCCTAGCCTAATCCAGAAAGAGAATCATGGGGAATGTGCAGCACAGACACCAACTGCAGAGTTGCACACCACATATATGGCTGCTCTGTGCTTACAGAACCTGTGATGATATCACATGGAGGGGAGGAGTGAGCGGTCACATGATCAGCTCATGGAGGGATCAGGGATATGATGAAGATGGTGGGTGCGCCCAGGATGTGCACATGTTGATCCTGATTGGTCTGAGTGGGCACTGCTTTGAGCAAACGGCCATAGCCCCTGCACATTCATGGCCCTGCCCCTGCATGCAGAAGCCCTCTGCTTGCATGGGCTCCTAAAGAGAGTCAGGCCAGTGAGCCCCTGATGGCAGCCCTTTTGTCAATCATAACCCTGAACCCCCACAGTTCTTAAGTCTTGTAACATTCCTGATTAGTATAGAAAATATAGTTGCTGCACTCACTCATGATAAATAATTGGAATCCATAACTCCTATGATGAATAGAGTTTAGAGGCTTAGGGACAATTGATAGTAAATGCTAGACGCACTCAGGTCCATTCAGCATTGCATATGAAGTTTTAGACTCTTAAAGGGAATTTTTCAACTCATTTTTGCTACCTCATCTGAGAGCAGCGTAACATAGTAAAGAGCTACTGAATCCAACGTATCTCATAGGGCCACGTCACACACACAGATATATGTGCAGATATTGTTGGCAGATCTCTGGTTGCAGTGAAATCATGGACACATAGTTACATTTGTACACAGCAACAACATGGAGCAATGTGTCCATGATTTCACTGCAACCAGAGATCTGCCAACAGTATCTGCACATATATCTGTGTGTGTGACGTGGCCCTTAGATTACTATATCTGTATCTCTTAGATTCTATAGAGTGAAGCTGCTTATGACAGTGCGGGGCAAAATCGGACCTGAACTTAGGCCCCCTTCACATTATGTTTTTTGTGGACCCGTGTCTATCCATTATAAAACGGATAGACACGGATCCGATTTGGTCTCCATGTATCCCTATGGGCACGGGTGTGCACGGATTGGTGCTCATTGTCATCCGATTGTGTCAGTTTTGTGATGGATCCATTTGTGTCAGCTTTTTTCCCATCCCCAAAATCGGAGCCTGCTCAGATTTTGACCTGGATTGAGAAAATTTGACAGAAACAGACAGAAACTGATTCATTGCTGTCCATTTCAAATAACATGGAGCTCTATGATGACGGATCAAAATGGATCCTACAAAAAAATCAGATCCATAAAAAGGATCCAATTTGCTGTACTGCACATGTGACTCACCATGGCCGAGACTCCGGTTTAGACAGGCTGAAGCTCCTTCCTCCTTGTCACGGGTGGGCCGCGCCTGCCGGTAGTGGGGCCCGATGTAGTGCAGATCAAAAGTTGGAAACTTCTTGTGGGAACAGATTAAAGGGGTTTAATTTATTCGTGACGCCACCTATGAGTAGTTCGGTAATCGTTACCGACACTGCGGAACCTCCGGGGGATGGACAGCAGCAAGATGGAACGCTCCCCACAGGCTGAGCGGTGATCCCCGGAGGCTGGAGCTGCTTAAGATGTTGTGCGGCAGCTGCGGTTACCTTGTAGTGCGGACAGACAGTTCATAAGGAAGCACGGACACAGAAAGTCTCTGCAACGGGTCTTTACTGTAACCAGCAGGCAGTACATGGTATACAGTTTACGGGTAGTGGACCGGGTGGACTCAGTAGTGATGGTGTCCCTTAGAAATCCGCAGTGTTCCTCCATTCTAACTAATTGGTTGCCAGTGTCGCCCAGGAATACCAGGTTACGTACGGGGAGGCTGCTTCAATGCCCTATCTATGATGTACGTTCTGGATGTTTTGGGGGAGCCTTGGATCCCTCGGTGGGTACACCGCTGGTTAGATGACTGGAAGTTGGCTGGTGGTGGGGTGCTCCTGTGAAGCTGCTCCTCCACGCTTCTGGTTCGCGTAGCAGAGGTGAACTGCTGCCAGCTTCGGTACCAGTGAACCGGCTGTGAGTTGTGGGCACGGGAGTCTTTTGGGAACCCGTGTGAATGATGCCCAATCCCGGTTGTTAAGGCCTCAGGTGCTGACACCCGACCGGTGACGGCCCGGGGGCTGCACGGGGTGCGGAGCCCCCGCTCCTCTCCAAGTTCAAGTCCTCTGTTCTAGACTCTGATCTAGACTCTTCTGTGTAGACTAAGTGTCTGTTCTCCTACACACTTCCCTAGCACTCCGCCCACCAGGACCAGTGAACCGGCTGTGAGTTGTGGGCACGGGAGTCTTTTGGGAACCCGTGTGAATGATGCCCAATCCCGGTTGTTAAGGCCTCAGGTGGTGACGGCCCGGGGGCTGCACGGGTTGCGGAGCCCCCGCTCCTCTCCAAGTTCAAGTTCTCTGTTCTACACTCTGATCTAGACTCTTTTGTGTAGACTAAGTGTCTGTTCTCCTACACACTTCGCTAGCACTCCGCCCACCAGGACCTAGGATTGGCCCTCTGTTCTAGGTGATGCATGCAGGGTTGGATTTCTAAGTTAACCAGGTCACTGCTGTGTCAGAGATTATTGCGGCTGCATTTATGGCTGCAATACCCTCTTGTGACGCACTCGTTGCGGGGCGCCACACTCCCCCTTGGTTGAATACGCTTGTCCCCAAGCGTCACACTACCCACATTACAGAGATTTTTGTATTTTATAACAGGTAATACACTTTTATTAATGACAGGTCATTGTATGCATAAAAGTGAAGTAAGTAAATAAACAGGTTAACACATTGGCGGACCCGGCGGGCGGTCGGCTGTCCTTAGGTAAAAGTTCAGGCTGTAGCCGCCAAGTCGCGGTGTTATTTGCCAACAGGAATAAGTCTCTTTAGCAGAAAAGTTCAATCAACAAGTCACTTATGGAGGGCAGTGTTCCGGACTCGTATGGCGAACCACCCGTCACAGCATACATGTCGCTCATAGGTTACAATGTCCCCTCTATACAAGTCTCGGTTTGGATGCCCTCGCGGTAGGTGTGATTCCACATCACGACGCCCCACAAATACTTCGGTACTCACGCCCTCCTCCCTTACGAATCCCCACCCGGTGGATAAGTTGAAGGTGCTTACCCGTCCGGTTTTACGGAATTGTTCAGGCAGTGGAGATTGGCGGCGGGCTTCAGCGCGGGCCTGCATATTGGCGTGCAGCCGAGTGTGCCACTCCTCCCTTCGGATACGACGTACCTCTTCGTCGGAGTGGTGCGGCGTGTGGATACAGTCACTACGGCGTGATGGTTGTTGAACCGCTTGAGTTTGGTGGGCAGTCTGTAGAAAAGCCCGGTTCAACGGAACCGGAGAAGATGTTGTTGCGGCGGCACCCGACCAGTGCACCCGAGCAGATCGCCCGGCAGAAGGATTCTTGGTGTCTCCCCAGGCGAACCCGGTGTAGAGGTCCTCAGCTGGGCTGTAGGTCTCGTCGTCATCCTCCTCGACCTCTCCTTCGATGACTACGTCGGGCTGCTCGGCTGACGGAGATGATGGAATGGAATCCTCAGGGTCGATGGGTGGCTGTGCTGCAAAGTTCTCCTCAGGGTCGTTGTGCAGGACTTCCAGGCTGCCTGCCTCTTCTTCTGTAGCAGCGGGAAGTGGTGTTTCGATCCCGGTCACCAGGTAGGCCTCGGTATTTGCAGAGGAGGCCTCCGGTTCAGGGGAGAAACAGGCGACAGTCTCGGTATTGGTGAAACTAGTCGCAGGTTCCGCAGGTGGAACCAGGTATATGTCGGCTTCTTCTATGGAGCGTACTGGAAGCTCCGTCTCAAGAACGGGGTCGGCTGCGGTTTCAACCGCTGGAACGGGTCGAGCTGTGGCCCTCACAGGAATGATACAGTCTATGGGCTCCGGCGACGAAGCAGGACAGGTGGTGGGCGACGGTGAGGCGGTCGAGAAACTGGCGACATCGTCTGGACCTGGAGAAGCTGTACCCGGTCGGCTCTGCTGCATCGCATGATGGAGTCTTCTGCCTAGGGTCGCACTCCAGCTGCGAATCGTCCACTCTACAGTCTCAAGTAACCGCACCCGGAGGTCTTGTAGAGCCTCTAGCCAAAAGTCGGGGCTGCCGTCTATGGTAAGGGCAGGACCCGGACCTGGTTGGCCGATGGCTGCTCTGGCCTCCGCCTCGACCTCCCGCATTAGGTCTTGGAGTCTCATGCTGGCCATTCTCTTCTTCGGAGGGAAACCACACCCGTTCAACCGGTAAGCGTTCTGGTAGAGCTGGTGAAGAAGGTCTGTGTCACTCCCATTTCCTCTGGGCTTTTGTAGTCCAATGGTGAGAAAAGTCTTTGGGGTCCGCCCCCATGGTTGATTCGAGCAATCAGGGTAGACAAAGAGTTTGGCGCCTTTTGTCTTTAGCCCTCCCACGATGAGAGGGGGGGGTTGACTCACTCCTGGGCTTGCACATGGCGGATTCTTGTGGCGGGAACGCCATCTTGGGCGCCATCTTGGCCCACGGTGAAAAGGCGGGAAAGTTCTTTTAGGGACGAACAAAGTCCAAATTGTAGACAATAAAGTTTTTTTAAGCACATTATACCCGTTGGGTAACGGGCCTGCTCGTATCCTGTTCGTGACGCCATTTTCTGACTCACCGTGGCCGGGACTCCGGTTTAGACAGGCTGAAGCTCCTTCCTCCTTGTCACGGGTGGGCCGCGCCTGCCTGTAGTGGGGCCCGGTGTAGTGCAGATCAAAAGTTGAAGACGTCTTGTGGGAACAGATTAAAGGGGTTTCATTTATTCGTGACGCCACCTATGAGTAGTTCGGTAATCGTTACCGACGCTGCGGAACCTCAGTGACTCAGCAGTGATGGTGTCCCTTAGAAATCCGCAGTGTTCCTCCATTCTAACTAATTGGTTGCCAGTGTCGCCCAGGAATACCAGGTCGGGTACGGGGAGGCTGCTTCAATGCCCTATCCATGATGTACATTCTGGATGTTTTGGGGGAGCCTTGGATCCCTCGGTGGGTACACCGCTGGTTAGACGACTGGAAGTTGGCTGGTGGTGGGGTGCTCCTGTGAAGCTGCTCCTCCACGCTTCTGGTTCGCGTAGCAGAGGTGAACTGCTGCCAGCTTCGGTACCAGTGAACCGGCTGTGAGTTGTGGGCACGGGAGTCTTTTGGGAACCCGTGTGAATGATGCCCAATCCCGGTTGTTAAGGCCTCAGGTGCTGACACCCGACCGGTGACGGCCCGGGGGCTGCACGGGGTGCGGAGCCCCGCTCCTCTCCAAGTTCAAGTCCTCTGTTCTAGACTCTGATCTAGACTCTTCTGTGTAGACTAAGTGTCTGTTCTCCTACACACTTCCCTAGCACTCCGCCCACCAGGACCTAGGATTGGCCCTCTGTTCTAGGTGATGCATGCAGGGTTGGATTTCTAAGTTAACCAGGTCACTGCTGTGTCAGAGAATATTGAGGCTGCATTTATGGCTGCAATACCCTCTTGTGACGCACTCGTTGCGGGGCGCCACACATGCTCAGAAGCAAGGTACAGCCCTATCTCTGCTAACTGATGACAGATCCGTGTCTGTCCATGTGATCCTTGAAATTTAAGGATCACCACGGATGTGCAAAAAATGTAAGTAAACAAATATACAAAAATAAACAAATGCACACTTTGTGATAAAACATGCATGGTTGAAATCTGTGTTATCCCTTACAGCATGCTGTCTTCAGACTACATAGCAAAAATCTGATGACAGATTGCCTTTAAAGATATCTCAAAAAATAAATTACTGCCAATCAATAATGGCTATACTAAAATATTTCAGAATTGATATTTCTTTTACACTGTGAGATGTAAAAATGTTACCATGGAAACAAAGATGTATTTAAAAAGAACTAACAATGTGTCATACATTAAAACTATTAATGTACCACAAATCAATCTTTATTCAATTTATGTATCAAACAAGGTATTAAGTCAGTCATTCAATTATATAACGAGAATTCGGATGGTTCACCTTCCATCATTGCTCCACAAGCCCAAGTGTTTTTTCATTGTGGAATGGAGTTACAAAAACATACAGAATGTGCCAGTTAACAAAAAAACAACAACAACAAAAAAAAGAATATATGAAAACATTAACCCCTTGGTGACGGAGCCAATTTCCACCTTAATGACCAGACCGTTTTTTGTAATTCTGACCAGTGTCCCTTTATGAGGTTATATCTCTGAAACGCTTCAACAGATCCTAGCGATTCTGAGATTGTTTTTTTGTGACATATTGGGCTTCATGTTAGTGGTAAATTTAGGTCGATAATTTTTGCGTTTATTTGTGAAAATATAAAAAAATTGGCAAAAATTTTGAAAATTTCACAATTTTCAAATTTTGAATTTTTATTCTGTTAAACCGGAGAGTTATGTGACACAAAATAGTTAATAAATAACATTTCCCAGATGTCTACTTTACATCAGCACAATTTTGTAAAAAAAAAAATTTTGGTTAGGAAGTTATAAGGGTTCAAAGTTCATCAGCAATTTCTCATTTTTCCAGCAAAATTTACAAAACCATTTATTTAGTGACCACATCACATTTGAAGTCCGTTTGAGAGGTGTAAATGACAGAAAACACCCAAAAGTGACACGATTCCAAAAACTGCACCCCTCGAGCTACTCAAAACTACATTCAAGAAGATTATTAACCCTTCAGGTGCTTCACAGCAACTAAAGCAAAATGGAAACAAAAATGGACATTTTAATTTTTCCAACAAAAATGTTCTTTTAGCCTCAATTTTTTCATTTTCACATGGGCAACAGGATAAAATGAATCCTAAAATTTGTTGGGAAATTTCTCCCGAGTATATCGATACCTCATATGTAGTCATAAACCACTGTTTGGGCGCATGGCAGGGCTCAGAAGGGAAGGAGCGCGATTTGACTTTTGGAGCTAATTTACCATTCAAAAAGTCAAATGGCGCTCCTTCCCTTTCGAGTCCTGCCGTGCACCCAAACAGTGGTTTATGACTACATATGAGGTATCGGTGTACTCAGGAGAAATTGCCCAACAAATTTTAGGATGCATTTTATCCTGTTGCTCATGTGAAAATGAAAAAATTGAGGACAAAAGAAACTTTTTTGTGAAAAAAAAAGTACTTTTTCATTTTTACGGATCAATTTGTAAAGCACCAGAGGGTTCAAAGTGCTCACTATGCATCTAGATAAGTTCTTTGGGGGGTCTAGTTTCCAAAATGGGGTCAATTGTTGGAAAGCTCCAATGTTTAGGCACACAGGGGCTCTCCATACGCGACATGGTGTCTGCTAACAATTTGAATGGAAAATTAGCTCCAATAGTTAGCAGACACCATGTCACGTATGGAGAGCCCCTGTGTGCCTAAACATTTGAGCTCCCCCACAAGTGACCCCATTTTGGAAACTAGACCCCCCAAGGAACTTATCTACATAGGTGGTGAGCACTTTGAACCCCCAGGTGCTTCACAAATGAATCTGTAAAAATGAAGAAAGAAAATTTTTGTGGAAAAGAAAGTACTTTTTCATTTTTACGGATCAATTTGTGAAGCACCTGGGGTTCAAAGTGCTCTTTATGCATCTAGATATGTTCCTTGGGGGTCTAGTTTCCAAAATGGGGTCACGTGTGGGGTAGCTCCAATGTTTAGGCACACAGGGGCTCTCCATATGCGACATGGTGTCTGCTAACAATTTGAATGGAAAATTAGCTCCAATTGTTAGCAAACACCATGTCACGTATGGAGATCCCATGTGTGCGTAAACATTGGAGCTCCCTCACAAGTGACCCCATTATGGAAACTAGACCCCCCAAGGAACTTATCTAGATGGGTGGTGAGCACTTTGAACCCCCAGGTGCTTCGCAAATGAATCCGTAAAAATGAAAAAAGAAAATGTTTGTGGAAAAGAAAGTACTTTTTCATTTTTATGGATCAATTTGTGAAGTACCTGGGGGTTCAAAGTGCTCACTGTGCATCTAAATAAATTCCTTGGGGTGTCTAGTTTCCAAAATGGGGTCACGTGTGGGGGAGCTACAATGTTTAGGCACACAGGGGCTCTCCATACGCGACATTGTATCCGCTAACTATTGGAGCTAATTTTCCATTCAAATTGTTAGTACACAATGTTTAGGCACACAGGGGCTCTCCATATGCGACATGGTGTCCGCTAACAATTTGAATGGAAAATTAGCTCCAATTGTTAGCAGACACCATGTCGCGTATGGAGAGCCCCTGTGTGCCTAAACATTGGAGCTCCCCCACAAGTGACCTCATTTTGGAAACTAGACCCCCCAAGGAACATATCTAGATGCATAGTGAGCGCTTTTAACCCCCAGGTGCTTCACAAATTTGTCTGTAAAAAGGAAAAAAAGATTTTTGTGAAAAAAAGTACTTTTTCATTTTTACGGATCAATTTGTGAAGCACCTGGGGTTTCAAAGTGCTCACTATGCATCTAAATAAATTCGTTGGGGGGTCTAGTTTGCAAAATGGGGTCACTTGTGGGGAAGCTCCAATGTTTAGGCACACAGGGGCTCGCCATACACGACATGGTATCCACTTACTATTCCAATTGTTAGTGGACACCAAGTCACGTATGGAGAGCCCCTGTGTGCCTAAACATTGAGGCTCCCCCACAAGTGACCCCATTTTGTAAACCAGACGCCCCAAGGAACTTATCTAGATGCATAGTGAGCACTTTGAGCCCCCAGGTGCTTCACAAACTGATCCGTAAAAATGAAAAAGTACTTTTTTTTAACAAAAATCTTTTTTTTCCTTTTTACCGACTAATTTGTGAAGCACCTGGGAGTTAAAACTGCTCACTATGCATCTAGATATGTTCCTTAGGGGTTCTAGTTTCCAAAATGGGGTCACTTGTGGGGGAGCTCCAATGTTTAGGCACACAGGGGCTCTCCATATGCGACATGGTGTCTGCTAACAATGTGAATGGAAAATTAGCTCCAATAGTTAGCGGACACCATGTCGCATATGGAGAGCCCCTCTGTGCCTAAACATTGGAGCTCCCACACAAGTGACCTCATTTTGGAAACTAGACGCCTCAAGGATTATATCTAGGGGTATAGTGAGCATTTAGAACCTACAGCTACTTCAAAGAATTTGATAACGTCATATTGAACATTTTCTTTTTTTCACACAATTTCTCACTCTTAGAGCATGTGCACAAGATATGGAGACACCGTGTCCTGGTCGTCTCCTCCCCTGCATTTTTTTTAGTATTAAACTTAAAAAAAAAAAACAACGTGGGGCTTCGCCATATTTTTGCTCCAGCCAGGTACAGCAGGCAGCTACGGGCTGCCACCAACCTTTTCTGCCTAGTTTTAACTGGCTGGAAACCAAAAATATAGGGAAGCCCTTTTTTTAAAAAATTATTTCTTGAAATAATTTAAAAAAAAAATGGCGTGGGCGTTGCCAAATTTTTGGGCCAGCCAGGTACAACTAGGCAGCTGGGGGCTGGAATCCTCAGCGTAGGGAGGCCCAAGCTTTCTGCCCCCCTCCCCCAACTGTGAATTGCAGCCCGCAGCCGCCCCAGAAAATGGCGCATTCATAGAAGCGCCATTTTCTGGCGCTGTATCCAGCTCTTCCAGCTGCCGTGTAGCGGTGGCAGACTGAGTAATAAGGGGTTAATGCCAGCTTTTTGGCAGCTGGCACTAAGCCCGAGATTCATAACATCTGGCCAATATTAGACCGGACCATTAGGAATCTCTAGTAATTTGTAAAGAAGACACGACACAGAGAAAAATATTTTTATTGAAAAAAAAAACACAAACCCATCTTTAGACCACATCTTTATTACTATGACATCCGACGTAGTCCAAAGGGAAGGTCCGACGTAGTCCAGTGGGAGGTCCCACGATAATTCTCATTTAGCATGATCTGCAGTTAACCCCTGTGTGTTCACTCAGGGGTTAACTGCAGATCATCATCCCTGTGTGGTCAATCAGGGGTTAACTGCAGATCAGTTAACCCCTGGATGACCATACAGGGATGATGATCTTCAGTTAACCCCTGTGTGGTCACTCAGGGGTTAACTGCAGATTACCCCTGTGTTGTCACCCAGGGGTTAACTGCAGATCAGTTAACTCCTGAGTGACCACACAGGGATGAAGATCTGCAGTTAACCCTTGTGTGGTCACTCAGGGGTTAACTGATCTGCAGTTAACCCCTGTGTTACAATACAGGGGTGATCTGCAGATAGTTAACCCCTGAGTGACCACACAAGGGTTAACTGCAGATCTTCATCCCTGTGTGGTCACTAAGGGGTTAACTCATCTGCAGTTAACCCCTGTGTTACAATACAAGGGTGATCTGCAGACAGTTAACCCTTGTGTGGTCACTCAGGGGTTAACTGTCTGCAAATCACCCCTGTATTGTACCACAGGGGTTAACTGCAGATGAGTTAACCCCTGAGTGACCACACAGGGATGAAGATCTGCAGTTAACCCTTGTGTGGTCACTCAGAGGTTAACTGCAGATCTTCATCCCTGTGTGGTCACTCAGGGGTTAACTCATCTGCAGTTAACCCCTGTGTCACAATACAAGGGTGATCTGCAGATAGTTAACCCCTGAGTGACCACACAAGGGTTAAGTGCAGATCATTATTCCTGTGTGGTGATTCAGGGGTTAACTCTGCCTCTGTCCCGGAGCACGCCCACAGAGCAGAGGCGCCGGGACAGAGACAGAGAGAAGAAGCAGGCTCAGGACGCCGGGACTGAAGGCAGGTGAGTATGAAAAGCAGGGGCGCAGGGGGGGTGCCCAGAGGGGTGAGGACGGGGGGGGGGTGCCCAGAGGGGGGCAGGGGGGTGCCCAGAAGGGTGAGAACAGGGGGGGGTTGGGAAAACTCCATCCGACTTCTAGGGGCCTCAAGCTCTGCAATAAGTCTTTTGGTGACCTCATTTTTGAACGATTCAATATGAAATTGGGGGCATGCGGGGGCTAAGGCACGCTAGCGGAGTTCAGCAGACAGTTAAGAGGGGAAGATTGAATTTGCATCAAATACATTTTGTTGAAATTAAAGATACCAGAATTGGGAAAACCTCTCCTCCGTCCTCCTCATACCTGCTTCACGGCTTTCACTTCCCACCCGATTCTCTGATCAGCTGCTCTTTGATATTCTTTACCCACCAGGTCTACTGCGGACTAGACTCTATGGAGATATGTGAACAGGGTACACTTCATTGATGTTACCTCCCACATGGAAAGGTGTGGGAAAAGCGGAGGAACAGTTAGTATTAGAAATTATTGGATTTTTTGTACTTTTAGAGCCCATAGAATGTAGAAAAGTGATAGTTGGCAGACTACCATTCTAACTGGACTCAAACAGATAAATTCCTAAAAAATTGTAAATCATTATAATTACAGATGAGCAATCTGAACACTAAAGTTAGGGGTTCGTACCAGAAAAAAAAACTTGTGTCCGAGTTTGGAGTTCCGATGCTGTTCGTATAATAATAAAGTTTGTCAAAAGGTGCAGCACAGTCAATTAACAAGTTTTTTGGCATATGGACATTGCCTATATGCTGCTGTGAATGATAAACTAAATAAAATGGCATGAGGTGCCCCTTTTTTTGCTATCCAGTGCAGGTAAAGCACATAGCTGCGTGCTGCAGCTGTCAGTTGTTCGCTTTACATTGGCTAGTTAACAAAAAAGGGGGGACCTCATGTTGTTTATGTAAATTATTTTTTTAAATAATTTTAAATAATGACATGGGGACCCTCTATTTTTGATAACCAGCCAAAGCAAAGCAGACTGTTGGTATTATTATGAAAGGAAAAAACGAAAGGTTGCGCCACGCTGATCCCACACATAGAATAAGGGTTAATCAGGGATACACTCACCTAGCACTGTTGTGCACCGCACAACAGGGAATGGAATACAAGATGAGTGTAAATTCGGTCAGTTGTTCTTGAGGCGGCCTTCCACTTGGCTCCGTGTGATAAGGCTCCGAGGTCAGGGCGACCGTGTCCACCGGGCCTGGACACTTAATCCCAAGGGAGGCAGCTCTATTGCATGTTCAGCAAGGTCTCTCCTCCAGCAGCTCTCATACCACACCCCGAAAGGAGGAGGGTAATAATGAGAAGGAAAAATAGTATGGAAGTGAGCGCTAGAAAAGACCAGGGAACTGAAAATTAAGAGAATTACCTCTAGGTTTATTAAAAAGTGGGTAAAGCGAGCCCTCAGCCACAACGCGTTTCGACAAACGTCTATCTCAAGTGGACATCCACTTCTCATTGTGGTATTATTAGGCTATGGTTATTTGGCCTTTCCCAGCCTAAAAATACTAGTACCCCCCAATTGAGGTGCATTCGTTAGATGCCTCAATTGTGTTGCTTTACTTGGCTCTTCCTAATTGCCCTGGTTCATTGGCAATTGGGGTAATACTTTTGGGGTTGATGACAGCTGTGTAGTTGCAGCCAGCATCAATCCCTGGTGTTAGTAATGGACAGGTGTCTATCAGACACCTCCATTGTTGACTCATTAAATGTAGCATTAAAAAACACGCACACACAGCAAAAAATTATTTTCTAGTATTTGGATAAAGACTTCCCTTAGTCCTAGCTACAGCCATATTACAGCACCAAAGTTCGGGTCCCCATTAAATTAAAAGGGGTTCAGGGTTTGGCATCAGGTTTGGTTCAATTCTTGGTACAAAACTAAACTTTAAACTAAAGTCAGTCCGAACCCAGTGAACCTGAACATCCACAGGTATGCTTATCTCTTATTATAATCCAATTTTATATTTACTTATAATCAATTTGCATATTTCTGCAAGCTACCATTTCTTTCTGCCACATCATCAAATATCTGTATGTTTAAGGGATTTACTTTAAATATTTCTTAAATATATTGTTCTACTACAAAATGAATCAATGCAGACAAATACTTTAAATGAGTTCAGAGAAGACATCTACATAAAGTAATTTGTCAATATATTATTATGACATGTAAAATATACGTTGTATATTGCTAGAACGATAGCATTTACTTTAGCAATTAATCTGAAAGACACATTCTAGTAAGCATTGTGGGAACAAGCTCATTAGAATGCGACTACATGAATTTCAGACCCTAAAAGACCGGTGTAACGTATAAGCAATGAGATGTGTGCCAGTAATCATTTCAATGCTTTAAATTTCATACCATCCCATGAGGCTTCTTTATGCTGTTTGAAACTCCATTAGTGGATGTCTGTGTTGTTTACTTTCCTACATCACGGTTTTACTTACTAACAGAAATAGACTTCAAATGAGCTCAAATTTTACAATGTATATATATTACCAATTAAAAAATGTAATTCTGATCTGAAAATCTATTAGCTTCTTCATAAGCAGCACAGACATTTGGAGAATGTATAAGACATTGGAAGGTTAATTTGTTAAGTAATAGTTCAGCTTTAGCTTTCTTGTTTGTAAATTGGAAAACGTGCAAAAACGGCAATGTATCAAATATTTATTTTCCCCACTGTATAAATCTAAACACATTTATTGGATATATTCCTACTATAAAAATGTCGCCAATTCTGAAGAAGGTCATCCTATCCACCTTTGACATTATTCCTACATACTTCGAAAACCCACTATGCATATAATCCTAACCCCCCCACTGTATATTGTTCCTTCATTGATACACTACTCACAAAAAGTTTGTAGTCATCCAATGAAATTTCAGGATGAACCTTTTCAGATTAACTTAATGTGACCTTTTCTACAGCTTTGAATGCCAAGTCCCACTGGCCAATGTTTCAGTTTTATTTTTTTGCACAACTTGCTGTTCTCTAACAAGGAGCTTCATGGAAAAATTAAAAGCAGGTGTTTGATCCATGAATCGCCCAATATATTAATGTTGCAATTAGAATTGGTATTTTAACAGTTCTGCATCATTCTGTTCAAAATTTGACAAAATGGCAACTAGCAAATGATCATACCAAGGCTTCAAGCTTAATGTTCTCTGTGGTCCCTGAGCTTAGAGTTTGAATGTCATCAAAGGCTTCAAAAGAGACACAGAGATACAGAAAGACTGACTGAAAGGCATAGATAGAAGTTGATATTCTTTGGTCACATCCCCACCGATGACACGGTCATTGTGAACAATGCCCTGCGGAAGCAGATGATGAGTGCCGCAGAACTCAAGGCATATTTAAGAGAGGTGAAAGACAATCAAGTGTCAGGTCAGATCATTTGAGAACCATTTACATCAGAGTGGTATGCGTGTAGATGAGTTGCAAGGGTACCTGACCACACCACCAGCCACAGGCATCCTAATCTTACATGGGCCAGCGAGCATCTATGCTGTTCAAGGGACCAATGGGCCTCAGTGCTGTTCACTTATGAAAGTTGATTAACTCTAAGTAGAAATGATGGCCACCAATGATTTTGGAGACCTCAAGGATAGCGCTATGTGTCAACCACTGTAGTCACCAGATGAGCCTTTGGTGGTGGTGTAACAGTGTGAGTAGGTGTGGCTAATCAATACAGAACTGTCCCATTCTTTGTGAAGAACTGCCCTATTCTTTGTGGATAGTAAAGTCACAAGCTCATACTATATTAATAACATTATTAATCCAGTCATTGTGGCTCTTAACAACACAGGCCTAATTTCATCTTCATGAATGACAATGCCCCACCTCATTGAGGTCTTATCATTATGGAATGGCTGCTGCAGACTGGAGTACCTTAAATAGAGTGATCTGCACTTTCTTTAGACCTGATTCAAATAGAAAACCTATGGGAGCATCTGAGCTGCCATGTACAGTTTCCTAACTCTGTATCCCAGAACATCAATTACAGGAGGGCCACCCTCCAGTAGCATGCTATGTTTCAACAGAGATTAACTTGACTTGTGAACAGTGTGATGAATAAGCAGTATTGGTAAGGAATATTGCCATATTCCCCAGATTCCATTCCTCCCAGAAAGCAATTTGATAAGACACATCTCACTCATAAAGAGATAAGCCCCCACCTTTTTCTGGCCAGAGGCCATTCATCTCTGGCCAGTAGTAGATTAATTAGCATGTAGATGGAAGCCAACAGGCCACACAAAAGACGCTCTTCCTCAACTTTGATATGGTAATCAGCTAGGGAGCTCCCTAGGAAATGGAGATTAGGTGACACTTCCAAATCTTCTGAAAGCCAGTAGAGGGGAAATCTTTTCTGCAACTCAGACTTACCGGAATCGTAAATATAACGTTAATATTTCATGAGCCGTGCTGTCTATGAACATGGCAAGCATAGATATGTGATCGCGATATCTAGACGGTCATAGGGCTTGTATTTATATGAATGTAGGATGACTGTAAGCCATGTAAACGTAATATTGGCTACTAGGCTGCTCTCAGAGTAGCTATGTTTCATATCCAGACAAAGATAAAATCATAACTAAAAATATGAAAGTATTGTCTTCCGTCTGTGATGCCCACGGACAAGGCTAGGTCAGATTATAGAATTTGGGTGTCTATATCTCCCCTCAGAGGGGTGGGAGTTGCGAGATGGGTGGAGACAGGGGTCAGCCCATAATGTATAAAAATCATCTGCTCCATCTCCATATTGTATTTCTTCTGAAGAGGCATTATTCCACCAAAGCCAGAGATTACCCAAGGAACAGATTGGCGTCACGCCGCCCTTGTGGTGCCATCAGCACTAAAGTAACTGCTCACATGTGTGTGTAATTCTGTGTATCCCATTTACCCTTTTATTGGCATATATGACTGTACTATTTATAACATCTTAATAAAAACTGTAAATATTAATATCTAGTGTACCATTAGTGTGATTAAATATATAAATTTAATCTTGAGTTGCTCTTTTTATCTTGATCACGAATCCCACGTCCGTGTGCTCATTTAACGCTACCTGGGTTGGTTTCTGACCCAATATAAGCCCGACCACGGACCAGACTTATATTAAACGAGAAGCTGGTGGCAGCATTTGTGCTTGGGGTTATTCAGGGCCTCTGGCAGTGACGGGGTGGAGGGGATTATATGTGCTTCTGGCTGCGGGCTAGAAGGCATATACCACACTCACTGAGAGGTGCCTTAATAAACCAGCATAGGCAGGGCAGCTGCGGCCCTTCTTTATCCTCAGGCAGTTCTCTGACTGACCTGGGTTTAACAGGAGGCGCTGTGGAGCTGCCAGGTTCGGTGGGCCGATTTCACCACAAACAGCATGAGACATCTTTGTCAAACTAATTAGTGCTTAAGACAAGTTGTTGAGACATTGATTTTGGGGTATTCCCACCACTATTGTTGGCTGATGAGGAAATCCTCATTACGTGGTTCTTCTTAAATGCTCTACTTTCATGTTAAAATATGACTGTAGCGTGAACTTTTCACATTTCCCAAAAATGTCACTCGAAAGTCAAATGTCCCAAATTTTTTGGGAGTAGTGTATATACTTGTTTAACTATTAATAAGTTATCTAACACTAATGGCCACTTTACACGCAGCAACAGGAAGATAGAAAACGGCAGGTGTCGGAGACAATTGTACCTTTTACCTTCAAAACACCTTGCAGATACCTGAATTACACGCAGCCACTTTAAGGTGTTTTGAAGGTAAAAGGTACAATTGTCTCCGACACCTGCCGTTTTCTATCTTCCTGTTGCCGCGTGTAAAGTGGCCATAACAAATAAAGGGTATATAAAAAAAACCTTTAGCATATCCTCTGTGTGATGTCCAGTATGTCCACATAGAAGTTGGTGCACTTTTTCCAGGAACATTTCTCCTTGCTCACTGAGGAGAGATCCACAGAACTTTTAAACCAGGCTGAGTTGGCAAGTTTAGAAGATTTAGAGGTGAGCCTCATCTAGCTATATGATGTAAAGGTGACCATATATAAAGTGTATTGGTTTGTAAAATTTGATTTATTTTTCTTCTTCTTCCGCTTTTAACCCCTTGGTGTCATGGTCAATATTTGTTTTTGTGCTTTTGCTTTTACCTCCCCTTATTCCAAGAGCCATATTTTTTTGGTTGATATAACAATTTGAGAGCTTCTATATTGCAGAGAAGTTGTAGTTTTAAAGGACAGCAATAACTAAATAATGTATTGCAAAAATTAAAAAAACTTAGAAATAACATAAAATGATGAAAATGAAGGTTGCATAATTCCACCAAATGTGTTTTATTTTGTTTTAAGGTATTCATTGTCCAGTAAAAATAACCTAGCAACATTCTTTTCCAGGTCCATATAAATACAGTGATACTTAAAAAATACATTCAGAAATTTCTAAAAAATTAAAAAAAATGGGTTATGTTGCCATTTTCAGAGACCAGTAAAGTTGTTTTTTGCTTGGCAAGTGATGTTTTTATTGATTTATGGAACACAATAGCTTTTTATTTCATTCTTTAGGGAGGTGTGGCAACTGGAAATGAGCAGACCTGAACTTTAAAGTTTGGTGTTTGTGCGGAACACATACTCTGTGCAATTGTTACATAAACTAATGGCTTTATTACCCTGTGATTACCATTACAGGACTACGATGTACAATAGAAAATAATACTGTGGTAGCGTGTTAGCTAGAAAAATCGGTGTAAATACTTGTTTCCCAAAAAAATTATAGAAGTATTCTAGGAATTTCAATATCATACCTACTATACTTTTGTCATTTTTTGGGACGTAAGTATGTACATCGTTACAGGACTACAAAGTCTATCGCGCAGCAGTCCACACGCCCCTTGCTGTGATTGACACCTCACAATCAACGCACAATCTATTGAGTGCCAGATGTGGGTGGGGGCGGCCATTAAAGCTCTAATGTGATCCTGAAACTAAATTCTTTGATTGTGTCAGAACGGCTTCACAAAGTAACTTATGTGATATATCGTTGGATTCAGGATTTCTTTGTCTACATTATAATGCTGTCAGATAAGGTAGCAAAAACATGCTGGCAGATGCCACTTTAAATGACTTTGGTGGTTTAGCAGAATATTTTCTGTCAATGTCTTACTGGAAGGTTAGATCCCATCCCGATGTAACATTTCTGATGGACTTAAATTTTAAGTATTCCCAAAAAATTGCCCTGTTCTTCTGCCAGCCATTTTTCTTTATATGTAACCATGTAACAAGTTTTCCAGACCATTCTTATGGAAATAGTCCCCACAGCAGCAACATGCTTCACTGGGAAAATAATGTTCTTGGAATTAACGGAAGCTTCTCATGATGGCTAAAACCATCAATTTAAATCTCTTCCATCAGAAACATTCCATGTGTTTCAAGAGTCTATCAAATTTTCTTTTCTAAACTATGAACATATTTCTTATGTTTTTCTTAATGCATTAGTTTCTTTCCAGTCACTCTGTACAGTCCACTGCTGTAGATTGGTGGAGCTCTTTCTCTATGATCATAGGCTTCCCTGTGAAATCTCTGATTAGCACTCTTCCTTACCTTATGTCTTTTAGTGAGTGGTCTGTTCTTTTCTTTATAAAGAATTACAAGGTGCTAAATAGAATGTTCATAGAATTGTTTGATACTTTTTGTTTGATACTTTTTTTATCACCTAATACTTATATCTTCTAAAACTTTGACCTGTTTAAAGAGTTTTTGGGTAATTTTATTACTTGCTTAGTGGTGTTGCAGTCCAAGGGTCTTTTTTGTGATTGGTGGATTTAAACATGGAGCAAAGTCAATTTATATTCAGGATACATTGATCTTTATTGACAATGATAGGAGTATGTCCTGCAGACCTCCAGTGTAGGCATTGGAGATTAAAATACAGTCATGTCCTTAGGTACAGTAGCAGTCTACAAAATCTTAGCGGAAATAAATTTTGCAGTGATTCAGCATGTACAGAGCTTGGTTAGAGGGAAAGTATTTTCTTCTGAAGTAAATCTGTTTTGTCTGTTTTTTCTATTGAGACTCATTTCCATTTTATTTTAATAGAGCTAGCAATGCAAATGATTGATGTTTCCAATTGAATTGTCATGAATTTTTGCAAAAATATATATCAGTTGTCAACATTGAATTAACTTCTGTGTAAACTGTCACTTTGGTATTAATAGAATGTGCTGTCAAAATGATAGCTTCTGGGAATCTGATGATCAACGAACTGAACTGTGACACCCAACATGGTGGCACTTCCTCTTGTCACCGCAAAATAAGGCTTTCTCAACAAAACAGAAGGATATCAATATATTTGAAAGTAATAGGAATATATTAACTTGCCACACACTAAAAATATCTTGTAAATCCGAGTTAAAATCGTATGTCTTGCCATGTTATATTAAGAAGGCACTTTTCAACATTCAGTCAATCAAACAAAACTAGAGTATATCCATGAGTTATTCCTTCAAACTATCTTAACCTGTTAGTATTTACAGAACTATGGTATCAACTATCTGAAACAGCTTCCTTGCTGCTTTAAGTGTTTTCTACATTTTTCTTATGTACCCAGATCTGAAAATATACAGCGTAAACAAGTATGTATATTTCATTTTCCACTATATACTTCCAGGTCATTTCCTTAGGTCAATAACTCACATTCACTAGCTGGAAGTTCACACCATCAGACTCTTGTTCCTACATCACAATGCTGTGTCAATTTCCTATTTTTTTTGAATGGTGAAATACCGACTTTCAGTATGGGTGACTTTAACATCCACATTAACTATCCAATCTCCCCATCTGTCTTTCAGTTTCCACATCTACCTTCACTCTATAGCAGGGGAGGGCAACTCCAGTCCTCAAGGGCTACAAACAGTGCATGTTTTTATCATTTCTTTAGTGCTACAGATGTTGGAATCATCACCTGTGCAGGTGATTAAATTACTACCCATGCAATGATAAGGAAATCCAGAAAACAAGCATTGTTGGTGGCCTTTAAGGACTGGAGTTGCCCAGCCCTGCTCTATAGCCTTCATAACTAACTTTTCTATACATGAAGACAAGCATACACTTGATCTGACTTTATTGTTGCTGTGTTAGGTTTCTTACTTTATTTACTCTCCTCCACCACTCTTTAAACATATTTTTTTTAATCTACTATCAAAAAGTCAGCTTTTTCAGAACACTCCTGTCATACTAGCAAACATCTATATCCGATTAAAATTAATCAAATTATAGACTGGCAACAGTGATTACTGCCACAAGTTCCTTTAATCTCCTTTTCAATTTTGGCTGACAAATATCGCCAAAAAACCTCTAAAAAGCTCATTGACTGAAGCATCAACCAGAAACTCCAAATTTCCTGACGTAGAAATGTCAAGAGTGGCGATCACATCTCAAGAGCAATTTTTTTTTCTTTAGCATTTCTCGTTGTTTGCTAAATGTCTACTTAGAAAACCAAATATGTCAACAGATATGTTCTGTTACAAATTTATGCTTAAAGGGAACCTCTCACGTCCTCTGTGCCTCCAGAACCACAAGCAGTTCTGTCCACATATCAAAATGCCTTGCCTAACAGTACACTCAAGTAAATGTATAGGTAAACAGATCTTTAGAAAAAGTATTTCTAAAGACTGTTTATGAGATGCTAATTAAAACTTTGACTAGTCGAGGAGGTGTTCGTTCTCAGAGTAGTTGTCCACCTTAGCATGATTACACGCCCCTTTGAGTGTGATAACATGCTTTAGAAAAGCCAATGTATTTACCTCTTAAACAGTTTTTATTGAATATTTTTAAATATAAAACATACAAAAAGTAAAACAGCCAGGCAATTAAGTAAAGCATAACCGCCTCACACGAGTCAGATTTAGTCAATAACTATTAATGGATTGTCCAGAGCCATAATGTTGTCTTGAGTATCATATTCCTTATCATCATAAACATTCGAGAAACAAAATAGAATGAAAAGAAAAGAGTGTAGAGTAGGTAATAGAAAGTACGGAAAAAAGAGAAAGGAGGAAATGGGGGGTCTGTCTAAGAGGGCAGAAGAAAGAGGGGGGGGAGTGTAGGGAACTGAGGGGTGAAGTATGAGGAGGGTTGAATCTCTCCCATTTGTGTTAACTGCCTCTCTGTTCTAACCTACTCCGCTAATTTGTCTCCAAGAGTGTTCAAAATGCAGGTGATTCATGAAACACAATCCATTCCTGCTATGTTTTGTAAAACGTATCCTCACGCTGTACCGTAATGGTGGATGGCCTCTTCATCCTACATAGAAAATCCATTTCAACTATCCAATCTCTGATAATGGGGGCTGTCTTAGAATGCCACTTCCAAGGAAAGATAGCATGAGTGGCCGTTATGCAATCTTTTAGGAGTCCTACCTTGATGCTCCTGAAGGAGCCTGCGATCATTGACAGTAGGCCCAGCTATGGATTACTTTGAATGATTTCACCAGAAACATTTGAATACATTTCAAAGACCTTATTCCAAAGTCTTTTAATTTATGGATAATCCCACCAGATGTGGAGCATGTTACCTTCAGATGCTTCACATCTCCAGCAGAGGCCAGATACCAGTGGTTATTATGAAGGTGGGCTGGATAGAAAAGCCAACATATTTGCCAGTGCTATACAAAGCCATGCGTGCACGCGGTTTTGTTTTCCTCAGCATTGAGCTTCTCTGACACATGGTTTATATGCCCCAGCTTCGGAGAGCTCAATGTGCTTGACCGTAAGTTGTCTGCTCTTCTGGTCATGTGCACTGCACTGAAGCCAGATGTTCGCGTCCCAGCTTCACAGAGGCGTAATACGCATGATCGGAAGTGCAAACGACATGCACAGTGAGCCTCTCTGAAGCCGAGGCACATAAACCTTGTGTCAGAGAAGCTCAATGCTGAAGGGAACAAAGCCATGTGTGCATGGCTTTGTATAGTGCAGGCAAAGACACTGGCTTTTCTAAAGCATGCTATAACGCCCACAGGGACGTGATAAACATGCTAAGAGGGTTGAATAGTTCGGGAACTAATGCCCCTGACAGATTCTCTTTTAAATTTATAATTCTGCCATTCACCATACCGAACCATCTTATTTACAATTCTCATCTTCTACTATTAAGAAAAAAAAATTGAAAGCAGCACTAGGAACAGTTCACTTCGGTACAAAAGTCCAGCAGTGTTCAGCTGCATACAGTTACCAAAAAATCGGACAGCACTCCTTGTTGCAAACCATGCTTTTCTTTATTGGCCCATCAGACTGAACGTTCGTTCCCAAACCTTCTTCCACTTACTATTAAGTATAAAGTATTCCAAAAAGAACTAATTTCCTCACTGATGAACATTTTTTAGGGTGCATAACCTATACGCTTTAAGCAACCGCCAGTCGGCTACATGTTTGAGGTCACTTAATAGCATACATCTCCTCCCTCATCTCTGTCTATCACCCCACCCGTTCTCTTCGCTCTGGAAGTGACTTTAGACTCACTTCTGCATTAATCCGAACCTCCCACTCTCGGCTCCAAGACTTCTCCCGAGCCGCACCAATTCTTTGGAATGCTTTACCCCAAGAAATTAGGTGTATCCACAACTTAGATAGTTTTAGGCGATCCCTAAAAACACATCTTTTTAGGGCGGCCTACCTATCATGATCCCAAATCAGTCATCTAGACATAGCCTATCCGCTCCATCTCAAGTGGATCACATATAACGGTTGTGGCCACTTATTCTGCTCCTATCTGTTCCCCATCTCCTCAAGTTGACAATAATATCATTGTTAGATTGTAAGCTCTTATGAGCAGGGCTGCCATTTTTTGCTCTAATGTATTATGTTATGCTCTGTATTGTTTTTGGCATTGTATTGTATTTTCTAATTGTTTCTTATGATTGTTTAAATGTGAACGTTGTATTGTGAAGCGCTGCGGAATATGTTTGCGCTATTTAAATAAAAATTATTATTATTATTATATTTATATAATCTGACCCCATCTATGATACAAACAGAAACATTGTTAATGGATTGGTGCACATATGCTGTCATTGTCCAGGGCAATGTATACCCTTCAGCAAGATGTGCTGCCGAAAACAATCATTTTTTAAAAGAATGACTATAACAGATGATCGAGTGTTTTGCTCATTAGTTCGATGATTACACAACCACAATATTGTTCCCAATAATCATGCACCTTTAGCTTGAAAATGGGTTTAGCAATCTTTTGTCCTACTCCAAAGATGGCAATCAAGGAGGCTACTTATCATAGCTTTATCCTGTAATGAGCTGAACACCTGTGTGTCGATCATATGACCATCAGAACATTGTTATCCAATGGAAGCAAGCTATTAAAATGGCTAATGATTAACTGCAAGAATAGATCTTGAAAAACACAAGGAATACAGAAAATATAACAGAAAATTAGATAACTGTTCACAAATATTCAGTACCTTAAAACAATTAAATAAAATATAAAAAAAAACATGTAGAATTTCCTTTACTCTTAACAAAAATGTCCTACTTTGTGTTGGGGGTATCACATAAAATCCCAAAATACATTTGTTTGTGGGTGTAAGATGAAGATATGTGGAAACGTTCACAGGGTATGAATATTTTTTCAAGACCCTGTACATCATATCATCATGAAACCAACACAACACCTTCACAGGTAATTGCTATGACACCAGGGACGAGGATCCTCATTATAATAGCATCTTTTTTTTTTGCATAGCATACAATTTTTGACACATGTGTCACATATAACTCCATGCAGATGCTTGTTCCTGTTAATACACAGAACGTTGACATGAAAGATACTCCTGATACTTTATCTATTTAGAAAAATATAAAATACACACATACATATATTGTAGCTGAATATAGCACGTTGCTATCTATAGTATACTGTTATTACAAAAACAACTGAAAAAACAAGGATGTTTGATGTGTTTAATTTTTCTTTTTTTTTTTCCCAACGTTCTCATCCTCCGCAATAATTGGTTGTACTATCAAAGTATGACAGATGCAGAAATATGCAGACAATTCCCACCAGACCGTCGCTGCTGTGCGAGAGAAGGTTTTAAAATAGATGGAAAGAATATTCCCATTCCACAAAATTTATTTTTATTTGGAATAATAATTTGGTATTTTACAGTTAATAAATAAGCATTGAGATAGGTTACATTGTTTAGATTATCATGTGATATTATGTGAACTAGATTAGTCAAAATGATTGCTTTGTTAACAGACGTGTAACGATTAGATGTACAAAAACGCAATATTTCCTAAAATAGCTATAATGATGTAAAGATGTAATAGCCTTAAATGAAACCTATCACCCCAAAATGTAATTTAAATGAGCTACTCTTTTTCTAATTGACAGAACTAGCTTCCTACATCAAGCACTGCCTAAAGTCAGCTGGCGTTTGTGTGTACGAGCACCGACACAGCCTGTGACAATCGCAAAGTCCTGGCTTCTCTCTACTGACTCTACTTACTGCATTGATACGCCCTACACAGAAGAGCCAGAAGATAAAACATACCCAGCCAATGTGTGCACGTAGGCAGTGTCAGTGCGCATATGCACACAAGCTGAATTTTGGCAGCACTCGTGAAGTGAGCGCTATCAATCAGAAGCCCCTAATATGCAAAATAAGGGTGCAGAATAACACACAAAACTCTTGGCTACACCAAGCCCAACATTTGCATACATATTAAAATTCATTTAGGCATTGTACCAGTAACTGGGACAGTGTTATTATGATTTTTATAGGTGTAAACCTTCTCATATACCGCTGTATAGCTCATTCAAAATGCATTTTGGGGGGACTGAATCTGAAACAGCATCTGTCAATGACCGAAAAGCCATAAAAAAGGCAAATCATTGGATTGTACTGCAAGATTATATCTGAAATTGTGTAATGGTTCTTAGGCTATTTGCTAATTGAACTTTGTGTTGATAGGCCAAGAGTGACCATGTGTTTGCAGACTTGAACGCTTTCTTAATAAGCTTCCAGGGTGGGTGCAGCTATATGATCAATAGAAATAGTAAGATAGGTAGGTAGTAACCTTCTTCGGTAGAATGGTGAGGGAAAACACTGAGTGAGAATAAACTAAAGGTAAGCTGCCCAAAGAAAATGTTTTCCAATATTATGATGTTGTTATAAAGCAGAAGGGGCTAAATAAATGTATATATAATTTTGTCAGGGAATATTTAATGTAAGTTAAAATGTATTAATTTAAATCATTGCTCATTCTTGGCTTACGATGCTCATACACCTTAGATAGAGGCTGAAGCTATTTCTCCCAACGCTCCCATAAACGTAAATACTTGACTCAGCCAATGAGTGTAGAGTAAGACACTTCATTTTTAATCTTGCTGCAACTTCTCTGCCTGTAGAATGAAAGGATCTGGCAAGAAAATTAAGGCCCCTTTCACTTAGGCGTTTTTAAAAAATGCGGCAGAAGTACCGCATCTGCCACATTTGCCGCCTAACAGCCTTACTTGCGCTGCACTTGCGGCAAGCCCCATGCATTGTCTATGGGACTTGCGGTCAGGTGTGGCAAATGCGGTTTTGCCGGTTGCGGCAGATGCAGCACTTGCGGCCACAAAAAAACACGGTCAGTATCTGCCACATTTGCCGCCTAACAGCCTTACTTGCGCTGCACTTGCGGCAACCATGCATTGTCTATGGGACTTGCGTCAGGTGTGGCAAGTGCGGTTTTGCGGTTGCGGCAGATGCACACTTGCGGCCACAAAAAAACCGGTCAGTATCTGCCCATTGCGCCTAACAGCCTTACTTGCGCTGCACTTGCGGCAAGCCCATGCATTGTCTATGGACCTGCGGTAGGTGTGGCAAGTGCGGTTTTGCCGGTTGCGGCAGATGCAGCACTTGCGGCCACAAAAAAACGCTGTCAGCATCTGCCACAACCGCACTTGCTGTACCTGCCACAAGCCCCATAGACATGGGGGTGTACCGCAAGTGTGCCGCAAGTGTGGCCGATGCGGTAAATCTGCCGGATCTGCCGCATTTTTTCAAAAATGCCTATGTAAAAGCAGCATAAGACAGCCAAATCTTTCCTCTCCTCACATCTTCTGTTTAGGCATAATTAGGAGGCCCAAATACACACTAGATGGTGGACAAATCTTGATTTATCCAATATGTGTTTGGGTCTTTTGAGGTCCAGTAGTCTGCCTTATCAGTGATTAACAGCCATTCCTTTATAACCATGTGTACATATATGGCTGTCAGCTACTTATTAGTACTTGGATCTCTGAGCCAAGAATGATCAAAGATCGACATGCATAAATCACAAGTTAGGCTGATAATTTTTCATAAAACTATACATCACCTCCTCTTTTTCCATCAGATCAGACTGCTTCTTCAACATTCAACATGATGACAGATTTCTTTTGGGTACATTATTATTTATTATGAAGCACCATTTATTCCATGGCGCTTTATATGTGAAAATGGGTATACACAGCAGAGGCAAATATAATATTCTTCAACATACAAGGCACACACAGATACAGGAGGAGAGAAGACCCTGCCCATGAGGGCTCACACTCTACAAGGGATGGGTAAGGATACACTAGGAGAGGGAGAGGACCCTGCCCCGAGGGCTCACAATCTACAAGGGATGGGTGAGGATATAGTAGATGATGGTAGAGCTGGTCATGCTGTACATAGTTATATTATAAAATACAAGTAAAAGCCTTTATGTCTTGACTTAAGATCAAGGCTGTGGAGTCTGAGTCATGGAGTTGGTGTGAATGCCTAAAATATATAATAAATTGGGTATGGTAGTTCAATGCAGAATGTGTTGAGTATTATTATTATTATTATATTCTATCTAAGTATCTTGACTATTGTATCATATTGATTAAAATCCTGATGTTCGCATGGTTCTACAACAAATTTATTACTTCAACATGAGGGATGTATGAAGGAGTTGGATTCAGGAAGATTGAAGAGTCTGAGTTGGGGGTATGTCTTACCAACTCCACAGCTGTGCTTAAAGAGGATCTTTGACCCCCTGGTGCTGTGATAACTGAATTCAATGTGTCTGCTGCATTCAGGGAAGGGGTCCCCCTATGTTTGTAGCACCCCTGTAAGTTGTTGAAAAGACTTTATAAAGTGTACATATAACGTGCCCAGGGGGACTTACTCAGTAATGAGTCATCGCTGTGGCGATCCAGCTCTCTGTGTGCCACGTCCAGCACTCTCTTTTTCAGCCTCCTGTATGTGTCATCGCTGTTGCTGGTGTCCTCCCCGCCTCCAGCCCTCTCTGTGCCACCTCCAGCCCTCTCTTGTTCAGTCTCCTGTATGTGTCATTGCTGAGGGCTGGAGGTGGCACAGAGAGGGCTGGAGGCGGGGAGGACACCAGCAACAGCAATGACTCATTATTGAGTAAGTCCTTCCGGACTCCTTACCTGTACACTTTATAAAGTCTTTTTAACAGCTTACAGGGGATCTAGAGACATGGGGACCCCTTCCTTGAATGCAGCAGACATATTGCATGCAGTTAGCATAGCATTAGGGGGGCGACAGGTCCTCTTTAAGATCATTAAATTGTTGTGTGTTTTAGCAAGTTTTTTTTTTTTTTTTTTAAATCATGAAATAGTCATCTCATTTGGCTAGTTCAATTTCACACACTTTCTACTTTGCAGAAATAGCAGACTGTGCAAGAAAAATATAAAAACTTCAGTACACAGAGTTAAAAGCCCAGATGACTAGTTATGTGACATAGTAACAAGGTTTATTTGCCACAATTGTGTCAATATGAAAAATGGGTTATGACTATGTTTCACACTTCAGTCTCCTACTTCATCACTTTATTTTATTTGTAAACTATTGTTTCTTCCCCAAGCACCCATCACTATGATCCACTGTGATGTAGTATCTGAAACTCTCCTTGTGAATACAATCAGTAGATGCTTTCAATCTACAGTCACAATACTTGCAAAGTAAAAATGATATTAATATCTTCATTTTAAAAATTAAATAAAATGTTTATTAAAGTGAAAAAGTGCTCTTATCCTGCAGATATAGGACAATCTGCAGGTAAATAGCATTCTGAACCTGCCCAGCACCTGAACATTAAACCCAGGAAGAACTGAACTTTAATCCTTCTGATTCATCCAGAGCTAAGGGATGGGGTACTCGGTCACCGGGACTGCTGAATGGGAGTCACGGATGGTCGGGATCCCGGTGCCGTGCCCTGGTGATCAACTTTGGTAGATGTTGATGATGATGGGGGAATAAAAGGGATTATTTACAGGGGAACGTGACGCCACCTGTAGTGTCCGGTAAAATGGTACCGGCGACTGCCAGCCGGCCGCTGAGGTGATGGTTGGGGCAGCAATGTGTGGTACAGCTCCCCACAGGTGGAGCTTTACCTCAGGGCAGCAATGAAGGATGATGGTGAGGGAGGGCAGTGATGGAGATGGTGCTGATGAGAGAGCAGTAATAGGTGCTGGGGCTGCAGTTCTTACCCCTCTGTTGAGCTGATGATGATGCTGAGCCCTCCGGGCACCACAGTAAGGAAGACAGAGTCCAGTGCACGTTTACTTCACTTTAATAGGTACCGGCAGATGTAGTGGTATACGGTACAATCCGGTTTACTGGGGGTCATCACCAGCTCCAGGTTCCCTGTAATGGAGTCTCTAGATGTCTTTATTTCTATGGCTTTCTGGGATAAACTTTTCCTTTTGTCTCTCCACCCTTGCAGAGCTCTCCCGCCAGTCCCCTGATCTCCGTCAGTAAGGTACGGTATCCTTTCCCAGAGGAGCTGAATCTCCCCGACGTCGGTAATGAGGCCATTATCCCACCGGTTATGGATTGTTATGGTCCTGAGGGGCGATGTACCTTGTGGTGCATACGGCAACCCGTTATGTTGGGCCCGCAGTTCGTCGGTCTGTAGTCAGTGATAAACGCCTGACTACTTCGGCTACCCGCAATGCCATGTTCCCCAACATGACCAGCCGGCTCCAACCCAGTCCTGGGACCCCACTTGAAGATGGGGATCCCTCCTTTTAGCTGGGCTGTCAGGCCTGACCACTCTGTCTGCCTTCCAGCACCATCTGAGGTAAACTGTCAACTGTCACTCTTCCTCTATCCTAGGCTCCGCCCCCACCTTATGGGACCTACTAAATCATCGGTTTCCCCCTATTCTAAGTGGTGCGGTCCTAAGTAGGTTTAAAAATAGACTCCATAGAGTGAACCCTGAGCTGATAACTTTACAGGGAAAGAAAAACACAATTTTTTTTAATATTAAAGTGTAATATCACCCTGTGGCGCCTGGTCGCAGGGGCGCCACACTTCCAGCAGCGTTCCAGCTTTATTCATGGGAGGCTCTAGCGTGGGTTGAGTCACCACTCTGTGAATAGGGAGCAACAGTTGTAATCATGCCCCTGCACTGACTGACAGCTGATTCTAATGCTGAGCACCTCTCAGTCACTGCGGGGAAAGGGGGGAATTGTTACTACCACGTCTCTCTCTACACAGAGCGGTGACTGAACCTGCACTGGTGCCATCCCAATAATTGAAATCTAAACACCACGGGAGGATTAAAGATCTTTTCCTCCTGGCAGCAGGGTTTAATGTGCAGGCGCTGTGCTATTAATCTGCAGATTAAGACCCTATCAGGTTAGTAACGTTTTTCCACCGTCAAGTTCACTTTAAAGGGAACCTGTCACCTGAATCTAAGTCCCTACACTATCACTAGCTGTCCCTACACCTTCCTAGCTGCTCCCTATCTATCCCTTTCTCATCTAAAGAGGCCCTATTAAACATCAGAAAAATAAGTTTAAACTTACAGAAGTCCCTGAGGCTGGGGACTGAAAAGGCGGGTCCACGCTCCATTCAGCACTCCTTCATTGTATAGCCCACGCCCCACTGGGCCGCATTATTCTTTATTCCTCCCCCCCCACCATTTGGAATCTCCCGCCCTCTGTGACATAGTATGCACCGGCGGGACGTCACATCCGACGCGGTGCATTATGGGGCCGGTCACGTAATCGGCCCTAGTGCATTATGGGGCCGATTCACGTGATCGGCCCGGCTCCGCGCATGCGTAATGCGCTTATTGAAGCCGGGCCGAGGAATAAAGAATAATGCCGCCCAGCGGGGCGTGCGCTACACAATGGAGGAGTGCTGAAAGGAGCGTGGGCCGCCTTTCCAGTCCCCAGCCTCAGGGACTTCAGTAAGTTTAAACTTATTTTTCTGATGTTTAATAGGGCCACTTAGATGAGAAAGGGATAGATAGGGAGCAGCTAGGAAGGTGTAGGGACAGCTAGTGATAGTGTAGGGACTTAGATTCAGGTGACAGGTTCCTTTAAGGGCAAAAAATATCCCTTGATGTTTATGAGTAATTAATTATATTTTACTTTGGAATATATTAGAAAAGAGTTTAACTATATTGAAATTAGTTATACAGTTGTGGCCAAAAGTATTGACACCCCTGCAATTCTGTCAGATAATACTCAGTTTCTTCCTGAAAATGATTGCAATCACAAATTCTTTGGTATTATTATCTTCATTTAATTTGTCTTCAATGAAAAAAACACAAAAAGAATTGTCCTAAAGCCAAATTGGATATAATTCCACACCAAACATAAAAAAAGGGTGGGCAAAAGTATTGGCACTGTTAGAAAAATCATGTGATGCTTCTCTAATTTGTGTAATTAACAGCACCTGTAACTTACCTGTGGCACCTAACAGGTGTTGGCAATAAACAAATCACACTTGCAGCCATTTGACATACATTAAAGTTGACTCAACCTCTGTCCTGTGTCCTTGTGTGTACCACATTGAGCATGGAGAAAAGAAAAAAGACCAAAGAACTGTCTGAGGACTTGAGAAACCAAATTGTGAGGATGCATGAGCAATCTCAAGGCTACAAGTCCATCTCCAAAGATCTGAATGTTCCTGTGTCTACCGTGCACAGTGTCATCAAGAAGTTTAAATCCCATGGCACTGTGGCTATCCTCCCTAGATGTGGACGAAATTGACGAAAGATTTCAACGCAAGATTGTGCGGATGGTGGATAAAGAATCCTCGACTAACAAAGCGGAAAAAAGTAGGAATGGGGCACCAGTGTGTACAACAGTCTCCAGCAATCCCCGCAGATGCAGCTTGTCGCAACAAACCGCGGTGCCAGTCCAAAGACACAGACAGCACAATTCAGAAAGAAAAGACGGCACTCACCGGTCAGCGTTGCACTTTTATTCAGGTTTGCTGGTTACATGTTGCAGGGAGGGGGAGAGGCAGAGGTGACAACGGCAAGTTTCGCGCTCCTTGCGCTTCAACGGGTTCACTTTGGTTAGTGACCCGTTGAAGCGCAAGGAGCGCAAATGGTGCCGTCGTCACCTCTGCCTCTCCCCCTCCCTGCAACATGTAACCAGCAAACCTGAATACCGACCGGTGAGTGCTTCTTTTCTTTCCGTAAAGAACCTCGACTAACATCCAAACAAGTTCAAGCTGCCCTGCAGTCCGAGGGTACAGCAGTGTTAACCTGTACTATCCGTCGGCGTCTGAATGAAAAGGATTGTATGGTAGGATACCCAGGAAGACCCACTTCTTACCCGAGATATAAAAAAGCCAGGCTTTGCCAAAATTACCTGAGAAAGCCTAAACTTTTTGGAAGAATGTTCTCTGGTCAGATGAGCAAAAGCAGTTTGCCAAAGAAGATTGTTCTAAAATTCTCAGCAGAGCATTGTAAGAAACTCATTGATGGTTACCGGAAGCGGTTGATCGCAGTTATTTTGGCTAAAGGTTGTGCAACCAAGTATTAGGCTGAGGGTGACAATACTTTTGTCCGGCCCATTTTTGGAGTTTTATGTGAAATGATCAATGTTTTGCTTTTTGCTTCATTCCTTCTGTGTTTTTTCATTGAAGACAAATTAAATGAAGATAATAATACCAAAGAATTTGTGATTGCAATCATTTTCAGGAAGAAACTAAGTATTATCTGACAGAATTGCAGGGGTGTCAATACTTTTGGCCACAACTGTAATTTCTCTTTCAATTCATATAAACTGTAAAATCCTAGGTATACAGTGTATATCTTTTGTAAGACTAGGAGTTAAATAATAATTGATTTTACTATATTTTAATATAATTTTTCTTTGCAATATTTTGTAAGGACGGTTGCAGAATTATCAGACTATGATGTTAGCCTGACATGTTACTCTAAATGTCACTCATAAAAAAGGTTCCATTTCCCAAGTACACATCTTTCATTCTTTCTGAATCTCTTCCATCAATTAAACAGCTAATTGGCACTCAGTGCCTTGGACAAATGCCACTATCATACTTATCAGAGTTTTCTGCATAAATACTTTGACAGCAGACCCAACTTACGAGTGCAAAAAAAGGGAAAAGAGAGTTCAACAAGTACAGAAAATAGCCTACAGGAATTTCAACCGCTAATTATGTCCTACAGCAATTCAGTCTGTTATGGAGGGGAGTATTAGAAGGCAAAAAAGAATACAGCATGCTCAACATTTTTTTTTTTTTTTTTTTTAAATCTTCCTATTTCTATTTTTGTTCAAGGCACTATACTATTTAAAATACAATAATGTACTAATTTTATATTATGCGCTGGAAATCCCTTAAATATTATATGCAGCTGGAATGTAAGGTACTAGGAACATTTTCGCTGCAATGAATTTAAAATAGAATTTGAAATGCAAAAAGATATATATGTATTCATTGTAGGTAACTGCTGTGTTGCAGAAAAATATTTTTTCCATGAGTGGGGAAAAACATGAACGTTACATATGAAAGATAATATTTATTTAATTGCCTTGGAAATAAAATACAGAAGACATATAAACCACTTTTTCACTTTGGTCCCCATATAATCCCCCTTTTTTGTGCCATGAAATGTATTACCAAAATAGTGGCTATTTACTGTATAATCACTAGACAGCAGTATAACACGGACGGTCTTCCCATTATAAAGCATAACATAGCCGGCATGTCGCCTCACCCGACCATGACAGCTGCACTATAAATAAATGAAGCGGTTATGCTCGGGTCAGTGGATTTGCCGGCCACTCTATGATTTACAATGGGAGAGTTGTCAGTGTTATATAGCTGTTTTACCCCGGTTGAAGTCTAAGAACAAGTACCCCACCTATCTATGACATTAATGATGGCCCTGTGTACCCTGTTTAAATGGAGCTGTGGCCGCGCATACAACTCCGCTGGATTCAAAGCGTACAGGACTCACTGATGAGGTTAGCAAAGAGCAATCGGATCTATAAACTTTGAATGTAGTAGTAGTGCTTATGCTTAACCACCTACCTTTTTATATTGGCAACATGTGGCCTTCATTTTAATGATTGGTGTGGGTCAATATTTTGTTGACAGTTAATAAATGTTTTTCATGAGTCAATTAATTTAATCACTTTGTGTAATAAAGACCATACAGCTATATATTTCCTATTTGGTACAATATTTGTAGTCAATCCTTATACCAAGTCCTGGATAGTACATAACAACACAACTCAGTTGTGATATTGCCATTGTTTGATGATGTTGAGAGGAGTACTATTTTGTATTCTGACTCCTATCTGCATCATATCAGCACTATCATATTAGGAGCAGCTAACGCTTAAGCTGCAGCCTATGCATTGTGCTATCATCTTTACAAATGATTTTACTTGTTTGTAATTAAGATAACATTTTCTTGTTTTAAGGTTGTAGATTTTCAACAGGAATTATCAAAAGAATCCACAATAAATTACTGTAATAATCACTTGATGTAACTCTCCCCAATGGAAAACTACTGTATTTTTTTATTTATAAGATGCACGTTTGTATGATGCACCACTTCTTTGGTTAAAGACAAGAGAAAAACAAATTAATGTTAAATGGGGTTCGTCTTATAATGCCAGTGTCCATCTTACAATCAGTATATATGTCCCTCATCCTGGTACATGGCCTCCCATCCTGGTATATCTGTACTTCATCCTGCTATACATGCTCTCTCCCCCATCCTGGATATGATCCTCATCCTAGCACATGCCCACCCCTTCTTGGAGATGATTCCCCATCCCCTGCCCACCTCTCAGCGCCAGCTTCATTGCTGAGAGATGATGGACAGGTGGATGCAGTGCAAATTACATGAGTCAGCCCATGTGACCACCCACTGCCTCTGCTGCCTGCTCCAGTCTACAGACTCTGCTCCAAAGCCACTGTTTACCCCGGCACAGCCCCACAGCCAGCTCAGCAGTAGATTCTGGCTATAAGACACATCTCCCTCAAAATATGGGGGGAAACAAATGCGTGTTCTAGTCTGAAAAATACAGTAATTAAAAGCTCAAATGCAAACAAGATCAAATCTTTGGAAATTCAAATTTTCCAGGTTTGGTTTTTACAAAAAATTGATCTGTATTGAATCACAAAAATGCAAAGCCTCCTATTACAATTAAAAGCCATGTGTAACACTCCAAGGTCTCCTAAAACATTGCCTCGGCACTGTCAAATTGAAATCACAATAGTAATGGAGGGTAACCTGGTGGTTGCCACAGCCTATTTAACAACACAGTAGACAGACAGACTTTTCATGTTTTTTAACTTAAAGTCCAAAAAATATTAAATGTATGCCTCTAATGGTGGGGTTACACAAAGCGATATCGTCCCGATATCGCTATACAACGGCGCGGGAGCGCGCATTTTTAGTGCGCTTTTCCCGATATCGCATCGGCGGTTTACACGTTGCGATATCGGGAAACAACGTCCCTACGATGTGTACGCCCACCAACCCAGTAACGACCATTTAACATGGGAGTTAATGGATAGTGTCGGCGTACACATCGGAGTTGGATGTTTACACGCAACGATCCGGCTCCAACAGGCATACGATATCGGGCGGTTGAATAGCACGCTCATTCGACCCCCGATATCGGATTACCATCGTTCCTGCATTGTATTGTACCTTCAAACAGTATGATGCAGGAACGATATCGGGTCCAACTCACGAACCACGTGACTTTTTGTCGGAGTTGGATCGGAGTTGGACGCCGATATCGCGGCGTGTAAACCCACAATTAGTTATTTGTGATCAGACAGACCATTCTGTGCAGAACATTAACTCAAAATGATAGCGTTGCTGTCAAAGGAACATCATCCTGCTGTAACGAAGACAAGTGATGCTCTATGATGCCTCCGCTTCCTGATTTGCATGTGATCTGAATTTTCTGTCTGGATGGTTGGTGGCAGTGGTGGCAGTAATAATTAAGCTCCTGCTAGCGGCTTCCATAGTCTTAGCTGTAGTATGTTTTTTTTTCTTTGATTCTGTTCTGTCCATTTCCATTATAACTTTTTCTCTTGCCAAACATTTTGCAAAACGCTATAATTAACTTTTGACATTTTAATCTCATTTATTCAAGCCTTGATAAAAAAAGGATGTAAAAACAAACTGCTAGCTAGATAGGTACATATGTGTACAAGTATACAGTGCCTTGTGAAAGTATTTGGCCCCCTTGAACTTTTCAATCTTTTGCCACATTTCAGGCTTCAAACAAAGATATAATTTTTTGTGGAAAGATCAACAACAAGTAGGACGCAATCATGAAGTGGAAAAAATTTATTGAATATTTTAAACTTTTTTAACAAATAAAAAACTGAAAAGTGGGGCATGTAATATTGTTTGGCCCCTTTACTTTCAGTGCTGCAAACTCACTCCAGAAGTTTAGTGAGGATCTCTGAATGATCCAATGTTGTCCTAAATGACTGGTAATGATAAATAGAATCCACCTGTGTGTAATCAAGTCTCCGTATAAATGCACTTGCTCTGTGATAGTCTCAGGGTTCTGTTTGAAGTGCAGAGAGCATCATGAAGACCAAGGAACACACCAGGCAGGTCCGAGATACAGTTGTGGCAAAGTTTAAAGCCAGGTTTGGATACACAAAGATGTCCCAAGTTTTAAACATTTAAAGGAGCATTATGCAAGCGATCATATTGAAATGGAAGGAGTATCAGACCACTGCAAATCTCCCAAGACCCGGCCGTTCCTCTAAATCTTCATCTTGAACAAGAACAAGACTGATCAGAGATTCAGCCAGAAGACCCATGATCACTCTGGATGAACTGCAGAGATCTACAGCTGAGGTGAGAGAGTCTGTCCATAGGACAACAATCAGTCGTACACTGCACAAATCTGGCCTTTATGGAAGAGTGGCAAGAAGAAAGCCATTTCTCAAAGATATCCATAAAAACTCTCGTTTGAAGTTTGCCACAAGCCACCTGGGAGACACAACAAACATGTGGAATAAGGTGCTCTGGTCAGATGAAACCAAAAATCTAACTTTTTGGCCAAAATGCAAACGATATGTTTTGCGTAAAAGCAACACAGCTCATCACCCTCAAAACACCATCCCCACTCTCAAACACGGTGGTGGCAGCATCATGATTTGGGCTTTCTTTTCTTCAGCAGGGACAGGGAAGATGCTTAAAATTGATGGGAAGATGGACGGAGCCAAATACAGGACCACTCTGGAAGAAAACCTGTTGCAGTCTGCAAAAGACCTGACACTTTCAACAAGACAATGATCCCAAACATAAAGTAAAATCTACAATGGAATGGTTCAAAAATAAACGTATCCAGGTGTCAGAATGGCCAAGTCAAAGTCCATACCTGAATCCAATCGAGAATCTGTGGAAAGAGCTGAAAACTGCTGTTCACAAACGCTCTCCATCCAACCTCACTGAGCTCGAGCTGTTTTGCAAGGAAGAATGGGCAAGAATTTCAGTCTCTCGATGTGCAAAACTGATAGAGACATACCCAAAGTAACTTGCAGCTGTAATCGCAGGAAAGGGTGGTGCTACAAAGTATTAATTCAAGTGGGCCGAATAATATTGCACGCCCCATGTTTCAGTTTTTCATTTGTTTAAAAAGTTTAAAATATTCAAGAAATTTCATTCCACTTCACGATTGTGTCCCACTTGTTGTTGATTCTTCACAAAAAATTTGAATTTACCGTATATACTCGTGTATAAGCCGACCCGTGTATAAGCCGACCCCCCTACTTTTGCCCCCAAAACCTGGGAAAATCTATTGACTCGTGTATAAGCCGAGGGTGGACCCTAGCACAAGTATACAGCCCCCAGCAGTGTGGTATACAGCAGTCCCAGAGGTATATACAGCAGCCCCAGTGGTAGTATACACGCAGCCCCAGTGGTATATACAGCCCCAGTGGTAGTATACACACAGCCCTAGTAGTATATACAGCCCCAGTGGTATATACAGCCCCAGTGGTAATATTGATGCAGCCCTAGTAGTATATACAGCTCCAGTGGTATATACAGCCCCAGTGGTAGTATACAGGGCCCCAGCAGTATATACAGCCCCAGTGGTAGTATATAGGCAGCCCCAGTAGTATATACAGCCCCAGTGGTATATACAGCCCCAGTGGTAGTATACAGGCAGCCCCAGTAGTATATACAGCCCCAGTGGTATATACAGCCCCAGTGGTAGTATACAGGGCCCCAGAGGTATATACAGCCCCAGTGGTAGTATATAGCAGCCCCAGTGGTAGTATATACAGCCCCAGTGGTATATACAGCCCCAGTGGTAGTATACAGGGCCCCAGAGGTATATACAGCCCCAGTGGTAGTATACAGGGCCCCAGCAGTATATACAGCCCCAGTGGTAGTATATAGCAGCCCCAGTGGTAGTATATACAGCCCCAGTGGTATATACAGCCCCAGTGGTAGTATACAGGGCCCCAGAGGTATATACAGCACCAGTGGTAGTATATAGCAGCCCCAGTGGTAGTATATACAGCCCCAGTGGTATATACAGCCCCAGTGGTAGTATACAGGGCCCCAGAGGTATACACAGCCCCAGTGGTAGTGTATAGCAGCCCCAGCGGTAGAATACAGGCAGCCCCAGTAATGCAGGCCCCCCCCCCTCATGCTCCGGTCACCTGTAAAGCAAAATATACTTATCACTGTCCCGCTGCCGTCCGCGCCCGCTCGCCGTTGCCGTCCGCGATCCTCCATCTTCATGCGTCTTCTTCTTGTTTCCTGTGTTCGGCGCCGGTAATGACGTCATTGGCAGCGACGAACACAGGAAACAGGAAGAAGACGCATGAAGATGGAGGATCGCGTTGTCGGCAGCGGCGGGCGCGGACAGCAGGACAGTGATAAGTATAATTTGCTTTACAGGTGACCGGAGCATGAGGGGGGGGCCCTGCATTACTGGGGATGCAGGGGCTGCTGTATACCGCTGTATACAGCAGCCCACGCACTGACTCGCGTATAAGCCGAGGGGGGTACTTTTCAGCCCAATTTTTGGGCTGAAAAACTCAGCTTATACGCAAGTATATACGGTATATCTTTATGTATGAAGCTGGAAATGTCGAAAAAAAAGTTTGAAAAGATCAAGGGGGCCAAATATTTTTAAAAGGCACTGTAGATACGCACAGTTGAATGCCCACATTTGGTTTCTCCATTATTTAGCAAATACTAACCCCCTTGTCAAAAAAACATAAAAAGAAATAATTGGTAGGTACAAGTCTAAAAATCCAGCTCCTGCAACAAGTGACACAGTATTGCTGTGATATGTACAAATGTGCCAAATTAAATAATAATAATTTTTATTCATTTATATAGCGCTATTAATTTCAAATATACATACATTTGAAACACTCTCCCCATTGGGGCTTACAATTTAAACATCCTATTAGTATGGCTTTCAACTGTAGGAGGAAACCGGAGAACTTAGAGGAAACCCACACAAACATAGGGAGAACATACAAACTCCTTGCAGATGTTGTCCTTGGTGGGAATTGAACCCAGGACCCCAGCGCTGCAAGTCTGCAGTGTTAACTAAAAAAGAATCAACTCTTTAACAAGCCTTTTAATATGACCAAGGATTGGGGTTCTGATCTGGCACAAATCCTTGGTCATATTAAAAGGCTTGTTAAAGAATCGATTATGACTTTGAGGACAGCTATCGAAAGGTGACGCTAGAGTTCCTTCACTTCCTCACTAAAGTGACAATTTGCATATTTCCCAGAGCAGCATTGCGGCTATAAGCTTCCTTATCAGCTTATCTGCCTTCTTAAGCTGGCAGACAAATTCCTCTCCATGAGGTAAAAAGCTAATTCTCCAGACTTAAAAAATAATAAAATTGTTTGTGAAACACACACATACTTTGCAAGGTAGACAGTCACAGATAAATGTCTGGATTTTGGGGGATATTTTTTGGTATTTACCGTATATACTCGTGTATAAGCCGACCCGTGTATAAGCCGACCCCCCTACTTTTGCCCCCAAAACCTGGGAAAATCTATTGACTCGTGTATAAGCCAAGGGTGGACCCTAGCACAAGTATACAGCCTCCAGCAGTGTGATATACAGCAGTCCCAGAGGTATATACAGCAGCCCCAGTGGTAGTATACACGCAGCCCCAGTGGTATATACAGCCCCAGTGGTAGTATACACACAGCCCTAGTAGTATATACAGCCCCAGTGGTATATACAGCCCCAGTGGTAGTATAGACGCAGCCCTAGTAGTATATACAGCCCCAGTGGTATATACAGCCCCAGTGGTAGTATACAGGGCCCCAGCAGTATATACAGCCCCAGCGGTAGTATACAGGCAGCCCCAGTAGTATATACTGCCCCAGTGGTATATGCAGCCCCAGTGGTAGTATACAGGCAGCCCCAGTAGTATATACAGCCCCAGTGGTATATACAGCCCCAGTGGTAGTATACAGGGCCCCAGCAGTATATACAGCCCCAGTGGTAGTATACAGGCAGCCCCAGTAGTATATACAGCCCCAGTGGTATATACAGCCCCAGTGGTAGTATACAGGCAGCCCCAGTAGTATATACAGCCCCAGTGGTATATACAGCCCCAGTGGTAGTATACAGGCAGCCCCAGTAGTATATACAGCCCCAGTGGTATATACAGCCCCAGTGGTAGTATACAGGGCCCCAGCAGTATATACAGCCCCAGTGGTAGTATATAGCAGCCCCAGTGGTAGTATATACAGCCCCAGTGGTATATACAGCCCCAGTGGTAGTATACAGGGCCCCAGAGGTATATACAGCCCCAGTGGTAGTATATAGCAGCCCCAGTGGTAGTATATACAGCCCCAGTGGTATATACAGCCCCAGTGGTAGTATACAGGGCCCCAGAGGTATATAAAGCCCCAGTGGTAGTGTATAGCAGCCCCAGCGGTAGTATACAGGCAGCCCCAGTAATGCAGGGCCCCCCCCCCTCATGCTCCGGTCACCTGTAAAGCAAAATATACTTATCACTGTCCCGCTGCCGTCCGCACCCGCTCGCCGCTGCCGTCCGCGATCCTCCATCTTCATGCGTCTTCGCGTCTTCTTCCTGTTTCCTGTGTTCGGCGCCGGTAATGACGTCATTGGCAGCGATGAACACAGGAAACAGGAAGAAGACGCATGAAGATGGAGGATCGCGATGTCGGCAGCGGCGGGCGCGGACAGCGGGACAGTGATAAGTATAATTTGCTTTACAGGTGACCGGAGCATGAGGGGGGGGGCCCTGCATTACTGGGGATGCGGGGGCTGCTGTATACCGCTGTATACAGCAGCCCCCGCACTGACTCGCGTATAAGCCGAGGGGGGTACTTTTCAGCCCAATTTTTGGGCTGAAAAACTCGGCTTATACGCGAGTATATACGGTATATAAAAACAATTATTCCCCTTCAAAAAAGGATTGCAGAAAAAATGAAAGAAAAAATTCATTTAATATGAAATTCTTTAATTTCTGGGAGGCCTGAGCTGCCGTCTATTCGGTCATGACATACTTTTGTGTTCCTTAAGTTTGTAAAATGGCAGTGGGGCGTTTGTTTAGGGACAGGGTCACAAGGCAAACTGTTCGAATTAACCAAGGTCTGCAAATTTAATAAAGTTATCACTAATTCTATTCTCATCAAATCAATTCATTAATTTTTAGACTGCTGCTTGATCACATTGCAAAGATGTATGTAGTGTAATGGGCCAAATATTCTATGTTCATATAGTTAACTTAGAATTAAACTTGATGCACTATATGTATCTTTGTGGCTCATGCTTAATGGACAAAATCATTAGACATTTATCTAGTACATTGAAATTGCAACACCAAGAAGGAAAAGCCTTGGATTTATGAAACTCACAGTATCGCTGGACATTTTAATGATATACATAAAATGGAAACTTGAAAAAAAAAATTTGAAAACATTTAGTTTTAGTGAACATCTAATATAAACTCCATTCTAAGGGAAACACGCAATGAGGTAATAATGGTTGTCTGAGGAATCTTCAGCCATACTGAATGCACTTGGGCAAGCAAATCATTACATTTGAAGATGGTGCAGGCAATGGTAGCCTGTTAAGGTCTCCCAGGCATAGGCAACAAGTAGCATAGCATTGTCGTGTAGAAAAATGTCTCCTGAACACTTTGGTAAAATTATTGCCATACTAATGACTCCATGACCAAATCATTGTAAAATAAAAGTAGTGTTGTTAACAGACCTGGAATGAAGACTAGAGGTGTCTGGTTACCCTATATTGTGCTTCTCCAAACGGTAATCAAGGGAGATGGATTAGCGTCATGGTTCCTTGTCTACAGTCCAATCTAAAGCTACCATTGCATTAAAGACAAAAGAAGACTTATCATTGGAGAGGATAGACCTCCATTACAGCCTACATTTGCACCATGATAGTTTTTTAAAGCAGTGGCATGAAGTCAATCTTCCACCCGTAGCTTGACGTCTGTCTCACAGACAAATGTAGTGCAAACACGTTTTTGATGTTTGTGTAGCATCTTAGGCTTGGTAAGTGACTTCCAATTTCACTGCAGTACAGAATGGAGAAATGGTTCACGATTGATCCAAAGTGTCCCACGAGTAATTTTACAAAACAACAATGCCATGCCACATGTTGCTTGTGCTACTGTGAGAAGCTTACATGCCCTAAACGTGCTATCGTGGCACCCCTGAGGGTCCAGTTGCCACAGAGGTACCGCATCTCAGCCAGAGGTGTGGTACTCTAGTCTCAGGTAAGGAAGGGACACTACCCGGTACCTACACACTAGAATAAAACATCACACCACTCCAGGCCAGGGGATCTGGGCAGACCCTATTTAGGGAGGGCCCCATCTCAAACTGGAGGGGAACTAGGTAGAGGGTGTGGGTGGATGAAGTAGATAGGAGAGCACACGAGGAAGTAGTGAAGTGAGGGGTGACAATGAAGAGGACATAGAGAATGTGACTGGCATAAAAAAAGTGCAGAACAGTCGAGAAGTTAGGCAGTTGGTAACAGGCGTCGGTAACGACTGGAAGGATAGAGAGAGAGTGGTCCTGGGGACTGGAGCTGGTTGGAGCTCGTCCCAGGATATGGAAAGAAAAAGACGGACAGAGGAGCCAGTGAGGGGCTCTAGAGACACTTAAGGGGTCACAGGGGCATGGGAAGTGAGGAGTCCACCCGTGTAACCCGTATCCACACCGACCGAGATCGGAGTCGGGTGGAGGGACCGGATAGTAGAGGGGACCGGCCCCAGACTAGTGGAAAGACTGTAAGACACAGCTAGTTAACTGGAGGCTGTGATATCTTTAAGTGCAGCAGCCAAAGCCATACTTAATCTCTGAAAAGGCAGCCACATGGCGTCAAGGAACTGAGAGGATGTCGCCCGACAAGACCCACAGCTGCTGGCTTGGGACACTGAATTTGAGGCGCAGGGCAGGAGAGCAAGAGCCAGCACAGGGAGATGACCCAGGAATGTACACCATAATGGGGTCCCAGTAAAGTGAAGTTATCTGAGAGTTTTCTGGATCCCTGACCCGGAAGACACAGCACCCGGCTGGTTGTTGAAAACCTGGAAAACTGTGAGAACTGTGTGTAAGACATGAAGACTGCACACTGCTGTGTCCTCAAATTATTACTGTATCACCTGCCCTGCACTACATTGATAACATCAGCTAATAGATTTTATAACTGCCATGGGGCCACGCTCTACCCGTGGAGAGTGATAACAACTCTGCTGCGCCACCAACCACCCCCAATGAATCTGAACCACAGCGTCGGCCATCCATCTAATTGTTAAAAACCATGGGTGGCGTCACAAATTAATCCCCTTATAAACTTTTCCCCATTTTTGAAACGGCAAGGGTCACAGAGCAAGGTGAGCCACCGTGACATCTCCAAGTGCACACAAAACCTTAAGGCTGTAGGTCTAGAGGGGAAAATAAAGCAGAAGGTGCAGACCTAAGTGTAGAGATTTTTTGTATATGCAAAATATAGGCAAGCGCACTCACCTATAGTATATCTTTGTACAATGACACATTGATCTCTTAGGATCTGGTAAGGCTCCTATGGTATGCTGTTCCAGTCCGGGGGAAAGCGGAACTCTCATCCGGGAGTCCATGGAATGACTTCAGAAGTGTATTATCTGGGCAGATGAGCGCTCCCACATTCGGAACCAATCAAATAAACTTCAATTTCTTTTCCCTTTCTTTTTTGGATTTATTCATAAAACTGGAGTTTGTTGCATATTTGTATACCTGATGAAGGCCTGTTTATCTTAACAATTGTGGCCGAAACGCGTTGTTTTATGACCTCTTGTACTCTATGTGAATTTTATGAATAAATCCAAAAAAGAAAGGGAAAAGAAAGTTTATTTGATTGGTTCCGAATGTGGGAGCGCTCATCTGCCCAGATAATACACTTCTGGTGACATCTCCAAGAGAATCTGAAGGCCCAGTTCTGAGTGCCTCATGGCCCTGGTGTGGGTTTGTCACTATCATGGCCTGCAATGTTGCCAGATTTATCTCCCATTGAGCACATCTTGTTATTAGTTAGCAATTGAAAAGGGAGGTACCAGCAGTGGACCTTGATGATTTGTGGTCCCAAATGCAATCATTGTGGCAGAACCAGGGCTTTTTTTGTACCGGAACGGGCCGGTACGCCATACCGGAAAATCCAGGAAAACCTGGTGCGATCCGGTACGGCGTACCGGAATATCTGCTGCCTGCCGCCGCCCCCTGATCTGTGGAGACCACTGCAGCCCAGTAATCCCTCAAATGCAGCCCAGTTATCTCTCATTTGCCCGCGAGATACCAGCAGCCAGCCAGGACCTGGATGCTGTATGTGTGTCTCGCTCTCCACGCGCACTTCTGGTCTGGCGCGGCGAACACCGCTGATGGCAGCGGTACGGTGTCTGCTGACCAGGGCCAGGACCAGCACTGTCTGCTGGCTGAGAGTGCTGAGAGCAGACTCCGGAGGAGCAGGCGGGAGCCGGCGGCACAGCAGAAGAGAGCAGGTGGTGAGTGGCCCAGAGAAAAGAAAGTGCAGTATGGTGTGCAGTCAGGTTGTGTGTAATGTGTGTGTAATGTGTGTGTGTGTGTAATGTGTGTGTGTGTGTAATGTGTGTGTGTGTGTGTGTGTGCAATGTGTGTGGCTGTGTGTGCAATGTGTGTGCAATGTGTGTGGCTTTGTGTGCAGTGTGTGTGGCTTTGTGTGCAGTGTGTGTGGCTTTGTGTGCAGTGTGTGTGGCTTTGTGTGCAGTGTGTGTGCAGTGTGTGGCTTTGTGTGCAGTTTGTGTGCAGTGTGTGTGCGGCTGTGTGTGCAGTTTGTGTGCAGTGTGTGTGCGGCTGTGTGTGCAATGTGTGTGGCTTTGTGTTCATGTGTGTGCAATGTGTGTGGCTTTGTGAGCAATGTGTGTGCAATGTGTGTGGCTTTGTGTGCAATGTGTGGCTTTGTGTGCAGTGTGTGTACAATGTGTGTGGCTTTGTGTGCAGTGTGTGTGCAATGTGTGTGGCTTTGTGCGCAGTGTGTGTGCAGTGTGTGTGCAGCTTTGTGTGCAGTGTGCGCAGTGTGTGTGGCTTTGGGTGCAATGTGTGTGGCTTTGTGGGCAATGTGTGTGCAATGCGTGTGGCTTTGTGTGCAATGTGTGGCTTTGTGTACAGTGTGTGTACAATGTGTGTGGCTTTGTGTGCAGTGTGTGTGCAATGTGTGTGGCTTTGTGCGCAGTGTGTGTGCAGTGTGTGTGCAGCTTTGTGTGCAGTGTGCGCAGTGTGTGTGGCTTTGGGTGCAATGTGTGTGCAATGTGTGTGGCTTTGTGGCAATGTGTGTGCAATGCGTGTGGCTTTGTGTGCAATGCGTGTGGCTTTGTGTGCAATGTGTGTGGATTTGTGTGCAGTGTGTGTGCAGTGTGTGGCTTTGTGTGCAATGTGTTTGGCTTTGTGTGCAGTGTGTGTGCAATGTGTGTGGCTTTGTGTGCAATGTGTGTGAAATGTGTGTGGCTTTGTGTGCAATGTGTGGCTTTGTGTGCAGTGTGTGTGCAATGTGTGTGGCTTTGTGCGCAATGTGTGTGCCGTTGTTTGTGCGACTTTGTGTGCAGTGTGTGTGGCTTTGTGTGCAATGTGTGTGCAATGTGTGTGGCTTTGTGTGCAATGTGTGTGCAATGTGTGTGGCTTTGTGTGCAATGTGTGTGGCTTTGTGTGCAATGTGTGGCTTTATGTGCAATGTGTGACTTTGTGTGCAATGTGTGTGCAATGTGTGTGGCTTTGTGTGCAATGTGTGTGGCTTTGTGTGCAATGTGTGTGGCTTTGTGTGCAGTGTGTGTGCAGTGTGTGTGCAATGTGTGTGGCTTTGTGTGCAGTGAGTGTGGCTTTGTGTGCAGTGTGTGTGCAGTGCGTGTGCAGTGTGTGTGGCTGTGTGTGCAGAGACAGAGCAGCCAGAAGGATCACAGTGAGTGTAAAATAAATGTAATGTAAATAAAGATAAAGTTGGCAGCACTGTGCTTGTGATGGGGGCCTCCAGCCCCGTCCTCCTGCCTTCACCCCTCCACCTCTGTCCTCCTGCCCTCACCCCTCCAGCCTCCTGTCCTCCTGCCCTCACCCCTCCAGCCTCCTCCTCCTGCCCTCACCCCTCCAGCCTCTGTCCTCCTGCCCTCACCCCTCCAGCCTCCTCCTCCAGCCCTCCACCCCTCCAGCCTCCGTCCTCCAGCCCTCACCCCTCCAGCCTCCGTCCTCCTGCCCTCACCCGCCTCCGTACCCTCCGTCCGTCCTGCCCTCACTCCTCCAGCCTCTGTCCTCCTGCCCTCACCCCTCCAGCCTCTGTCCTCCTGCCCTCACCCCTCCAGCCTCCGTCATCCTGCGTTCACCCCCCCCAGCCTTCATCCTGGTCTAACTGCCTGCCCACCATATACTGTGCTGCTAACCACTGAGCCATCATACTTTGCTAACCACAGAGACTTCGCGCAGTGCTAACCACTGAGCCACAGTACAGTGCTAACCACTGAGCCACAGTACAGTGCTAACCACTGAGCCACCGTATACAGTGCTAACCACTGAGCCACCATACAGTGTTAACCACTGAGCCACCGTATACAGTGCTAAGCACTGAGCCACCGTATACAGTGCTAAGCACTGAGCCACCATATACAGTGCTAAGCACTGAGCCACCGTATACAGTGCTAAGCACTGAGCTACCGTATACAGTGCTAACGACTGAGCCACCGTATACAGTGCTAACCACTGAGCCACCGTATACAGTGCTAACCACTGAGCCACCATATACAGTGCTAACCACTGAGCCACCATACAGTGCTAACCACTGAGCCACCATATACAGTGCTAACCACTGAGCCATCGTATACAGTGCTAACCAGTGAGCCACCGTACTGTGAGTGTATGCCCCTGTGAGTGTATGCCCCTGTGTGTGTATGCCTCCCCTCTGAAAATAAGACCGGGTGCAACGTTCGGAGCAAATATATTAATATATTAAATATATTAATCTCGCCCGGCCCCTGACGGCAGCCCGCCTCCAACCCTGCCCCAGGCCCCTCCCCCCTCGGCTCCGAGAGGAGTACCAGGAAATATTTTTTTACAAAAAAAGCACTGGGCAGAACATTTCTCAGACAACCATTATTAGCCTAATTGATAGCTGACCAAGGTGTGTATTTCTCTGGTTTGAACATTTTGCTTCAATTTTTTCATCATTTGCATATCATTAACATGTCTGTCAATCCTGTGATTTTTACAATGCCATGACTTTTCCTTCTTGATATTGCAATTTCAATGTTGAAGACTATATACCAGTTTATGCCGGCTTACTTTGCATGCTTTTGGCACCAAACTTTATTCTAATCCAACCTCACTACCCTGCTATACAGTCTCCATAGTTGTGTGATTAAGCTGTACAAAAGAGTGCTAGAATGTTTAATATATACAGCACATGGAATGTGTATTACTGTATTACACCAGAAGTCTGACACTTTGCCCAGTAATTCTGCTCCAGTAATAGTATAGTCAAGACATCCAATAACTTACATTGTTATATTGTCAACATTTATTTTTAAATTGTGCAGTGAAGTGTAAATTGGGCTTATACAGTTCAAAATATGCAAAAATGAGAATCTCAAGCGTATTTTAGAAAAAAATTCAATAGATCACTGCAGAATATTGACTATGTTCAACACATACCGTACTTTGTTCAATTTTTAAGGAAATATTTTTATGGTCGGATGAACACAGAGTATACATTGTAGGAAATTGAAGGTTACATTTTGCTACAATGGGAAATATTTTTGGAACAAAAATGTAAATCGTAAAATAGTAAAATATTATATCCTTAATTGGAGAAATCAGAGCACATCCTGACAATGATCACTACCAAATATTAAGGGTTATGGTACCGTCACATGGGGGCGATATTGCCGGCAACATCGCCAGCAACTCACGGGAGCGCGCACTTTTTTGGTGCGCTGCCATGGTTGCTGTTGCGATGTCACATGCAGCGATATTGCTGGCAACGCATCTGCGATGCTGCCGGCAACTATCTCTGCCAGAGTTAAACTCTACCCTGGCAGCGATCCATAGCATGGGAGTCTATGGGGGAAGTTGCCGGCAACATCGTAGTTGCGGCGTCACACAGGGCGATGCAGGTCAACATGTTGGGAAACCTGGCGATGATGCTTAGGCAACTTATCGCCTTATTATTGCCCTGTCACATGCGGCAACACGTGAGCGATGTTGCCGCGACTTAGCCACGCCCCTAAGTTGCCCGCAACATCGCCAGAGAGATCGCCTTGTGTGACGTTACCATTACACTTTTATATCTAACATTACTACAAGTGAAAACCTCAGTACAAACCAGTGCCCACTGCAATTAATCATCAGGGAGTCTTAACGATTCTGTTTATAAAACAAATATGTTTGAGACATTTTTTAAATGTATCCATTGCTGATATATGGAAAGCTCTGTGGAATTACTGGTGCTAAATATTATTATTGCACAGAAACAGAAGCGTAGTCAAATATGCTAGTTAGGCTGCTGAGGGCCGCCGTGATGTGGCCAAGCCTCGGGGTACGGTTCAGTTCAGTTGGAGGGAGAATTGTCTGAAAACAAAGCTTAAGCAATCACCAGTAGGGAGAGGTGAGGAGATAGAGAACCACTAGGTGGAAGAGAGAGCTGAGTGTACTGGCCACACCAAGGGTGCACCTAGTCAGCTTATTTGATTAAACTTCTGTTTCTGCAGAATGGAGAAAGAAATTAATTAGAAGACTAAAGTTGAAATTTTTATAAACGTTATACCATGCTGTGTGCTTAGTTTATATAATCTTTGGGCTGATAGACTCTTTAATACCTGGTAATAAGTTGTGCTGTTGTGGAAATACATTGTTATCCTTAACTCCCAGATGTGCTGCCATATGAAACTATGGAAACTGCTTCTACAATCATATTTCACTGCTTACTGCAGATTCACATCTAGCGAGTAAAACAAAGGTGTCACCTAATAAATATTTCACACCACAAAGTCCATTGTTCTTGCCGCTAACATTTTTATAAATCTTTACTGCCACACAGCAGTGAACATGCAATAGGACCATAGCACTGCTATCATACTAGTTACTATTAACCCCTTCAGGACCCAGCCTATTTTGACACTAAAGACCTTGGCCTTTTTTGCAATTCTGACCAGTGTCCCTTTATGAGGTTATAACTCGGGAACGCTTCAACCGATCCTAGCGATTCTGAGATTGTTTTTTCGTGACATATTGGGCTTCATGCTAGTATTAAATTTAAGTCGATAATTTTTGCGTTTATTTGTGAAAAAATTAAAAATATGGCAAAAAGTTTGAAAATTTCACAATTTTCACATTTTTTATTTTTTTTTCTGATAAACAAGAGAGATATGTGACAGAAAAAAGTTATTAAATAATATTTCCCACATGTCTACTTCACATCAGCACAATTTTGGAAAAAAAAAAAATTTTGTTAGGACGTTATAAGGGTTCAAAGTTCATGAGCAATTTTTCATTTTTCAACCAAAATTTACAAAACCATTTTTTTTAGTGACCACATCACATTTGAAGTCCTTTTGAGGGGTGTACATGACAGAAAACACCCAAGAGTGACACCATTCCAAAAACTGCACCCCTCAAGCTACTCAAACCTACATTCAAGAAGATTATTAACCCTTCAGGTGCTTCACAGGAACTAAAGCAAAGTGGAAACAAAAAATGGATATTTTAATTTTTTTATCAAAAATGTTCTTTTAGCCTCAATTCTTTCATTTTCACATGGGCAACAGGATAAAATGGATCTTAAAATGTGTTGTGCAAATTCTCCCGAGTACATCGATACCTCATATGTGGTCATAAACCACTGTTTGGGCGCACGGCAAGGCTCAGAAGTGAAGGAGCGCAATTTGAATTTTGGAGCTAATTTTACATTCAAAAAGTAAAATTGGGCTTCTTCCCTTCTGACCCTGCCGTGCACCCAAACAGTGGTTTATGACCACATATGAGGTATCGATGTACTCAGGAGACATTGTCCAACACATTTTAGGATGAATTTTATGCTGTTGCCATGTGAAAACGAAAAAATTTAGGCTAAAAGAAATTTTTTGTGAAAAAAAAAAGTACTATTTCATTTTCACAGATCAATTTGTAAAGCACCTGGGGGTTCAATATGCTCACTACCCATCTAGATATGTTCCCTGGGGGGTCTAGTTTCCAAAATGGGGTCACTTGTGGGGGAGCTCCAATGTTTGGGCACACAGGGGCTCTCCAAACGCGACATAGTGTCCGCTAACAATTAGAATAAAAATCAGCTCAAATTGTTAGCTGTAACCATGTTGTGTTTAGTGAGCCCCTGTGTGCCTAAACATTGGGGCTCCCCTACAAGTGACCCCATTTTGGAAACTAGACCCCCCAAGGAACATATCTAGATGCATAGTGAGCACTTTGAACCCCAAGGTGCTTCACAAATTCATCCATAAAAATGAAAAAGCACTTTTTTTTTCCACAAAAATTTTCTTTTTTCATTATTATGGATCAATTTGTGAAGCACCTTGGGGTTCAATATGCTCACTACCCATCTAGATATGTTCCTTGGGGGGTCTAGTTTCCAAAATGGGGTCACTTGTGGGGGAGCTCCAATGTGGAGACGCACAGGGGCTCTCCAAACACGACATGGTTTCCGCTAACAATTTGAATGCAAAATGAGCTCAAATTGTTAGCGGACACCATGTCGTGTTTGGAGAGCCCCTGTGCATCTCCACATTGGAGCTCCCCCACAAGTGACCCCATTTTGGAAACTAGACCCCCCAAGGAACATATGTAGATGCATAGTGAGCACTTTCAACCCCAAGGTGCTTCACAAATTAATCTGTAAAAATGAAAAGGTACTTTTTTTCCGCGAAAATCTTTTTTTTTCATTAATTTGTGAAGCACCTGGGGTTCAATATGCTCACTACCCATCTAGATATGTTCCCTGGGGGGTCTAGTTTCCAAAATGGGGTCACTTGTGGGGGAGCTCCAATGTTTAGGCACACAGGGGCTTTCCAAACGCGACATGGTGTCCGCTAACAATTTGAATAAAAATCAGCTCAAATTGTTAGCTGTCACCATGTTGCGTTTGGTGAGCCCCTGTGTGCCTAAACATTGGGGCTTCCCCACAAGTGACCCCATTTTGGAAACTAGACCCTCCATGGAACGTATCTAGATGGCTGGTGAGCACTTTGAACCCCCAGGTGCTTCACAAATTCATCCGTAAAAATGAAAAAGTACTTTTATTTCCACAAAAATTTTCTTTATTCATTTTTACAGATTAATTTGTGAAGCACTGGGGTGTTCAAAATGCTCACCACCCATCTAGATAAGTTCCCTGGGGGGTCTAGTTTCCAAAATGGGGTCACTTATAGGGGAGCTCCAATGTTTAGGCACACAGGGGCTCTCCAAACGTGACATGATGTCCGCTAACAATTTGAGCTGATTTCCATTCAAATTGTTAACGGACACCATGTCGTGTTTGGAGAGCCCTGTGTGCCTAAACATTGGAGCTCCCCCACAAGTGACCCCATTTTGGAAACTAGACCCCCCAGGGAACGTATCTAGATGTATAGTGAGCACTTTGAACCCCAGGTGCTTCACAAATTGATCCGTAAAAATGAAAAAGTACTTTTTTTCCACAAAATTTTTTTTTTTTCATTAATTTGTGAAGCACCTGGGGGTTCAATATGCTCACCACCCATCTAGATAAGTTCCCTGGGGGGTCTAGTTTCCAAAATGGGGTCACTTATAGGGGAGCTCCAATGTTTAGGCACACAGGGGCTCTCCAAACGTGACATGATGTCCGCTAACAATTTGAGCTGATTTCCATTCAAATTGTTAGCGGACACCATGTCGCGTTTGGAGAGCCCCTGTGTGCCTAAACATTGAAGCTCCCCCACAAGTGACCCCATTTTGGAAACTAGAGCCCCCAGGGAACTTATCTAGATGGGTGGTGAGCATTTTGAACCCCCAGGTGCTTCACAAATTCATCCGTAAAAATGAAAAAGTACTTTTATTTCCACAAAAAAATTATTTTTTCATTTTTACGGATCAATTTGTGAAGCACCTGGGGGTTTAAAGTGCTCACTATGCATCTAGATACGTTCCTTGGGGGGTGTAGTTTCCAAAATGTGGTCACTTATGGGGGAGCTCCAATGTTTAGGCACACAGGGGCTCTCCATACGCGACATGGTGTCCGCTAACAATTGGAATTGTTAGCGGACACCATGTTGCGTATGGAGAGCCGCTGTGTGACTAAACATTAGAGCTCCCCCACAAGTGACACCATTTTGGAAACTACACCCCCCAAGGAACGTATCTAGATGCATAGTGAGCACTTTGAACCCCCAGGTGCTTCACAAATTGATCCGTAAAAATGAAAAAATAATTTTTTTGTGGAAAAAAAAAAGAACTTTTTTATTTTTATGGATCAATTTGTGAACCACTTGGGGGTTCAAGTGCTCACTATGCATCTAGATACGTTCCTTGGGGGTGTAGTTTCCAAAATGGGGTCACTTGTGGGGGAGCTCCAATGTTTAGGCACACAGGGGCTCTCCATACGCGACATGGTGTCCGCTAACAATTGGAATTCTTAGCGGACACCATGTTGCGTATGGAGAGCCGCTGTGTGACTAAACATTAGAGCTCCCCCACAAGTGACACCATTTTGGAAACTACACCCCCCAAGGAACGTATCTAGATGCATAGTGAGCACTTTGAACCCCCAGATGCTTCACAAATTGATCCGTAAAAATGAAAAAATAATTTTTTTGTGGGAAAAAAAAAGAACTTTTTTATTTTTATGGATCAATTTGTGAACCACTTGGGGGTTCAAGTGCTCACTATGCATCTATATACGTTCCTTGGGGGGTGTAGTTTCCAAAATGGGGTCACTTGTGGGGGAGCTCCAATGTTTAGGCACACAGGGGCTCTCCATACGCGACATGGTGTCCGCTAACAATTGGAATTGTTAGCGGACTCCATGTCGCGTATGGAGAACCCCTGTGTGCCACTAGCATTGCCACCAGCAAAAGGGCAACTGGAAGAGTTGGGGTACAGCACCAGAAAATGGCACCTCTAATGTGCTATTTTCTGGGGTGGCTTTGGGTTGCAATTTGCAGCGTGGGTGGGACACAACATTTGGGTCTCTCCACGATGAGGATTGCAGCCCCCCAACTGCCAAGTTGTACCTGGCTGGCATCCAAAAATAAGGCAAAGCTCCTTGTCATTTTATTTGTAGAAGTAAAAAAAAAATTGCATGGGGCTCCGCCATATTTTTGGTCCAGCCAGGTACAACTTGGCAGCTACGGACTGCCACCAGCCCCCAGCTGCCTCGTCATACCTGGCTGGAACCAAAAATACAGCGAAGCCTATTTTTTTTTAATTTCTAGAATTATTGCTAGAAAAAAAATGACATAGGGCTCCGCCATATTTTTGGTCCAGCCAGGTACAACTTGGCAGCTACGGACTGCCACCAGCCCCCAGCTGCCTCGTCATACCTGGCTGGATCCAAAAATACAGCAAAGCCTGTTTTTTTTTTATTTCTAGAATTATTTCTAGAAAAAAAATGACATAGGGCTCCGCCATATTTTTGGTCCAGCCAGGTACAACTAGGAAGCTGGGGACTGGAATCCTCAGCATAGAGAGGCCCAAGCGTTCTGGGCCCCCCATGCTGCGAATTGCAGCACGCAGCCGCCCCAGAAAATGGCGCATTCATTGAAGCGCCATTTTATGGCGCTGTACCCAGGCTCTTCCACTTGCCCTGGTGCCGGTGGCAAACTGGGTAATAAAGGGGTTAATGCCAGCTTTTTATTGGCAGCTGGCACTAAGCCCGAGATTCATAATATAGGGCCAATGTTAGACCCGCCATTAGGAATCTCTGGTAAATAGTCAGAAAATACACACAGAGAAAAATCTTTTTATTTGAAAAAAAAACACAAACAAAATTCGGACTCCATCTTTATTATAAAGATCCGACGTAGTCCACAACGAAGGTCCCACGACGCTCGATCGCCTCCGACGTAGTCCACAACGAAGATCCCACGACGCTCGATCGCCTCTGCTGCATCCAGAGACTGCAGCAAGGGATCAAGTGTCCTCTTGTTGTAGTTTCTGGGATCAGCGTCATGGTGCACGGTATGGCACATCATTGCCATACCATGCACCATGACGCTGATCCCAGGGACTACAACAAAAGGACACTTGATCCCTTGTTGTAGTCTCTGGGATCAGTGTCATAGTGCACTGTATGGCAATGGTCTGCCATACTGTGCACCATGACACTGATCCCTGAGACTACAATAAGGGATTAACTGTCTTCTTGTTGTAGTCTCTGGGATCAGCGTCATGGTGCACGGTATGGCACATCATTGCAATACAGTGCACATGACACTGATCCCAGAGACTACAATAAGGGATCAACTGTCCTCTTGTTGTAGTCTCTGGGATCAGCGTCATGGTGCACGGTATGGCACATCATTGCCATACAGTGCACCATGACACTGATCCCAGACTACAATAAGGGATCAACTGTCCTCTTATTGTAGTCTCTGGGATCAGCGTCATGGTGCACGGTATGGCACATCATTGACATACAGTGCACCATGACACTGATCCCAGACTACAATAAGGGATCAACTGTCCTCTTGTTGTAGTCTCTGGGATCAGCGTCATGGTGCACGGTATGGCACATCATTGCCATACCATGCACCATGACGCTAATCCCAGAGACTACAACAAGAGGACAGTTGATCCCTTATTGTAGTCTCTGGGATCAGCGTCATGGTGCATGGTATGGCAATGATGTGCCATACCGTGCACCATGACGCTGATCCCAGAGACTACAACAAGAGGACAGTTGATCCCTTATTGTAGTCTCTGGGATCAGCGTCATGGTGCACTGTATGGCAATGATCTGCCATACTGTGCACCATGACGCTGATCCCAGAGACTACAACAAGGGATCACGTGCTCTCTTGTTGTAAGTCTCTGGCGATAGTGGATCCAATCACCATGGAAACTAAGTGCTGTGATCCATGAGATCACAGCACTTAGGGGGTTAACACAGACCAGGGTACAGCAATCACACAGATGCTATGCCCTGGCTGTGACACTGCTCCTCTGCACACTCATATCTATGCTGGGAGATGACTGTGCAGAGGAGCCGACAGAAGAGGGAGGACGCCGCAGGAAGAGGACAGCAACAGAGAAGACAGAAGACACAGCAGACTGGAGGACAGAGGAAGAAGAGCGGAGGAAAGAGGGACAAGACCGGAGGACAGAGGAGAAGAAAGAAGACAGGTGAGAGGCCTGGAGAGAAGGGGGGAACGGAGGAGCAGCGGAGATCACTGGGGGGAGGGGAGAGTGGACCGGAGGGCAGGGGGAGAGATCAGAGGGGCTGGGGGAGATCCGGAGGGCAGGGGGAGAGATCAGAGGGGCTGGGGGAGATCCGGAGGGCAGGGGGAGAGATCAGAGGGGCTGGGGAGATCCGGAAGGCAGGGGAGAGATCAGAGGGGCTGGGGGAGATCCGGAGGGCAGGGGGAGAGATCAGAGGGGCTGGGGGAGATCCGGAGGGCAGGGGGAGAGATCAGAGGGGCTGGGTGAGATCCGGAGGGCAGGGGGAGAGATCAGAGGGGCTGGGGGAGATCCGGAGGGCAGGGGGGGAGATCAGAGGGCAGCGGGGGAGATCCGGAGGGCAGGGGGGGGGGACATTGGCAGCCAGGGGAGAGAGCAGAGGGCCCGGGATCGGCGGCACAATTGCGGCGTCTTAGGAGGGAGGGGACCCGCCGGTCATGCCGCCCCCTCATCTGATTGGAGGGAGACGCTCTCTCCAATCAAATCTGAGGGGGGTGACACAGGACCCCTTATCCAGCCAATGCCTGATGCTATCCAGCATCAGGCCTTGGCTGGATTGTAATATCTCACCATGTTTCATTGGTGAGATATTACATTCACTCCGATTGGCAGTTTCACTTTCACTTCACTGCCAATCGGAGCGGTCCTAGCCCAGGGGGGGCTAAGCCACCCCCCCTGGGGTACAGTGCAGGTCCTTCCGTACCTGCGGCTCTATTAACCCCTTAGTGACCGCGGTTAATAGAGCCGCAGGACGGGAAACTGACGAGGACGCAGCATATGCGTCCAAGGTCGGGAACGAACTTGTTTTGAGGACACATATGCTGCGTCCTGGGTCGGGAAGGGGTTAAAGTAGTTCTGTTTGGCAGAACCTAACATTCATCATTTAGTCCTGGTAATTTCTATAGGATAAGACCCTTTAGGATTATAGGGTCTAAAATAAGGGGAGACAGAGGAAAGAGTAGGCGCAAATCTAAGTGTAGGATGTTAGATTTATCACAAATTTCTTATAAATAAAAAGGTTCTGCTCATCTTTTTTCAATCTTGGTGTATATAATGTAAGTCCACACAATGGTGTGCTATCCAGGATCCACTCTCATCTGGCCTGCAGCTCCACTCCGGCGTAATCAGGCTTCCAGCATGGCTTTGGCCTGTCAGCAAGTTGATTTCAGATAGAAATATCCAGAGTTGGTTCAGCGCTTCCAGAAACGGTCGGAGTTTATTTTTTGAAACTTCATTTGATATTCAAAGTCAGCAGGATCATATACAACACATTTTGGCTATGAATATATACAGCTAGCCTTCTTCATTAACCAACTCAAGATATTTCTATCCAAAATCATTTAGTCCTGATAATTTTCTTGCAGTATATCCAGGAGATGTACAAAAGTCAGGTCATCTACAAAAGAAGTCTACAAATCTATGTATATGTATAAAGCCAACCTGCTTATAATTAATCACTGCCTGTCACTTAAATGGAACCTGCCATGCATGTCCTTTTTTGTTTTTAAACTGCCCCCAATGTTTTTTAAATCATGTACCATGCATCACTAACCTGGTTTACACAAAAAAAACATGTATTTATCATAAAAAAAGCATTTTAGATGCTTAGGTGTATGCATTATGTACCCACACGTTCAGTCATCGTGGTGGTGCATCAGCTGACATCAGTCATGTCAATCCTCTTCAGTCGTGGTAATTTTTAAAAGTAGTTACTGTGACGAAATGGACCCCTTTAATGGATAACATATGATGATTTCTTATTTATCCAGACAATTTGTATTTTGTTTGCAAAGTGGTAATATGCCACTCATGGGTTACACAAAATTTCTAGGAGCCTGCTAGTATTGAAAGTGGGTAATGTAATCTTGCCTCTTTATATTGTATTTTATTTCCTACCTTGTGAGAGGTCACTCATTGTTCTTACCAGTCTTGTAGATGCTTGGTGATGTTGACCATGTGTAATGTAATTATCTCATCTCTTACTCATAGAGGGACCGAGGCTCAGAAAACCTAATTATGCTAACCACTCTTTGTATTACTAGGTACATTGCTGATTCTATGTAAATTACCTCAGCCACCATTGTTTGTGGTCAGGATGGTATACTAAATGTCTAAATGTCTATACTAAACCCTCCTTGTCCCCACCTCTGGCAAACATCATTTAAATGAAGACTGTCCTGACAGCTTGAGATCGAGCCAATGAAAATACAGTCTTATTCCACCAATCGTGAAGTCCCCAATATCCTGCATTGAGTTGTCGGAGGATATTAGAAGATCTGTTCAGTGTGATTTGAGATTCTGTCTAGTGACATCAGTCTAGGGATTTCGGTCCTGACTAGAGGTGCACAGAATTTGATACAGGCAGCTAATCTAGGATCTTCGGGTCCGATTAGCAGGCAAATAAGCCCATGCCTGGGCATTTCGGTGCCAACCAAGGGGATCAGCACTTGGATTATAATTCTGCAAGGACTTCAGCATTAAATGTTCGAATTCAGCTGGGATAACAAAGACTGCGTAAGGAAGCAACCCAAGATTGGGACGATCCAGTCACCTGGCTACAGACTTTGCTGTGCTATATTCTGATCCCTGGTGAGGAAGAGGAAGGGTGAAACTCTGTTGACTGTTACATTTTTTGATTTACAGGTTATGTTTTATATGCCGTTAACTGTTTGGGGATCCAATAAAGCCTTAATATTATAGTTCCCTCAACCTGTGTTGTCTGAGTAGTGTTCTGCCCACGGTTAAGGGGCTCGGGCGTTCAGTTTGGGGATGAGCACTGGTCCAGGTTGTCAAGCTGAAGGCGATTGGGCCAGCAGAGGAGACCACCGACTGACCCCCGTGTCTCCACAGTTACAACCTCCCCCCCATTGCTGTGGCTGACTTGTCATCACTGCAATTTCCCGTGTAATCTCGCACTTGCAGTTACTAGCTGCGACCCGGACGTGCACACTGAATGTGGGTATATGTCCTCAGATTAATTTGTGATGTGGACATGCTCTGGGAGAGGGACAAGCAGAGTGACAGGAGGACATTGACAGCAGTAACAGAGACATGCTTTGTGTACGCGCACCCTACGTTGACATCAGAAGGCCTGGAGCATGGCACATCATAAATTAATCTGGATACATAAACCCAGATTCAGCGCCCATGTCCATGCCATGGCTAGGGACTGCACAAGCATGGGATTACAGGAAAGATTGCCATGATGTCAAGACAGTGTAGCAGAACGACTCGCTGGCGACGACAGAAAGTACGAGGAGGCAGCATCTTCACACGTCACAACCAGAATGGTTTATTTGTCCTTCATAAGCCATTCACAGCAAACCGACAATGAAGTACACAGACCGCCCAGTGCTAACACCAGGCTCCACTATAAGCCTGTCACCACACCCCTTGGGGAGGTATGTAGGTCCTGGACCCGACCGTCTCTCACAGGACCCATAAGCCGGCCCCTTCTGGACTAAGAAACCTCTTAGTGCTCACATGCATAAGGATAATACTCCGACTTATGTCACAGACAACAGGTATCTCTGCGACACATACCTCCCATCAAATATGGACCCCTCGCCCCCTTACAACACTTACGGCAATGCAGGAAGGGGGCATGACTACTTTTAAAAAATACCATGACTGAACTGGATTGATGTGACTGATTCCAGCTGAAGCACCACCTGGTGATTGAACATGAAGGTACATAATGCAAACACCTAAACATCTAAAGTGCTTTGTTATAATAAATACATGTTTTTCTTTTAAACCAGTTAGTGATCTAAAATAACTATGGGAGCGGTTTACAAACAAAAAAGTGTATGACAGGTTCCCTTTAAATTCTTTGGGCAGAGACATCGCGTGAAGCTCCTGGACACAATAGTAAATCAAATTAACAAATTTTGCATTTATCATATTGGTTTGTTATAATATGTCAGAGAAGCCTATGGATCCTCTCAGACACTGTAATTATGGCAGTGCCTATTGCACCTCATAGAATATGCCCCCTAAATGCAAGATTTATCTCATTGAGATTAAGTTAATCATCAGATATTCAGAATTAAATTCAGGCATGAAATTTACAGAAAAGATTAGACATGTATAGAAATTGTAAAATTTTTAATTACATAAATACATACCTAACAAAGTTTAAGTTTTTAGTTGGTGACCATTAACTGATCTTACATGATAAGTAGACTACAAAAATAAGCAGCTCGAGTAGAGTACTTGCAACATCAATATGCACATGCCACCCGTGATCTGACATTTCATGATCTGGGTCAGACTTAAATGTCTACTTATTGAATGCATGTTTGTTCTGTTTATAACTTCCATAGATTCTACAGAATTTGTGCCTTTCAAGCAATATATAAATATAAAGTTTGTGCACAATTTCCAGTCTATTGCTAACCTAAGATTTTCTAAGTTGTCTTTTACTGTGATGGTCATTTATAAAACACTCCTTATCCTTGCTGCTAGAAAAGATGTCAAATGCTACATATAGGTCAGCCAATATCTGTCTCCTCTGGAGCATGGTTGCTTTTGATTCTCAGGGTCTCTAGAGTATGGAAAAGCTACTACATTGACAAGCTCTCTGCATGAATACAAATAGAATGAAATCTCAGGCTGCATCGTACTTGTATCGAGCAATATACAAAATGTTTGTTTTTAAAGTAACCCTGTCAGCTGATACATGCCACCCAATCCACGGACATTATGTATCAGGCAGGGACGTAACTACAACAGGTGCAGGGGTTGAGATCGCACCCGGGCTACGAAGTCTAGGAGGCCTCAAAAGTAGGGATGGGCGAATCTACTCGCTAGGACTCGATACTCGGCGAGTAGTAAGGGACTCGCAGGACTCGGTACTCTGCGAGTTTCCCAGTGATTACTCGCACGAGTCCAATGCAAATCAATATCAGTCCTAGTTTTGTCAGAAACGCTGACAAAACTAGGATTGCCATTGTTTGCATTAGACTAGGCTAAAGTGCCAGTGATAGCAGGGAAACTCGCAAAGTAACTGCTGTTTCTTTGCGAGCCGAGTCCAGCTGTCTTCTCTGTGCAGCTCCAGGGTCCTAGAGCCCGCCTGCTCACAGAGATGATGTAGCAGTGCTGAGATTGTTCTCAGTCTGCTCATTCCCAGTGCATAGACATCTATATTTATGCACAGGGGATGTAGCAGAGAGGACATCGCGTTTTGGACTACGTCAGACAGAAGAGGATTTTTTTAATTAAAGATGGAGTCCCTAATGGCTTTTTTTTTATTTCAAATAAAAAATTTTCTCTGTGTTGTGTTTTTTAACCCTTTATTGGAGATTCTTAGTGGCTGGGTCAAATGTGGCCTGACATTAAGAATCTCGGGCTTAATACCAGCTTGTATAACAAAGCTGGTATTAACCCCTTTATTACCCAGCGTGCCACTGCCATCAGGGCCGCTGGAAGAGCGGGGTTCAGCGCCAGAGGATGGCGCTTCAATGAACGCGCCATCTTCTGGGGCGGCTGCGGGCTGCAATTTGCAGCGGGGGGTGCCCAGAAAGCTTGGGCATCCCTGCGCTGCGGATTCCAGCCCCCAGCTGCTTAGCTGTACCTGGCTAGACATAGAAATTGCGCGGAGCCCCACGCATTTTTTTTATTATTTAATGAATTTCAGAGTCAGAGTCTCAGAGTCAGAGTCTCAGAGTCAGAGTCGGAGTCTCAGAGTCGGAGTCGCCTCAGAGTCGGAGTCGACTCAGAGTCGGAGTCGCCTCGGAGTCGTGTCGGAGTCTCCTCAGAGTCGGAGTCTCAGAGTCGGAGTCGCCTCAGAGTCGGAGTCTCAGAGTCGGAGTCGCCTCGGAGTCGGAGTCGCCTCGGAGTCGGAGTCGTCTCGGAGTCGGAGTCGTCTCGGAGTCGGAGTCGTCTCGAGTCGAGTCGGAGTCGAGTCGTCTCGGAGTCGAGTCGTCTCGGAGTCGGAGTCGTCTCAGTCGAGTCGGAGTCGGAGTCGTCTCGGAGTCGGAGTCGTCTCGGAGTCGGAGTCGAGTGTCCGGAGTCGGAGTCGTCTCGGAGTCGGAGTCGTCTCGGAGTCGGAGTCGTTCGGAGTCGGAGTCGTCTCGGAGTCGGAGTCGTCTCGAGTCGGAGTCGTCTCGGAGTCAGAGTCGTCTCGGCAGTGCTCGAGTCGGAGGTCGGAGTCGAGTCGTCGGAGTTCGTCTCGGAGTCGGAGAGTAGTCTCGGAATCGAGTCGGAGTCGGAGTCGTCTCGGAGTCGGAGTCGTCTCGGAGTCGGAGTCGTCTCGGAGTCGGAGTCGTCTCGGAGTCGGAGTCGGAGTCGTCTCGGAGTCGGAGTCGTCTCGGAGTCGGAGTCGTCTCGGAGTCGGAGTCGGAGTCGAGTCGGAGTCGGAGTCGAGTCGGAGTCGTCTCGGAGTCGGAGTCGTCTCGGAGTCGAGTCGGAGTCGGAGTCGTCTCGGAGTCGGAGTCGTCTCGGAGTCGGAGTCAAAAAAATGCGTGGGGCTCCGCGCAATTTCTATGTCTAGCCAGGTACAGCTAAGCAGCTGGGGGCTGGAATCCGCAGCGCAGGGATGCCCAAGCTTTCTGGGCACCCCCCGCTGCAAATTGCAGCCCGCAGCCGCCCCAGAAGATGGCGCGTTCATTGAAGCGCCATCCTCTGGCGCTGAACCCCGCTCTTCCAGCGGCCCTGGTGGCGGTGGCATGCTGGGTAATAAAGGTTAGGGCCAGCTTTGTATTATCAGCTGGCCCTAAGCCCGAAATCTATGGCGGTCACGCCAATATTAGACATGACCGCCATGAATTTCTATTAAATTGTTTTAAAAAAACACAACACAGAGAAATTTTTTTATTAGAAATAAAAAAAAAAGCCATTAGAGACTCCATCTTTAATTAAAAAAATCCTCTTCCGTCCGACGCAGTCCAAAACGCGATGTCCTCTCTGCTCATCCCTGTGCATAGATATAGATGTATATGCACAGGGAATGAGCAGACTGAGAACAATCTCAGCTCTGCTACATCATCTCTGTGCACAGACATTCATATCTGTACACAGGGAATGAGCAGACTGAGAACAATCTCAGCACTGCTACATCAGGCAGCAGGCGGGCTCTAGGACCCTGGAGCTGGCAGCCAGCACACAGAGAAGACAGGACTCTTATCTGTGCGAGTTTCCCAGCGATTACAGTTGCAAAGTAAACGAGTCCAATGCAAATAAATGACAAAACTAGGATTGCTTCAGGCTGAAGCTTCCGAGACACATCTGCGATTTGTAAATCTCACACTACTCGCTACTACTCGCTTCCCCATTCATTAACATTGGACTCGCTAGACTCGCAACGAGTAGCGAGTCCTGTGCTCGGACTCGCTAGAGTCAAGCGATTCCGAGTAATTTAGGATTCGCCCATCACTACTCAAAAGTCCCTTTGGCCTATAGAAAAAAGCTATTGTTGTTAAAGATTTGCAATAATTGGGGGCCCCGTTGGAGCTTTCGCATTGGGGCCTATAAGCTTCATGTTTCGCCACTGACTGTATGATCTCAGGCAGTTATGCATGACTCAGAAACGCTGCCATGTTTAAGAAAAAAGTATACATAAGAAACAGACATGGCATAAGAATGGGAGCACACAGGTATATAATCAAAAATATACATATATGATTTTATTCACACAAATCCAGACAAATATATATAAAAACAAATTTAAAAACAGAAATCAAGGGTTCCCATGCTTAGTGAAGTAAACCAAATGTACTTATAAACATCAACAATAGATAAATAGCCCACAATATGTAAGGTATAAGATTATCCTGAAGCTAAATAGCATATAGTACAGTGCTGATGTACTGTTTAAGAAAAAAAACACTTAGAAAGCTTTAGAAGTTAACTAAGGATAGGAGGGAAGTATAAATAATAGAAATACATGAATAGAGAGAGCTTAGATAGATGAATTAGAAAATTATATTAGTTACATATTAATTTTTGACCAGACTGATTCCCTTTGATACAAAAGTTAAAGTGCTTACAACAAAAAAAAATAGAAATATAAAGGACATACAGATTTGCAAAACAGTTATAAAATAACAGGAAGAAAATTACTGAATACCTAAACTTTCCAGTCTAATGTTCTCCTGCTTCCTGGGGGAGGAAAGATAAAATGTGGATCATATCAGCTCGGCCGACCCCAATCTGTGAACCAAGGCCTCTTTGTCTGCAAATCTTTTTATAGGTTTAAGCTTGAGATTGAAGTTCTAGCACAGCCTTTTAATTGTAATATTCTAATCCCAGGTCTGTGACTGGACCATAGATAATTTAGCAATGAATGTACCGTATATACTCGTGTATAAGCCGAGTTTTTCAGCCCAAAAAATGGGCTGAAAAGTCCCCCCCTCGGCTTATACACGGGTCAATACGGTAATCCTATGGTGGGAGGGGGCGCGGGGGGTGGGGGGCGCTGCGCAGTATTTCTTACCTTGTCCCCCATTCTGCAGTGCTTTCCGGTGTCCTCCGTGCTCCGTTCCCGGTCTGCTGGGCCTTGTGGTTCCTCCTGGTTCCTCATCCTTCGGTTCTATCATGGGGGCTGCCATCTTGGTGTCTTCTCTCCGCCCCCGGCCAGTGATGTCAGAGCAGGCCGCGCTGTGATTGGCTAGCACCCGTGACATGTGATCACGGGTGCTAGCCAATCACAGCGCGGCCTGCTCTGACATCACTGGCCGGGGGCGGAGAGAACAAGCAAGATGGCAGCCCCCATGATAGAACCGAAGGATGAGGAACCAGGAGGAACCACAAGGCCCAGCAGACCGGGAACGGAGCACGGAGGACACCGGAAAGCACTGCAGAACGGGGGACAAGGTAGGAAGCTGTGTATGTGTGTGTGTATGTGTATATATGTGTATGTGTGTGTGTGTGTGTGTGTGTGTGTGTGTGTATATATGTGTGTATGTATGGGTATGTGTATGTAAGTAGGCTGGCTGCCAATATAAGCCATACCTGTGGGGCTGCTGTATATACTTCTGGGGCTGCTGGATACTTCCACTGGGGCTGTATATACCTCTATGGCTACTGTATACTACCACTGGGGCTGTATATACCTCTGGGGCTACTGGATACTACCACTGGGGCTGTATATACCTGTGGGGCTGCTGGATACTACCACTGGGGCTGTATATACCTCTGGGGCTGCTGGATACTACCACTGGGGCTGTATATACCTCTGGGGCTGCTGGATACTACCACTGGGGCTGTATATACCTCTGGGGCTACTGGATACTACCACTGGGGCTGTATATACCTCTATGGCTACTGTATACTACCACTGGGGCTGTATATACTTCTGGGGCTGCTGGATACTACCACTGGGGCAGTATATACCTCTATGGCTACTGTATACTACCACTGGGGCTGTATATACCTCTGGGGCTACTGGATACTACCACTGGGGCTGTATATACCTGTGGGGCTGCTGGATACTACCACTGGGGCTGTATATACCTCTGGGGCTGCTGGATACTACCACTGGGGCTGTATATACCTCTGGGGCTACTGGATACTACCACTGGGGCTGTATATACCTCTATGGCTCCTGTATACTACCACTGGGGCTGTATATACCTCTGGGGCTACTGGATACTACCACTGGGGCTGTATATACTTCTGGGGCTGCTGGATACTGCCACTGGGGCTGTATATACCTCTGGGGCTGCTGGATACTACCACTGGGGCTGTATATACCTCTGGGGCTACTGGATACTACCACTGGGGCTGTATATACCTCTATGGCTCCTGTATACTACCACTGGGGCTGTATATACCTCTGGGGCTACTGGATACTACCACTGGGGCTGTATATACTTCTGGGGCTGCTGGATACTGCCACTGGGGCTGGATACTACCACTGGGGCTGTATACCTGTGCTGGGGTCCACCCTCGGCTTATACACGAGTCAATAGGTTTTCCCAGATTTTGGGGGCAAAAGTAGGGGGGTCGGCTTATACACGGGTCGGCTTATACACGAGTATATACGGTATTACATTTCAAATGTCCTTGCTTTACAGCACTTTCCTTTCCGACAGTAATATGTAACGCAAGACTCTGTTACGAGGGACCATTTGTCGATTCCTTCGAAAGCTACTAGAGGTGTGAGGCCTTTGTGTTCTCAAGAAGACCACCCGGGGTCTCAGATCCTGTGTTCAGGATGACTACAGTTGCTGATCAGATAAGCACAGGTTATGACCTCTGCGTAGTGACACAGAATTAAAATATTCCATTAACCACTGTGGTTTCCATTTCCCTAGAAATACTTATTTTTCACTACAGAAGTTTAATTAAAAGTCATGATGGACAGACATCACTAACATTAAAATTAATTAGGTAAAATGAATATACCTACTACTGTCCTGCTCCACTACGAACATCACTTACCATACTTTTTGGATTGTAAAATGGGAGGAAAGTGGTGGTTAAATTTTATAGCCTGGATGAACCAGGCTGTGTGTGTGGGGGGAGGGGATGGTGGTGTGGGGTCACTGAAGGCAGGAGCAGGTGCTTGGGTGAACATAAAAGCATGCTGTCTGAGTGATGAATATGCACTGCTTCCCATACCCATAATCTGCTGTAAAATTCTCTGCACTGAAGCCGAAGCCCAGAGGTAGGCAGGATTATGGGTGTGGGGAACACAATGCATTGTGCTTCTGGGGTCTAACTGTCTTCAATAAAATGGTGCCGGAATTTGCGGTCTGTGCATGCACAGCCCCGGACCCATTTTATTGAAGACAGATTGCAGAATAACAGAGCATATTCACTGCTTGCCATGTGCATAATCACAGGCAGGGAGCAGCGAATATCCCGGCAGCTGAAGATGGTATAAGTGGATGCGCATGGCAGTGATGTTATTTCACTTACACGCTGAAGTCAGTTTTTGGTATTACTGGAGAACACCATAAAATGAGGCAGTGGAAAAAAGGTAAGTAGAATTGTTTAATTTTTAATGTCTGCAGTGTGATAGGAGCCATACACACCAGGATCAGCCCTTGAGAGGGCCTTATGTACCAAGATGGGGCCATATATATCAGGATGAGCCCAGAATGGGGTCATAAATAACAGGATGGGGGCCATATACAGTATGCCAGGATGGGGGCTATATGTGCCAGGATGGGCCCAGGATGAAGACCATATATACCAGGATGAGGTCATATGTACCAGGATGGGGGACATATATACCAGGATGGGCTCAGGATGGTACCAGATATACCAGAATGGGGTCTAGGGCGAGAGCCATATATACCAGGATTGGGCCATATATACCAGGATGAGGGCCATATATACCAGGATGGGCCAGGATAAGGGCCAAATATACCAGGATGGGCACAGGATGAGGCCTATGCATACCAGGATGAGGCTATATATGTCAGGATGGAATAAGGATGAGAGCCATTTATACTAGGATGGGGGACATTAGAATAGAACTGGAGAACATTACCTTCATAACAGTGTCAACAGCAGATTTCCTCCATAACTATGTGTGATGACTAAAGATGAGAAAATTTTCCCTGAATATGTTCGCCAATTTTAAATTCGACATAAACATTGCAGATTATCTTCGCAATCGGAAAGCTGAGCAATTTACCAAAAAATTCGGCTAATGCGACTTTGTTTAGCAAAAAAGTACCAAATGTAAGATGAATATGTGGCGCCCCTATGGGAAGGCGCCACAGGGAGGTATTGCACCCCAAACATGAGGTGAAGTGCCTCCGTGGCCATGGATATGGGGTTTCATGCAGAGTCTGTCCTAAGCACCCATACACTAGCCCACCTTAGCATAGGGACCGTATATTCAGTAGGTTCAGGGGGTGGAGCTTAGAGTAGAGCCAGAGAGGACGTGCCTGACAGCGTTCATGACAGGAGGGCACCTCCTTGGAGAGGGGTGACCAGAAATGGAGGGAACAATCCAGGACCAGTTGGAGCCGGCTGGGGAGTCCGGGGTCGACACTGGCATACCGGAGCTGAGGCAGTCAGAGGTCTATCCCTGACTGCGAACCGACAAGCTGTGGGACCAACAGAAGGGACCTATAGTGCCACAGACTGTACCTCTTCCTCAGTTCTAAAAAGGTCCAGGACACATTAGGGAAAGGACTGAGTTCCGGTGGCGGGAGGATTTGTTCATTATCGCTCCCGTCCGTACCAGTAAAGAACAGACAGTACCTAATAGTAACAGACCAGGGGACTGGCGAAAGAGCTCTTCAGAGTGGTGAATGAGAGTAAGAGGAAGACCGACAACAAAAGTTGCAAGAGGGAACCACCGACAGACTCTGCTAAATTACCTCAAATCTGTGGCTATGTCCCCGGAAAACCAGACTGCACTGTGTACCTGTTTTTCATCTGGAGACAGTAAAGAACTTCTTGAGCTGATCTGGTGTCTGTTCTCATTTGCTCTGCTGCCTGGAGGGCTCCTACAGTATCAAAAAGGTGAGGACTACTACTCCCCCCATCTACACCCCGCTGCCCTGAGGTAAAGCTCCACCTGTGGGGAGCTGTACTACTCTGAGCTGCACCTCCATCACCTCCGTGGCCGGCCGCAGGGCTGGTACCCCTGTTACCAGGTACCACAGGTGGCGTCACGTTTCCATTCCATTCCCTCCCCCATCCATCACCATCATCCCCCTCACCATCACCTCCATTGAGGGTCCAGGGCATGGAACCGTGAACCAACCAGCCGTGATCCCCCATCAAAGTGACCATCTGTCCTGGTATCCGAGTACCCCCCTACCCTATCGACCGACTCAAATCCAAAACTTTCCCTGATTGTTTGGGGCCAAAACATTCACTGGTAAACCCTCTGGCTGGGAAAAACACCTAACCTTATGGTTCAGAGTGTTCCCAGTCATCGAGTCTACCATTTTCTTCCAACCTGTAGAATTTTTTGGAGCTTTAAAATGTTTTTATTTAAGCTTCATGGAGTTTGCAGGTGTTTTTCACGCCTACAAGGTGTCAGTTTTGGAAACAGTGTCAGATGTAGCTGTGAAGTCCAGGAACCTTACTATGTTCTTTAAACATCTGTTTAAGAGAGCATGATACTTATTTTCATTTTTACTTTGAATTTTTTCATTATTCTTCTTATTATTTATTTATATAATTTTTTTTGGAGAGCAAACCTTTATTATTGCAGACAGTAAGCAGTGTGCAAGGCAACCTCTTCTACACTTACGTGATAGCAATTTAGCAAATTACATGTTGACAAGCCACAAAGTTTCTGGAAGAATGTCCCATGGACAGATGAGACAAAAATTGAACTTTTTGGCAAGGCACATCAGCTCTATGTTCACAGATGGAAAAATGAAGCATATCAAGAAAAGAACACTGCCTCTATTGTGAAACATGGAGGAGGCTATGCTATGTTCTGGGGCTGCTTTGCTGCATCTTGTACAGGGTGTATTGAATCTGTGCAGGGTACAATGAAATCTCAAGACTATCAAGGGATTCTAGAGGGATTCCAGTGTCAGAAAGCTTGGTCTCAGTCGCAGGTCATTTTTCGCAGGTTTTGCAGCAGGATAATGACTCAATGACACACAACTAAAACACCCAAGAATGGCTAAGAGGAAGACATTGGACTATTCTGAAGTGGCCCTCCATGAGCCCTGACCTAAATATTTTTGAGCATCTTTGGAAAGAGCTGAAACATGCCATCTGGAAAAGGAAACCTTCAAACACAAGAGAACTGGAGCAGTTTGCTCTTAATGAGTGGGCAAAATACCTGTTGAGAGATGCAGAAGTCTCATTACAGACACAGTAATTGATTGTAGTGATTGCCTCAAAAGGTTGTGCAACAAAATATTAAGTTAAAGGTAACATCATTTCTGTCCAGGGCTATTCCATGAGTTGAATTGTTTTTTTTTTTTAATTCTGTGGAAGCAGGGTTGAAGAGCAATGTCTGACTTTCATTTCTTCATTTCCAATTTTATTATTGCTTTTGGCAGATTCAAAGTATTTCTGTGACCATTGTAGGCGTTTCTTTCATTAAACGAGGCGTACCAACAATTTTGACCACGTGTGTACATACTTTCTTAATACAGGTCAATACAAACTGCAAGTATCATGGAGTGAGAGTAGTACAGTCATGGCCAAAAGTGTTGAAACCCTAGAAATTGTTCCAGAAAATGAAGTATTTTTGACAATTTAATGTATACATATGTTTAACCGCTTCATGACCCTGGAATTTTTTGTTTTTCATTTTCGTTTTTTGCTCTCCTTCTTCCAAGAGCCATAACTTTTTTACTTTTCCGTCAATATAACATATGACAGCTTGTTTCTTGCGGGATGAGTTGTACTTTCAGATGCAATCATTTATTTTACCATATATTGTACAAGGAATTTGCAAACAAATTCCAAGCGCAGTGAAATTACAAAAAATGTGCATTTACATGTTTGTTTTTTGGGGTTTTTTAGTCGCCATGTTCACTATATTGTAAAACCAACATGATGGTGTGATGCCTCAGGTCGTATGAGTTTGTAGATACCAAACATGCATACCCTTACTGGTATCTAATTGTGAAAAAAATTCTGAAATTTGGAAAACAAAAAACACTTTTTGCTCCATGTTCTGCGGCTCATAGCATCCTCATTTTTCGGGATCTGGGGCTGTGTGATGGCTTACTTTTTTGTGCCTCGAACTAACGTTTCTAAATCATACCATTTTTGGGTGGATGCTCTGTTTTGTTTGCCTGTTATTGCGTTTTTTAGCAATGTTGCGGTGACCAGAAAAATTTAATTATGGCGATTAGACATTTTTTTCATTACATAGTTTACGACTCTCATTTTTTTTATTTTAGATCTTGATAGATTGGGCAATTCTGAACGCGGCAATATCAAAAATGTGTTTTTTTAATTTTTTTTTAATACTGTTATTGTGCATGGGGAAAAGTGGGGTGGTATGAACTTTTATAGGGGCAGGGGGGTTTATCACTGCTGCATCATCCGATCACTTCAGACAGATACCAATGAGCTGCAGCTCATCAGTATCTGCCAGAATCATGGATGGTGAGTGGCTGGCAGCGCTTGCCAACCACCCACCGGAAGTGCTCCGTGACAGCTTCCAGGGTCAAGAAAGGATCCGGGCTGTCACGTGAGCATCAGATATCTCCCGATACTATCGCGGAATCTCTGGTGCAGGCAGGGAACAGCGCATTCCTCGCCGCGGCGCCTGTGGAGAGGGTTAACAGCACCGATCGGATCTGGGATCCGATCGGTGCTGTTAGCCCAACGTCTCAGCTGATGAGAGCAGCTGAGATGTTGGGTGTTTGATGTGAGCTCCGCCCCAGAGCTCACATCAAACCCTGGTAACCGGCCCATGATGTTGTACAATGTCATGGGTTGTGAAGGCGTTAACTCCTTTATATCTATTGGAGTAATGCAAAAAAATAAGGGCAATTTGGACATAATTTCACAGAAAACTGCAAAAATGGGTTAGACAAAATTGTTGGCATCCTTAACATAACATTTGGTTGCACACCCTTTGAAATAAGTATCTACAAAGAATCGCTTCCTATAACTTTCAACAAGCTTCTTACACCTCTCAACTGAAATTTTGGACTGCTCTTCATTTGCAGACTGCCCCAGGTTTCTCATATTTGAAGGTACATTCTCCCAAATTCATGTGATAATTCAGGAATGGGGAAAAGGGAAATTGCTCAACCACCTAATACTCACTCGGCTCCCGGGCTGCTGGTTATGGTAGTTCATCCATTCACATTGTATAATAAGTAGAAACCAGCGCCAACGATGCGGATTATCCCTTTTTAAAAAATTAAAAGCACACAAAAAGCAACCCCATTAAGGGGGAGACGCTAGACGTCTTTCGGGGAACACGTCCCCTTAATCATTAGCACGCCTGAACACAACACATAGCAGATATATATACAATAAAAACCTCAGCAAATGTGCGCACTTAATTAATGATTGCTCCGGAGCGTTAACTCTTATCTCCCCGGCCAGTAGAGTATATAGAAAGCTAGATAAATAGTAAAACATTACTTCTTTCTCATATAAATGTCATCATACATACCCATATTATATATTCATTAATTATACGTTTGATCACATCTATATGTGCAGCAGACTCTGGTGCTAAGGTATATGCAAAGATATATGCTGATCCCATACTATCCCTGCATACATACAAACACATAACCATGCACCTGTTTCCCTGCATACATATTATACATGTTTCAAAGAACTTTTAATACGGGCTTAAATAGTTTTTTGGTGGCGAAATTATCAAAGTAAAAACTGTGTGTGTGTGTATATATATATATATATATATATATATAATACACACACATTCTTCCGTTAATAAAATATAGTAAGTCATTCCTATAATTAAGACCCTGTGGGAAGCGTGAGTCAAGTTTCAGTATCCACAGTTTTTCCTTATCATGTCGCAGTTTTTCCCAGTCCCCCCCACAATATGGACGGAACACTTTTTCAATCGCTCTAATTCTCAATGGACTCGAATTGTCCACATGTATATCTTTAAAGTGTTTTGAAAGACCCGAGATACCCGATCTAATGGTTTTAGGGTTAGATTTAGCTGCTGAAAGATGCTCTGAAATTCTAATTTTAAGCGTGCGGGTAGTGCAACCAATATAGTATTTTTTTGCAGCTTTCACATGTGGCCATGTAGACCACTTGTGTGCTGTTACAATTTAGATGTGCATTTATTTGATAATTTTTACCATTATGCAAATTCTGGAAAACTGATCTAGAATTTACATATTTGCACATCCCGCATCTCTTTTCTCCACATTTGTACATTCCCTTGTACATTAACCAAGTCGGGATTTTGCTCTTCTGGTCTGAAAAAATACTGGGCGCTAATACACTGCCTATATCTCTTGCTTTCTTTGGGATCATTCTCTATCCATGTTCCAGGATAGAAGACAATTTGTCATCCTGGTAAAGGATGGGAATGTTCCTATCCAATATTTTCTTTATATCTCTGAACTGTAGACTGAAAGGGGTAGAAAACACAGGCTTCATGTGTGCATTCTGTGTAATTTTATTGTTCTCTTTTAGAAGTGATTCTCTGCTTCTTTTCTCAGTTATATTTCTCACCCTATCCAACATCCATCCTGAATACCCCCTATATTTTAATCTATTTCCAATAACTTTTGTTTCCTCATTATAGTCTTGGATTCTCGAGCAGTTTCTTTTAGCCCGAATCAACTCCCCTAAGGGCAGGTTTTTATGATATGATTGGGGTGACAACTATCCGCACGGAGAACAGAATTTCCACTAATCTCCTTGCGTAAAAGTTTGGAATGTATCTTGCCAGTTATTTCACATCCCATTAAGACTAGATCAAGATATGGGATAGAGTTTCCATGAACATCCATGGTAATCTTCAAATTGAAGTCATTATCATGGAATTTATCCAGCAACATTTGTTGGGTTAGTACGGGAGACACATCCAGCGACAATGACCATATGATAATCATGTCATCAATGTATCTTCCGTACCAGCATATTTGACCCTGAAACGGTCCACCCTCCAGGTATATATGTTTATCCTCCCATTTTCGCATATATAGATTGGCCAGCGATGGGGAAAATTTTGCCCCCATCGGACAGCCACAACGTTGTATATATTAATCATTGTTAAAGACGAAATAATTGCTTTTGAGAAGGTACTGTAAACTCATCAGTATAAACTCCTTCTCTGAACCTTCAAAAGCAGATGTTTCCCTGAGTATTTGTTCTACTGCCCAAATTGCTTTGTCGTATGGGATGGCAGAATAGAGTTGGGTCACATCACAACTCATCCAACAGTATTTGTCACACCAATCCCTGTGTTCAATTGCCTGTAAGAGATGTTTTGTATCCCTTATCCTTCCAGGAATGTCCACCACCAAGATCTGCAGCCTCCCATCCACCCATTCTGAAAGCCTCTCGTGCAGGGATCCAATCCCTGCAATGATCGGCCTCAGAGGTGGGTGAAAGGAGGCCTTGTGGACCTTGGGGAGGGCATGAAATACTGGAACGATAGGTTTTTCCACGGTTGAATATTCTTTTTCCTTCATATCCAATACCCCCATGGATAGACCATCCTCCAACAACCTATTCAATTCAGATGAAAAAACATTTGTAGGATCTCCTGATAAGGGGCGATAGGTATCAGCGTCAGTCAACATAGTCATAATCTGTTTTTTATATAAATCTGAATCTAACACCATACCGATCCCCCCTTATAGGACATTCTGATGATTACATTAGGATTGTTTTCAAGATCTCTCATAGCCTGCCTCTCGTCCTTCGGTAAGTTTCCCCCCGTATGACTCACATTCTCAAATCACATTCCATTGCCCCTTGAAAGGTTTCCATTACTGGGACCCTTGAGACAATGGGATAATAGGTAGGATTAGATACTATACTTTTCATGCACTCTGTATTTCTTATTCTGTTAATCTCTATATCATTATCTATAGTCAAGTCCTGTAAACCCTTTATGGATATTGTTTCTGCTAGTCCCAGATGAAGAGAAAACAGTAATTCTTTATAGTGACATCTTCATGTTTAGTTTGTTGGTCACTGGTGTCCTCTCTGTTATTCATAAAATGTGTCTTGGCTGTCAGGTTCCTGATAAATTTAATTAAGTCTTTTATAGTTTGGTACAAACTTGCATGGCAGCTCGGGACAAAATTTAAACCCCTATCTAACAATCTGATCTGTGCATCTGTCAATATGCTAGCTGACATATTGATAACTATATGTTGTCCCGTATCACTTACTTTTTATTGTTTTTCTTGTTTTTCTTTCCTCCACCTCCTCCTTGACCGTCTCCTCCTCCTTGATTCCCATTTTTTGGAATCGAAGCATTCCTTGTGTTATAATACCTGCTAGATCCGCCTGCAAATTCCTCCAGATCGGATCCAACAGATTCCTCGGTAGCATCCGATGTATTCACAGGGGAAGAAAAGCTCACATTACGGCTGCTCGTGTTTGGTGGTTTCCGCAATATGGGCTTTGGTTGTTGTGGTTTATGTGTTTTTTTTGTTGGGATGCAGAGTGTGTGGAGTCCGTGGGGTCTTCGGAGTATGGGGTTTCTTTGGGGTATTAAACTTCCAGATATACACGGAGTCAGTTTCATAATCCTTCAAGTCCCGTTCATATTTAGACCTTTTCGAATCAATAATAGATTTCTCCTACTCATCCATGTTTTTGTGCATACAATCGTATAAACTTTCATATGCCTCTTGATCAATACATTTATCAGTTTCCTCCTGTAATACTTTTATGTTATTCTCCAAGTTTTCCAACTTTGCCTCCTCCTCAGCCAGGATGAGACTGATTAGCTTTAAGGAACAGTCTGTTAAGACTTCATTCCAGCATCTGGTGAAATCCTCATTAAACTGCGTGGTGGCCACTTTTTTGATTCTAAGGGTACCTTTACACGTCGCAACATTGTATGCAATTTCACTTGCAATTTACTGGTTGCAGAAAAATCATGGACACATTGTTCCATTTGTACACAGCAACAAAATAGAACAATGTATCCATGATTTCACTGCAACCAGTAAATTGTAAGTGAAATTGCATGCAATGCTGCGACGTGTAAAGGTACCCTAAGACCTCTAGGAATCAACTTTTTTGTCAAGTACTTACTCAGGGTGGCGTGGTCCCACCATACCGGCAGGTGTTGCAGTAATGATTTTTCCAGTTAAGCATTTTCACCTCCAGCAAACAATAGATCCAGCTTCCTCCTCCGGGCATCTCTGAATTAAGGTAATCTCGCGTGGAGTCCATGATCGGTAATTCCCGATGCTGTGTTCTGTTAATGCACAGGTGTGTGAGAGGTGGAAGCGGTACAAGCCACAGTTCATGTAATAATTCAGGAATTGGGAAAAGGGAAATTGCTCAACCACCTAATACTCACTCGGCTCCCGGGCTGCTGGTTATGGTAGCTCGTCCATTCACGTTGTATAATAAGTAGAAACCAGCGCCAACGATGCAGGATTATCCCTTTATTCAAAAATTAAAAGCACACAAACAGCAACCCCATTAAGGGGGAGACGCAAGACACGTTTCTGAGAACACGTCCCCTTAATCATTAGCACGTCTGAACACATAGCAGATATATATATATATATACACACATTCTTCCGTTAATAAACAAAAGCACCAGAGTCTTCTGCACATATAGATATGATCAAACGTATAATTAATGAATATATAATATGGGTATGTATGATGACATTTATTTGAGAAAGAAGTAATGTTTTACTATTTATCTAGCTTTATATATTCTCTCCTGACCGGGGAGATAAGAGTTAACGCTCCAGAGCAATCATTAATTAAGTGCGCACATTTGTAGAGGCTTTAATTGTGTATATATATCTGCTATGTGTTGTGTTCAGGCGTGCTAATGATTAAGGGAACGTGTTCCCCGAAACACATCTAGCGTCTCCCCCTTGATGGGGTTGCTTTTTGTGTGCTTTTAATTTTTGAATAAAGGGATAATCCGCATCTTAGGCGCTGGTTTCTACTTATTATACATTCTCCCAAAGGCAATTTCAAGATCTCTCTTCAGGTGTTCAATGGAATTTAAATTTATACTCTTTGCTGCCTATCCACCATCTGAACTATCTTGTGTTGCAACCTTTCATCAATTTTCCTCTGCTGTCCATGTGCAGGGAAATTAACTACAGTGTAATAGGTTGTAAACTTCTTGATTATGTTGCGCACTATGGACAAAAGAACATCAAGATCTCTGGAGATTGACTTGTAGCCTTGAGATTGTTGATATATTTTTTTTAATTTTGGTTCTCCAGTCCTCAGACAGTTCTTTCTTCTTTCTTTTCTACATGTTTAGTGTGGCACATGCAGAAACACAATGCAAAGAGTCAACATCTTTCCTTTTGATCTGGTTTCAGGTGTGATTTTCATGTTGCCCACACCTGTTACTTGCCACACGTGAGTTTGAATGAGTCTCACATGCTTGTTTATCCACAATTTTGGATAGGTGCCAGCAATTTTGTCTGGACCATATTAGAGTGTTTATGTGAAATTATGTCCAATTTGTCTTTATTCCCAGTTTTTTTTTTTATTTTGTTCTAATATACTAATAGGAGATAAACATGTGTATGACAAAACAAGTGTAATTGCTATAATTTTCTTAGAGAAATACTTTATTATCTGGAACAATTCCAAGGGTTCCAACACTTTCAGCCATGACTGTTAATAAATGCACATGAATTTCTATTTCAAAAATATCAATATTTTTTCTTGGATGGTAATATGGAAAATGCTGAAATGTTAGGAAGATGACACGAAAAACAATCGAATGCCCTGAGAAGTCACAAACATATAAAAATAATCAAGAAGGTCAGAAACAGATTGTGTGGACAAATAAAAAAGCAGAGATATAACAATAGAAAGGAAAAAAAACAACACGCTACAAACGAATAGAAGGTAGAGATACTCCAGACAGGGAATGGGTGAGCCAAGACAAAAGAAGAGATGAAAGTGAAGGGCACTCTCTGTCCTCGTAAAGAGATTACAAGAGGGAAGTAGCTGATATAATTCATTAAGCGAGAAGAGCAAGAGAGATGACGTAAGGGCATATAGAGAGAAAATTAAATCATAAGCATTTGGCTGACATTCTCCAGTAATAAGGCTAAAAGCGATAAAGCTATACTCTGTCCGGGAAAACCGCCAAAATGATCAATATTTTTTTTATTTTGTTATCCATTTGTTTCTTACATAGATATAATACGTCACTCAGAGTTCAGGATTTTACTAATAGCATTTAATAGTATTTGGACTTGTGATAATATTGACAGTAGGCAGTTTTCTTTAAATCAAATTGTTGTATGTGACTGCAGGGCCTTAGAGAGACTTCTAGTAATTAGTATACATCTCAGTATGTCTTAGAAGTGTGCAGCATTCAAGTACTGTAAGTCATCTTGGGAAGCCCTTTCATGCAGTACTTCCAACACTGCAAAGGTCACCGCACTGCAAGCTACACTGCTGTTCGCTTTCATTCCTGCTTTTGATTCCATACATATCTAGTTCTCAAAAACACACAAAAGATGTGTTGCCTCGTCCTGCAGTAAAAACATACAGGGCATGATTAAATATTAACTTTAAAGTTTAGCTGACTTTGTAAGACTAAAATATAAATGAAGTGGCAGATTTTTCTTTATTTTTTTTTCAAACAAAATAACCTAAAAGCTCACACAGAAATAAACCAAAGCTAGCGCTTACTAGAGAGCCAGAAGTCAAATCTCTAATACTCATATGAAAACAAATGTATTTAATACAAAAGAAAATATTGCAATTTTCACAAATAGATTAAGCAATGTTTTTCGTATGACACAGATGGTAGCATATACGTAATTCCTAATACAAGTCTATGAGTAAAACTGTATAGAAAATGTATGCATTACACCTCTTCCCCCTATGTTAGACTTTTATGTTTTAGTGAGTAGCATCCTTGTATTACAGTGAAATAAAGGAGGTATTTTAGGCAAGACACTGTCTTGTCAATTGGACCATAAACATTAGACTCTTGTGTTCTCTATTCTCTACTTCTTCACAAGAAAAATATATCAATCCACCGGCTTGTGTTTCAGGTTTTTCCATGTATTGTTTCCAGTTGGCTGGATGAGAGGCCTTAAGGCCCCATCTCATGCTTCAATGTGTCCGCGAACCGACCAACCATCCGACGTGACCTAGATCGCTTGAACAACGTTCAATGATCGCTAGTGAAGTGCCACACGTACTGATATCATTAACGACACAGCAACGATTCCGCAGCAAGCAAAGACACTTGCAGTTGTTAGCGCGCCTATGTCCTTCACTTCTCAATAGGCGAAGTCGTTAACGACATTATTGTCGAGGTGTCACACACACCCATGCTGCAGGTTAACGAACGCTCATCGTTTGGTTTAAGTTCCGTTCACCAATCTCCCATCAATGATTTGTTACCAATATCGTAGTGTGTGACAGGGCCTTAAGACAGAGGACATCTTCTTGTTGAAACCATCACTAATATAACCCCTTAAGGACTAACCCCTTAAGTCACTTTGCAGCTTAATGACCAGACCACTTTTTGCAATCCTGACCAGTGTCCCTTAATGAGGTAATAACGCTGAAACGCTTCAACGGATCATTTTTTCATGACAAATTGGGCTTTATGTTACTGTTAAATTTAGGACGATTTTTTTTGTATTTATTTGTTAAAAAAACGTAAATTTGGCCAAAATTTTGAGAATTTTGCAATTTTCAAGTTTTTAATTTTTATTCTGTTAAACCAGAGAGAAATGTCACACAAAATAGTTAATGCATAACATTTCCCACATCTCTACTTTATGTCAGCACAATTTTGGAAACAAATTTTTCTTCGTTAAAGTTAGAAGGGTTCAAAGTTCATGAGCAATTTCTCATTTTTCCAACAAAATTTACAAAGCCACTTTTTTCCGTGACCACATCACATTTGAAGGCACTTTGAAGGGCCAATGTGACAGAAACTACCTAAAAGTGACACCATTCCAAAAACTGTACCCCTCACACTACTTAAAACCACATTCATGAAGAGTATTAACCCTTCAGGTGCTTCACAGGAACTAAAGCAATGTGGAAGGAAAAAATGAACATTTAACTGTTTCCAACAAAAATGTTACCTTTTCCCTCAAATTTTGCATTTTCACAAGGGAAACAGGAGCAAATAGAATTTGTTGGGCAATTTCCTCATATGTTGTGGAAAACCACTGTTTGGGCACACAGCAGGCTCGGAAGGAAAGAGCGCCATTTGTCGCTCCAAGCAGAAAATTAGCTGAAATCATTATTGAACACCATGTCGCATTTGGAGATTCCCTGATGTGCCTAAACAATGGAGCTCCTCCACAAGTGAGAGTTTGCACTGATGATATAGTGTTCTGCTGTATTTTTGGTCACCAGCACAGGTACAACAGGCAGGTACAGCTTGCCACCCACCCCTAGCTGCCTAGTTTTACCTGGCTGGTAATCAAAATACTAGTGGAGGCCCTTTTTTCTTATTTTAAATTCTTTGAAATAATTTTTAAGAAAAAAAAAAAAAACGACGTGGGGCTTCTCACCCACCCCCAGCTGCTTAGTTGTACCTGGCTGGTAACCAAAATATAGCGGAGCCATTTTTTAAAAATTACTTCTTGGAATAATAAAAAAAGAATTACGTGGGATTCGTCATATTTTTAGTTTCCAGCCAGGTACAACTAGACAGCTAGGGGCTGGAATCCACAGCGTAGAGAGGCCCAAGCATTCTGGGCTCACCACGCTGCAAATTGCAGCCCGCAGCCGCCCCAGTGAATGGCGCATTCATTAGAAGCACCATTTCCTGCGCTGTACCCAGACTCTTCCGGTTGCCCTGGTGCGGTGGCAAACTGGATAATAACAGGGTTAATGCCAGCTTTGTATTGGTAGCTGCCACTAAGCCCAAGGTGCATAATGTCGGGCCAATGTTAGACCCGGCCATTAGGAACCTCTTAGTCAATGGTAAATAAGACACAACACACCATGAAAAAATAAATTTATTCTAACAAAAAACACAAGACAATTTGGACTCCATCTTTATTACCCCATGCCCTCCGACGTAGTCCACAGCGATGGTCCCATGACGGTCAGTCGCCTTCAGAGAGTGCAGCAAAGATCAAGGGTTCTTTAGCTGCAGTCTCTGGCGTCACACTGATGCTGCACTGTATGGAAATTATCTGCCATACAATGCAGCTGTCAGTGCTGCAAACAAAAGTCCCAGAGATCACATGATCTCTGAGGCTTGGGTCAGGTTGCCAGATGTAGCCATGGCAACCTCTGGTTACCATGGTGATTGGTCCATTGCAATTACATTATAATGGGCCGATCACTGTGGGGAGAGGTGAGTGACCCTGCGCTCCCTCTCCCTGGACCCCAAATGCTGTGATCGCAAGATCACAGCACTTAGGGGGCGACACAGAGCCAGGGACAGTGACCACACAGATCATTGTGCCTGGCTGTCAGATCACTCCTCTCAGCCTCATTTTCTCCATGCAGGGGATAAGCAAGAGAGGAGTGGGGCAGAGCTAGCATGCAGTACAGGATGGAGAAGAGCAGCCACTGGAGAAGATGGAGGAGGGGCTGCAGAAGGAGGAGAGCAGGGAACAGGAGGAGGTGAGCAGGCACCGGAGAAGAAGGAGGAGGAGGAGAGCGGGCAGAGCAGGTAAGCGGACGGGAGGGCAGCGGAGGGAGCAGGCAGGAGAACTGGGAGTGGAGGAGGCAGGAGAGCGGGAAGAGGAGGTGAGTGGGGCACAGTACGGGAGCCTGGAGAGTGGGGTGAAGAATGAGGAGACTGGGAAGAGGAGGGAAGAGAGCAGAGGGAGAAGACCCAGGAGTGGAGGCAGGAGAGCGAGAAGAACAGAGCGGGGACCAGGAACAGCTGTAGAGGGGTGGCGGGCACAGGCAGGGGATGAGTGCAGGAGCCGGGTACAGCTGACAGCCTGGCTCCTGCAGCGATCATGCTGATATTCATGATGTGATCAGTCAGTCAGATTGACTGACTCATCACATCGCTCTGAGCATGGGAACTACTAAAAAGGATCCACACAACTCAGCCCCTGACCCTTAGCAGTCACTGACAGCTGTTAGAATTGAACTGTCACTGTTTGTTTACAAGCAGTGACAGTTCAAAGCCATGACTAGTTTAGCCGTCATGGTGCCGGAACTGACATCTTTCCATGACGGCTAAACTCGTCAATTGTCGTAATGGGATTGATCAAATTTAAGATGAAGAAACAAAAGGTGTAGTATAGGACCATAAGCTCGGTATGTCAGATCTGCAGCAAACAGATCACCGATATAGTTGTGTGTAGGAGGCTTAACATGAAGTTTTAATTGTGCTCACATTCGGTAATACATACAATATTACTTACAATAAATTTAATTTATCATACCATTAATACAACTTTAACGTGAAATGTCAGTACCTAAAACACCCACAGATATTGTGACAAGAGCTAATTTTTCCAGCACAATATGAGTCATTGTAAGTAGTAGTATTGGTAGGGTGCAAAACTTAATAAAGCTTCCATTCAATCTGATGAAAGCATCAAAGCAAAGGAAATGTGTTCACTTACTTCTGCCAGCTGATCCACCCCACTTGCTGTTCTTGCCAAAGTAACAAGATCATTCTGCATCTTCTCAACCCATTGTTTAATGCTATGGAGACAAAAAAGTAAAATAGATTTAATACAGCATAGAAAAATGGGCCCCCATTCTCATGATTGTGGCATCCACAGAGGTATCAACTTTAAAACTATCCTTTTGGATTATACATTATAAATGCGGGACAATACTTTTAAAAACAAATAGGATTAAAAAAATCAGTAATTTACTCACTCCAACTTCAATCAGTCACTAAAAAGTAATACGTAAGAATTTGAGCACATATTTCCAAGCAAGTTAAATAATGCTAAGGTTACTTCATTGAAAGGGTTGTCCTGTCTCAAGAAAAAAGTCTTCATTCTTAGTGACTGCAGACTGCTGAATTATTACAACACTAACAATTCCCGTGTATTCGTCGTGTAGGTGGGTGCATTTACTCTCAATAGAACAGAACTGAGAGAAAGCACAGGTGTCTTTTTAGGCCATGACAACAATTATGCAAATCGCATTCCTTCAGTCATTTGACTGCCCACCAGCATGGGAAATTAATGGAAACCATGACAGAGCGTGCATTTCAGCAGTGCACAGACACATACTATAGAGTTCCCCACTAGTGAGGAACGAGTAGTAAGATACTTAGTTTAAGTTAGTTCTAACCAAATACTTTGAATAAGTAATGAGTAACAAATCCAATGCAAGTCAATGGGAAACTAACTTGGATCCGAATACTGAAGCAGTTCAAATTATTTGGTTAGAGCTATCCGAACCTGAATATCTTACTACTCGCTCATCACTATTCCCCACCCTTGAGCACCACATTCAGCTCTGAGAAGTTTGCAAGCCACATCCAGCTTTCGCCCTCATGGTAGTGACACTAAGAGTCCCCATTACTGGTCTTAGTGACAGCCAAAGATTTTTCACAGAAATCACACTGAATCCAGGCTTTCCTCCCTTACCCTTTCAGATCGGCTCTTCTACTACACACATAATCTATCATCTGGAGACCTGCTCTTCAAAGCCATTTGCTAGACCTGATGCTAATGCACCAACCTGGATGACACCGATGAGCCATTCAAGGGCCCCTGCTGTAGAGTGACTGTATACTTTTTTTATGAGACCATAGAGCCTCTTTAAGAGTTCCACTTTCTTATAGATTCTGACCTTTTCCAATGGCAAAGATATCTATAGGCAATGTGAAGTACTCAAAAGCATAGAATAGTTTGTTAATGATTTATGTTTTACTTGGATGAAGTGGATACTTTCATATATTAACCCCTTCAGGACCCAGCCTATTTTGACCCTAAAGACCTTGGCCTTTTTTGCAATTCTGACCAGTGTCCCTTTATGAGGTTATAACTCGGGAACGCTTCAACCGATCCTAGCGATTCTGAGATTGTTTTTTCGTGACATATTGGGCTTCATGCTAGTATTAAATTTAAGTCGATAATTTTTGCGTTTATTTGTGAAAAAATTAAAAATATGGCAAAAAGTTTGAAAATTTCACAATTTTCACATTTTTTATTTTTTTTTCTGATAAACAAGAGAGATATGTGACAGAAAAAAGTTATTCAATAATATTTCCCACATGTCTACTTCACATCAGCACAATTTTGGAAAAAAAAAAATTTTTTGTTAGGACGTTATAAGGGTTCAAAGTTCATGAGCAATTTTTCATTTTTCAACCAAAATTTACAAAACCATTTTTTTTAGTGACCACATCACATTTGAAGTCCTTTTGAGGGGTGTACATGACAGAAAACACCCAAAAGTGACACCATTCCAAAAAACTGCACCCCTCAAGCTACTCAAAACTACATTCAAGAAGATTATTAACCCTTCAGGTGCTTCACAGGAACTAAAGCAAAGTGGAAACAGAAAATGGATATTTTAATTTTTTTATCAAAAATGTTCTTTTAGCCTCAATTCTTTCATTTTCACATGGGCAACAGGATAAAATGGATCTTAACATGTGTTGTGCAAATTCTCCCGAGTACATCGATACCTCATATGTGGTCATAAACCACTGTTTGGGCGCACGGCAGGGCTCAGAATGGAAGGAGCACAATTTGAATTTTGGAGCTAATTTTACATTCAAAAAGTGAAATTGCGCTCCTTCCCTTCTGACCCCTGCCGTGCGCCCAAACAGTGGTTTATGACCACATATGAGGTATCGGTGTACTCAGGAGAAATTGCCCAACAAATTTTAGGATGAATTTTATGCTGTTGCCATGTGAAAACGAAAAAATTTAGGCTAAAAGAAAATTTTTGTGAAAAAAAAAGTACTATTTCATTTTCACAGATCAATTTGTAAAGCACCTGGGGGTTCAATATGTTCACTACTCATCTAAATATGTTCCCTGGGGGTCTAGTTTCCAAAATGGGGTCACTTGTGGGGGAGCTCCAATGTTTAGGCACACAGGGGCTCTCCAAACGCGACATGGTGTCCGCTAACAATTTGAATAAAAATCAGCTCAAATTGTTAGCTGTAACCATGTTGTGTTTAGTGAGCCCCTGTGTGCCTAAACATTGGGGCTCCCCCACAAGTGACCCCATTTTGGAAACTAGACCCCCAAGGAACGTATCTAGATGCATAGTAAGCACTTTGAACCCCAAGGTGCTTCACAAATTCATCCATAAAAATGAAAAAGCACTTTTTTTTCCACAAAAATTTTCTTTTTTCATTATTATGGATCAATTTGTGAAGCACCTGGGGGTTCAATATGCTCACTACCCATCTAGATATGTTCCTTTGGGGGTCTAGTTTCCAAAATGGGTCACTTGTGGGGGAGCTCCAATGTGGAGACGCACAGGGGCTCTCCAAATGTGACATGGTATCCGCTAACAATTTGAATGCAAAACGAGCTCAAATTGTTAGCGTACACCATGTTGCGTTTGGAGAGCCCCTGTGCGTCTCCACATAGGAGCTCCTCCACAAGTGACCCCATTTTGGAAACTAGACCCCCAAAGGAACATATCTAGATGCATAGTGAGCACTTTCAATCCCCAGGTGCTTCACATATTAATCTGTAAAAATGAAAAAGTACTTTTTTTCCGCAAAAATCTTTTTTTTTCATTAATTTGTGAAGCACCTGGGGGTTCAATATGCTCACTACCCATCTAGATATGTTCCCTGGGGGGTCTAATTTCCAAAATAGGGTCACTTGTGGGGGAGCTCCAATGTGGAGACGCACAGGGGCTCTCCAAACGCGACATGGTGTCCGCTAACAATTTGAGCTGATTTTCCATTCAAATTGTTAGCGGACACCATGTCACGTTTGGAGAGCCCCTGTGTGCCTAAACATTGAAGCTCCTCCACAAGTGACCCCATTTTGGAAACTAGAGCCCCCAGGGAACTTATCTAGATGGGTGGTGAGCATTTTGAACCCCAGGTGCTTCACAAATTAATCCATAAAAATGAAAAAGTACTTTTATTTCCACAAAAATTTTCTTTTTTCATTTTTACAGATTAATTTGTGAAGCACTGGGGCGTTCAAAATGCTCACCACCCATCTAGATAAGTTCCCTGGGGGGTCTAGTTTCCAAAATGGGGTCACTTGTAGGGGAGCTCCAATGTTTAGGCACACAGGGGCTCTCCAAACGTGACATGGTGTCCGCTAACAATTTGAGTTGATTTTCCATTCAAATTGTTAGCGGACACCATGTCACGTTTAGAGAGCCCCTGTGTGCCTAAACATTGGAGCTCCCCCACAAGTGACCTCATTTTGGAAACTAGACCCCCCTAGGAACTTATTTAGATGCATAGTGAGCACTTTGAACCCCCAAGTGCTTCACAAATTGATCCGTAAAAATGAAAAAGTACTTTGTTTCCACAAAAAAAGTATTTTTTCATTTTTACGGATCAATTTGTGAAGCACCTGGGGGTTCAAAGTGCTCACTATGCATCTAGATACGTTCCTTGGGGGGGTCTAGTTTCCAAAATGGGGTCACTTGTGGGGGAGCTCCAATGTTTAGGCACACAGGGGCTCTCCATACGCGACATGGTGTCTGCTAACAATTGGAACGGTTAGCGGACACCATGTTGCGTTATGGAGAGCCGCTGTGTGACTAAACATTAGAGCTCCCCCACAAGTGACCCCATTTTGGAAACTAGACCCCCCAAGGAAAGTATCTAGATGCATAGTGAGCACTTTGAACCCCCAGGTGCTTCACAAATTGATCCGTAAAAATGAAAAAATACTTTATTTGTGGAAAAAAAAAAGTACTTTTTTATTTTTATGGATCAATTTGTGAACTACTTGGGGGTTCAAGTGCTCACTATGCATCTAGATACGTTCCTTGGGGGGTGTAGTTTCCAAAATGGGGTCACTTGTGGGGGAGCTCCAATGTTTAGGCACACAGGGGCTCTCCATACGCGACATGGTGTCCGCTAACAATTGGAATTGTTAGCGGACTCCATGTCGCATATGGAGAACCCCTGTGTGCCACTAGCATTGCCATCAGCACAAGGGCAACTGGAAGAGTTGGGGTACAGCACCAGAAAATGGCACCTCTAATGTGCTATTTTCTGTGGTGGCTGTGGGTTGCAATTTGCAGCGTGGGGGCCACAACATTTGGGTCTCTCCACGATGAGGATTGCAGCCCCCCAACTGCCAAGTTGTACCTGGCTGGCATCCAAAAATAAGGCAAAGCTCCTTGTCATTTTATTGGTAGAAGGAAAAAAATGGCATGGGGCTCCGCCATATTTTTGGTCCAGCCAGGTACAACTTGGCAGCTACGGACTGCCACCAGCCCCCAGCTGCCTCGTCATACCTGGCTGGAACCAAAAATAAAGCGAAGCCTATTTTTTTTTTATTTCTAGAATTATTTCTAGAAAAAAAATGACATAGGGCTCCGCCATATTTTTGGTCCAGCCAGGTACAACTTGGCAGCTACGGACTGCCACCAGCCCCCAGCTGCCTCGTCATACCTGGCTGGAACCAAAAATACAGCGAAGCCTATTTTATTTTTATTTCTAGAATTATTTCTAGAAAAAAAATGACATAGGGCTCCGCCATATTTTTGGTCCAGCCAGGTACAACTAGGCAGCTGGGGGCTGGAATCCTCAGCATAGTGAGGCCCAAGCGTTCTGGGCCCCCCATGCTGTGAATTGCTGCCCGCAGCCGCCCCAGAAAATGGCGCATTCATTGAAGCGCCATTTTCTGGCGCTGTACCCATGCTCTTCCAGTTGCCCTGGTGGCTAACTGGGTAATAAAGGGGTTAATGCCAGCTTTTTATTGGCAGCTGGCACTAAGCCCGAGATTCATAATATAGGGCCAATGTTAGACCCGCCATTAGGAATCTCTGGTAAATAGTCAGAAAATACACACAGAGAAAAATCTTTTTATTTGAAAAAAAAACACAAACAAAATTCGGACTCCATCTTTATTAGAAAGATCCGACGTAGTCCACAACGAAGGTCCCACGACGCTCGATCACCTCCGACGTAGTCCACACCGAAGGTCCCACGATGCTCGATCACCTCTGCTACATCCAGAGACTGCAGCAAGGGATCAAGTGTCCTCTTGTTGTAGTTTCTGGGGTCAGAGTCATGGTGCACGGTACGGCAGATCATTGCCATACAGTGCACCATGACTGACCCCAGTGACTACAAGAGGACACTTGATCCTTTGTTGTAGTCTCTGGGGTCACAGTCATGAAGTACTGTATGGCAATTATCTGCCGTGCCGTGCTTCATGACTGTGACCCCAGAGACTACAACAAGGTATCAAGCGTCCTCTTGTTGTAGTCTCTGGGGTCAGAGTCATGGTGCACGGTACGGCAGATCATTGCCATACAGTGCACCATGACTGACACCAGTGACTACAACAAGAGGACACTTGATCCTTTGTTGTAGTCTCTGGGATCACAGTCATGAAGTACTGTATGGCAATTATCTGCCGTACCGTGCTTCATGACTGTGACCCCAGAGACTACAAGGGATCAAGCGTCCTCTTGTTGTAGTCTCTGGGGTCAGAGTCATGGTGCACGGTATGGCAGATCATTGCCATACAGTGCACCATGACTGACACCAGTGACTACAACAAGAGGACACTTGATCCTTTGTTGTAGTCTCTGGGGTCACAGTCATGAAAGACTGTATGGCAATTATCTGCCGTACCATGCTTCATGACTGTGACCCCAGAGACTACAACAAGGGATCAAGTGTCCTCTTGTTGTAGTCTCTGGGGTCAGAGTCATGGTGCACGGTACGGCAGATCATTGCCAAACAGTGCACCATGACTGACCCCAGTGAATACAACAAGAGGACACTTGATCCCTTGTTGTAGTCTCTGGGGTCACAGTCATGAAGTACTGTATGGCAATTATCTGCCGTACCGTGCACCATGACTCTGACCCCAGAGACTACAACAAGAGGACACTTGATCCTTTGTTATAGTCACTGGGGTCAGTCATAGTGCACTGTATGGCAATTATCTGCCGTACCATGCTTCATGACTTATAGGAGCTGGTACACTGCCAGGGGGATGACAGGTCATGAACTTAGTGAGGTCATGACAGGTCACGATCCTTGGGTCACACAGGGTCAATTGTGATCCCACCATGGGCAGTTTCTGCTCTGTCTGCGCCTGCGCCTGTCAGAAGGAAGAAGAGGCGCAGGAAGCAGCGATCGTCCCAGCGGTAAGTATGCAGGGATGACCGCGGGGATGACCGGGAGGAGGGGGGACCCGGGGGATGGATCATCTCCCTCCCATCTGAGCTGTCAGATGGGAGGGAGATGATGAAAAGGACGGAGGCGGCGGCGGCGGCAGCAACTGCAGCGGGGGCAGGAGAAGGAGCAGCGATCACCGGAGATCTGCTGTAATCTCCAGGGATCACCGCCGAGCAGGGGAGGGTAAGCGGAGGCAGATAGAGATAATGGGGGGGTCAGGGGAGCCAGAGGAGGACAGGGGGAAGGCATTATTTGGCGGCGGGGACGGCAGGCGCAGGAGCAGCGGGTGCAGGAGCGGCGGCTGCGGTGATTACCGGAGATCGGCAGTAATCTCCGGTAATCACCGCTGGCCAGGGGGCAGGGGAGAGTGAGGGAATGGCCAGGAGGGAGAACGGAGGGGCTGGGGATCCGGCAGAGGGACAGGGGAAGAGGCGGGAGCAGACGGAGGCAGAATTTCTATTACAGCCGCGGTAATTGGCGGTTTCAGTTTTAAACCGCCAATCACCACGTCTGTAGCCTCAGGGGGGCAAAGCCACCCCCCCTGGGGTGTAGCACAAGTCCCCAGCTACCTGCAGCTCAACTGAGAGGTCAGTGACACCTCTCACTAGAGCTGCAGGAGAGCGATTAACCCAGGACGCAGCATATGCGTCCAGGGTCGGGAACGAACTTGTTTTGAGGACGCATATGCTGCGTCCTGGGTCGGGAAGGGGTTAAAAAGCTTGTTAGGTAGTCATTGAGATATAGGGATATTTATGCGCACACTTCATTTGTTAAAGTTGTGTAGGCATCCTGCTCATGTGATATACCGCAGGAGCAGAGTTCGGATCAAGCACCTGCTCTGTATTTCTTCTGACACTGTTCATCTAACCCCAACTCACATTGTTAATTGTATGTTAAATGGAACCTGTTATCAGATGCATGATACTTAAACAATATGTGGCGTGATTCAGAGCCTGACTACAAAAGGGTAAATATAAAAAATACATAAAGAAAAGGAATAATATGAACATGATCTTAGCTTATTTATTTCTTAAAATTCATTCAGGGCTGACATATTCTACCGCACTGTACAACACAATTAAGATAAAGAAGTTTATATAACAAAATAGAAAAAAGTGTGAATTTTGAATGAATTAGAAATTCTGTTTAGAGTTGCTAAATTTATATATCCAGATTAGAGAGTCAGATATTAATTTAAAGCACTTACACAACTTGCTTCGCATTTCACAAAAAAATTGGATTCATGCAAATCATATTTTTTTTGCAATTCACTTTACGCAAATCTATCAAAATGGCGGCTAGTCACTATTTTGCTAAATTTAAATCTGCTTGAAAGGGGTCAAAAAATACAGTGCTTTGAAAAAAGTATTCATACCCTATGAACTTTTCCATATTTCTTCCAGCTACACCCACAAATTAAAATGTATTGTTGTTGGGATTTATGTGATATACCAACAAAGTACCAATGAAGGAAATGGTAGATGGTTTTCTAAATACATAAACAAATATAAATCTCAAAAATGTGATTGTGATTGTATATGGTCCCCCTTAGTTGATACTTTGCTTTCGCCGCAATTATTACCTCAAGTCATTTGGGGTATGTCTCTACCAGCTTTGCACATCTAGAGGCTAATGTTTTCACCCGTTCTACTTTGCAAAATAGCTCTACCTCAGTGAGATTGGATGGAGGCGTCTGTGAACAGCAGTTATCAAGTCTTGCCACAGATTCTCAATGGGATTTAGGTCTGGACTGTGAGTGAGCCAATCAAACAAATGAATATACTTTGAACTAAACCATTTCATTGCATCTATGGAAGTATCTTTAAGGTTGTTTCCTGCTGGAAAGTGAGAATACTCTGCAGTCTCAAGTCTTCTTCTGCCTCTGACATGTTTAACTCCAGGGTTGACCTGTATTTAGCTCTGTCCCTTTTCCCATCAACTCTGACTAGCTTCCTTGTCCCTGCTGAAGAAAAACCTCCCTGCAGCATGATGCTGCCACCACCATGATTGATGGTGTGGATGGTGGTTTCAGGGTGATGTGCAGTGTTAGTTTTCAGTTACACATAGTAATTTGCATTTAATCCCAAAAGCTATATAATATTATTGTTATTATTATTATTATTATTATTATTAAAAGTTCTACTTTGGTTTCATCTGACAAGAGCATCTTCTTCCACATGCTAGCTGTGCCTCCTTCTTGGCTTTTTCAAACTGCAAACAGAACTTTTCATGGCTTGCTTTCAAAATTGGCTTTCTTCCTGTCAATCTTCCATAAAGGCCAGATTTTTGGAGTGGATAGTAAAACATTTTATTGTGAAAAGATTCTCCCATCAGACCTGCACCTTTCTGCAGTTTTCCAAGGGAGATCATAGGCCATCTGTCTACTTCTCTAATCAGTGCTCTCCTTGCTTATGAAATGAGTTTGGGTGGATGGCCATGTCTTGTTAGGTTTTCAGTTGTGCCATACTGCTTCCATTTTTGGATGATGAATTAAACAGCCCGCTGAGATGTGCACAGTTTGGGCTATTCTTCTTTATAAACTAACCCTGCTTTACTCTTTCTCCACTACATTATTCCCGACCTCTATAATGTGTTCCTTGATTTTTGTGATCCCTGTTTGATCCCTAATGTTCTTAAACAAACCTCTGAGGCCTTCACAGATCTGCTGTAGTTATACTTAGAATAAATTACATACAGGTGGACTTGACGTTACTAATTAGGTGATGTCTGGAGGCAATTGGTTACTTAGGTTTTTTTCTAGAGGTATCAGACTACAGGAGACTGAATACAAATACATGTCACCAGACGTATATTTTTAAAGTATTTAGAAAACTATATATCATTCCTATATACTTTACAGATGCTTGCTGCTTAGTTTTGGAATATTACATAAAACACATTTAAATTTGAGGAAAAGTTCTCTGGCTAAGAATACTTTTTCAAGACACTGTAAACTCACCTTTTTCAAGCTCTTTTTTTCTTTTTGCTGCCCATTCCCGGTCCTCACAGTGGAGTCCGGTCTTCAGTCACAGCAGGTTTTCAGTTTCCTTCGCAAGTCCTGATGCACATCATGAAGTTCAAGAGACTAGTCAAACCTGAAGACCAGAAGTGTGGATGAGGCTGGTTTCACACTGGAGTTTTTTCTCTGGTCAGGTTCCATCCAGTTTGTGTGCCAAAACCAGGAGAAGAACTTGCAGAGAAAAAGTATAATTGAAAGATTGAGACCTGTTCTGAGTTGTGGAGACACTCCTGGTTATGGCACACAAACTGGATAGAACCTGATCAGGGAAAATTCTGCAGTGTGAAACCAGCCTAAGGTAAGGCTAGGGTCACACTTGGCTGCGTTTTTTAAGGTTGTTTTTGACAGGCTAGGGTCAAACGTGTGTTGTGCATGAGTTTTTTCCATAAGTTTTTGTCTCAGCACCAAAAAATGCATCATCGTGAGCTTTTTTGGTGCCTTTTCAAAAACGCATGCATTTTTGTAACATGGGGCCCTATGGGAATCACATGCGAATCCGCATGGCACTAAATGATACCATGAGTTTTCGCATGAGTTTTGCATGAGTTTTAAGGCTGCTCCAGACCTAACAGCAAAAACGCAGGCCAAAAATGCAGGCTGTCAAAAATAATCTTAAAAAACGCACCCAAGTGTGACCCTAGCCACAGCCTGCGTTTTATGCCTGCGTTTTTGCTGTTAGGTCTGGAGCAGCCTTAAAAAACTCATCCGAAAACTCATGTGAAAACTCATGGTATCATTTAGTGCCATGTGGATTCGCATGTGATTCCCATAAGGCCCCATCTTAACTAACCTGATCTGTTTTTTTTACTGCACCCACTGCAGTCACACCATTGCAGTCACACTTGAGTGCAGCATCAGTTATTGGCATCAGATTTTGGACTTAGAAAAAAAAAAGTGCACAAAATGATGCAAAAACCTGATCCAAGGCTCAAGTGTGATCCTAGCCAAAGACTGAAGACCTGTTGTGACAGCACCAGAACTGTGAAGAGAGAGTGCAATAGCCAGGAAGATTTAGACTGTACATTTTTTTTTTTTTTTTTTTTTTTACTCTACGTGTAATATGACACTTGTTCTTTAGCAATCTCAGAGCATAATAAGACACACTTACTCACATGGCACTGACTCTGCTACCACCCTCTACAACACTACAATATTTACAGCTCCCCCTCACTTACAAGAAAACCCGCATACACGGACAACCCGGGCTCACCACCCTCACTAAAGAGCTGCGTCGAGCGTCTAGGGTGGCCGAGCGGAGATGGATGAAAATCCACTCCGCGGTGCACTTCGCCATGTATAAGCAGTCCCTCTCTACCTTTATGTCCACACTCACTGACGCAAAACAAGCCTTCTTCTCATCTCTAATAACCACCCTGTCCCATAACCCCAAACAACTATTCAACACTTTCAACTCTCTATTCTGTCCCCCTGCACCTCCTCCCTCTCTCCTCATCTCTGCTGATGACTTTGCTTCATTCTTCAAACAGAAGATTGACAAAATCAGAGAAAGCTTTGACCCACAGTCACCCCGGCCCTCCTTCATCACTGCTCATCCTTCCTCATCCAAAAGATGCTTTTCCACCATGACAGAGGATCATCTCTCCTCTCTTCTGTCATGATCACACCTCATTACCTGTGTCCTTGAACAACTCCCCTCCCATCTCATCCTGAACCTCACCTCTGTCCTCATTCCTGCCCTAACCCACATCTTCAACCTATCACTCACTACTGGTGAGTCTTTCATCTTTCAAACATGCCTTGATCACACCCATCCTTAAAAAAGCCTCCCTCGACCCAGCATTTGTTTCCATCTATCGTCCCATATCTCTTCTCCCCTTCACCTCAAAACTACTTGAACAACATGTCCATTCTGAGGTGTCCTCTCACCTCTCCTCCTGCTCCTTCTTCGACCGCCTACAATCGGGCTTCCATTCCCATCACTCCACTGAAACAACCCTAACCAAAGTCGCCACCGACCTACTGACCGCCAAGAGCAAGCAACATTACTCCGTCCTCCTCCTCCTCAACCTATCTGCTGTCTTCGATACTGTTGACCATTCCCTCTTACTTCAGATTCTGGAAATCCTCGGCATCACTGGTCTAGCCCTCTCCTGGATCTCCTCATATCTAACTGACCGGACCTTCACTGTCACCCACTCCCATACTTCCTCTTTACCCTTCCCCCTATCTGTCGTGTCCCCCAAGGCTTAGTTCTGGGACTCCTACTCTTCATCATTTACATCCTCGGCCTGGGACAACTCATCGAGTCCCACGGACTTCATTATCATCTCTATGCCAACGACACCCAGATCTATCTATCTGGGCCTGACATCACCTCCCTTCTATCCAAAATTCCACAATGCCTGTCTGCCATCTCCTCCTTCTCTGCTCGTTTCCTCAAACTTAACATGGACAAAGCAGAGTTCATAATCTTCCCCCCAAATTGCTCTCCCCTCTACCAGACATATCCATTAATATCAATGACTGATCACTCTCCCTAGTTCCCCACGCCAAGTGCCTCGGGGTAATCCTCGATTCCTCCCTCTCCTTCAAGCCCCATATCCATGCTCTCGCCACCTCCTGCCGACTCCAGCTCAAAAAGATTTCCCAGATCCACACTTTCCTTGACCTCAACACGGCTAAAACACTTGTTCATGCTCTCATCATTTCCTGCCTTGACTACTACAACCTCCTGCTAACAGGCCTCCCCGCTACCTCCCTCGCACCTTTCCAATCTATCCTAAACTCTGCTGCCCAACTCATTCACCTGTCTTCCCGCTACTCCTCGGTCTCTCTCCTCTGCCAAGCCCTTCATTGGTTCCCCACCTCTCAGAGATCCTACTTCAAATTCCTAACCATGACATAGAAAACCATGTACAGCCTGTCCCCTCCATACATCTCTGAAATGGTCTCCTGTTACCTACCCTGACGCAACCTTCGCTCCTCCCAAGAAATCCTTCTCTATTCCCCTTTCATTTCCTCCTCTCACAACCGCATACAAGACTTCTCCCGTGCATCTTCCATCCTCTGAAACTCTCTTCCCCACCACATCAGACATTGTCCTACCCTGGGAACCTTCAAAAGAAACCTGAAGACTCACCTTTTCTGACAAGCCTACAACCTGCAATGAGACCTAGTCCACCACACTGTCTCATGTTCGGCACTACCCCCTCCTACTGTATCCCCTGCGTTCCCCATAGACTGTGAGCCTCACGGACAGGGTCCCATTCCCTCCTGTTTCCTGTTTGTCCGGACTACACGAATATATTTAAAGTTGTCCTTGTCTACCCCCTTACGATGTAAAGTGCCATGGAATCTAATAGCGCTATATAAATAAATAATAATAAAAATAATAATTTGATTTGCATAAAATAATTTTGATGTAAATTCACATTTCCATTACAAGTTTGTGTACACAAGAACATTAAAATTTTAGCAAAATTATTCTTACAACAGATTTATGCAACTATATGGGTCTAAAGCTGCACAGGATTGCCATAAACAATGCGTAGTAAAACAGTATCTACTATATAATTGCCGAAGGCATTTTTGTGTCGGACCCCGAAAACTCCGTGGCTATGTCACGCTGTGACGTCACCACGCGCGAGCAATGGCCGCGAAGCGGCCATTGCGAGTCGCTGGCCGAAAATAGAACCAGAGGCCCGGCTACAAAGTTAGCGATTTACCGCTGAGGTAGCGCGAGCAATGGCCGCGAGGCCATTGCGAGTCGCTACCTCAGCTGCCGCAACTCCCCTATACTTTCAATGGGGATCTATTGCGAGTTGCTGGGTAGTGCAAGCATTGCGAGTCGCTATCACAGATCATCATCATCATCATCATCATCATCATCATCATCATCATCATCATCATCATCATCATCATCCTACTACTACTAGCCGCACAGACCCCCCCCTCAATGGCCGCACAGACCCCCCCCTCAATGGCCGCACAGACCCCCCCCCCCCAATGGCCGCACAGACCCCCCCCCCCTCAATGGCCGCACAGCCCCCCCCCCTCAATGTCCCAAAGTCAGCTGTGACCGCCTGGCCCTTGGACACTGGCTGCCATGCACACATCAGCTGGTAGGCTCCCATCACTTACCCACTGAGGACGGATCACTTCCAGCACCTCTTCACATGGCAGTGCTCTGAACTTCTGAATCGTCCTCTCCTCACTCAGACACCTGGCAGGTTCCAGCCTACTCACTCCCAGCTGCAACCCAGTGAGTCAATCAGCACATCTTCACTCACACACAGACCTGACATGTGATTAACCCCCTGTGCACCATTCAGGTTTAGCCCAGCAAAGCACTCCAAAAAGTATTGAACACACCCCAATAAGTATTGAACGCGCCCCAAAAAGTATTGAACGCACCCCAATAAGTATTGAACGCGCCCCAATAAGTATTGAACGCACCCCAATAAGTATTGAACGCCCCCCAAAAAGTATTGAACACGCCCCAAAAAGCATTGAACGCGCCCCAAAAAGCATTGAACGCGCCCCAATAAGTATTGAACGCACCCCAAAAAGTATTGAACACGCCCCAAAAAGCATTGAACGCGCCCCAAAAAGCATTGAACGCGCCCCAATAAGTATTGAACGCACCCCAAAAAGCATTGAACGCGCTCCAATAAGTATTGGACCCCCCCAAAAAGTATTGGACCCCCCCAAAAAAAGTATTGGACTCCCCCAAAAAGTAGCTATCTACTATATAATTGCCGTAGGCATTTTTGTGTCGGACCCCGAAAACGCCGTGGCTATGTCACGCTGTGACGTCACCACGCGCGAGCAATGGCCGCAAAGCGGCCATTGCGAGTCGCTGGCCGAAAATAGAACCAGAGGCCCGGCTACAAAGTTAGCGATTTACCGCTGAGGTAGCGCGAGCAATGGCCGCGAGGCCATTGCGAGTCGCTACCTCAGCTGCCGCATCTGCCGCAACTCCCCCTATACTTTCAATGGGGATCTATTGCGAGTCGCTGTGTAGCGCGAGCAATGGCCGCGAGGCCATTGCGAGTCGCTACACTTGCGGCGCGGTTGCGGTAATCCCCATAGAAAGTATAGGGGGACTTGCGGCAGGTGCGGCAGCGAGTCGCTACCTGAGTGCGAGCACTTGCGGCGCGGTTGCGGTAATCCCCATAAGGATTACCGCAACCGCGCCGCATTGCGAGTCGCTGGCTGAGTGCGAGCACTTGCGGCGCGGTTGCGGTAATCCCCTTAGAAAGTATAGGGGGACTTGCGGCAGGTGCGGCAAGTGCGGTTTTGCCGCACCTGCCGCAAGTCCCCCTATACTTTCTATGGGGATTACCGCAACCGCGCCGCAGATGCGGTTTTTAAATAAAATAAAATAATTTTAATACAAATAAATTTTCATAAAATAACAAATAATAAATACATTTAATAATAATAAAAATAGTAAAAAAACAAAACAAAATAAATAATAAAATAAAAAATTCCTATCTACTATATTGGATTATTATTTGAAAATCTAAAAAAAAAAAAAATATTCTAGACACCCGATGCATTTGCATCGGGCTCACAGCTAGTTTATATATATGCACCGTTATATAAGCCAATCTACAAACTGCGGAGAAAACTCCGAACTGCAATTGTTATGTGCTTTAAGGTATGTTCATGTTCACACATTGCGTTTTTTTTAGTGCATTCTTCCCGCGGTTTTTATTTTTCAAGTGTTTTTGCGAGGAAAAAATGCAGCATTTTACAGAACCAGCAAAGTAAATCAGATTACTGAAATTTCATGCACATGCTGCTTATTTTTCATTGCAGACTATGCAATTTTTTCAGCATTTTGGCAACATTTTTTCACCGATTTAAGTGAATGAGATAAAAATACCTCATCGAAAAATACATCAAAACATGGGAAAGACGTGTGTATTTTCTAAAATGTTTTTCTGGCAACACTCCAGTATTTGCAACTAATTTTTTGGCTGCAAAATATTGAATGTGTGCACATGCCCTTCTACATTCAATACAGAAATGACTTGTTTGCAGTTGTAACATTCATCAAGCTTAGTTATGAAATGCAGTTGTAGGAAAACATATGCAAAAATGAATGGTGTTTACTAGGGCATATTTTGATATGAGTAAGTAGAAAATTCCACCAGACCAATATAAACAGATGCAATTCAATGCCATAAATTTACAAAGATGGCTTTTAAAACACATCAGCGAGATTACATAGTAACCAATTAAAATGACGCAAAATCGAGATATTTCTGGCCTTTTAAATAGATTTCTCTTCACTCTGCGATTTTTTTCACGTAATGATTCTGCTGAATAAGACAAGTGAGACGCAGAGAACTGGGACCATGATGAATCATCTAATCTGCCAGAGAGCTATTAGTAGAATTGCAACACATTTAGATAAAGCATACATATTTCAGTGACCAGAGCCGGGATGTTATACAGGGGTGAATAAAAACAAGAACTTGGTTGCCATCCAGTCTCCATAATATATAATAAAATATCATCCTGAATAGATCAAGTAGGTCTTGTAAATTGCAATTTGAATAAATGATAATTGAATGGAAGACAATTTCTGCACAGGGAATTATCAATGGAGATGCTGTATGTTTATAAAAATGAAATAAAATGGCGGAAATTGAACAAAATGTATCAAAATGGTATGAATGGCATAAAATTTAAAAACCTGATTGGGTGATTTACAGTTCTTCATAAACTAGTGCAAATCTCTTAACCAATCTTCCATAGGTGTCTTAGAAAGTAATCTCTTTCAGACGGCACTCAAAAGTAGTAATTTTCAATGCTTGTGGTTCTTCATTAAGGGGCTGTCTGAAGCGAATCTGCCAGCTCAAATAGGCTGCTAGGAAGAGACTTTTAGCAGGTCCCAAGGGCAATTTAATATTCACCCTTTCAGCACATAACAGGGATCTTTCTTTGTTACATGAAATAAAACATTGCTAGAACAATGTTTTGGGTATCATGTAGCCCTTCCTCAAACCTACAATGTCAAGGTACCGTAAGTGAAAAATGCATCCAAGCACCTAATCAATTTGGCATGAGCAATGCATTTCCCTGGGCAATTTGCTATATGGTTGGGGAACATCACAATGAATAATCACAATAGAAATACTGAAACATTAAAGAGAACCAACCAGCAGGTTTTAGGGCTATAAAGTGAAGCCAGAGCCTTACAGGCACTGGGATACTGAGTGCAATCATACCTTTACTTCATTGATTACATGAATGATTGCAGAGAAAACTGTTACCAAGCATCAGGAAAACTGCAGCACATTTGGAAAAGAGCAGCACGGCGTCACTATGTGGGTTTGGGTTATTTTGTATGACTCCCCTGTTGGCTCTAAGGCAAACTCTCCCACCTCCTTCCATCTCCGTGCTTGTGATCATCACAAGCAGGAGAAGACCTCACCCCTCCAGTCTCTGTGCAGCCTAATCTGTCTCCTCTCACAGACAAGGACAGATCCCCGCTATAGTCATCACAGATCATGGATGACAGATCACAGATTTAGATCTCTCTAAGGAACATGCTGGGAGTTGTAGTGTCACTGGCTCAGGATATGCAGATCTAGAGACACTACAACTCCCAGCATGCTCCATCACACAACCTGCAGATCCTGAACCAGTGACACTACAAGTCCCAGTATACTCCATCATTCTATCTGCAGAACCAGAGACACTATAACTCAACTCCCAATATGTTCCATCACACAATCTGCAGATCCTGAGCCAGTGACACTACAACTCCCAGCATGTTCCATCATACAGTCTGCACATCCTGAGACATTGCAACCCCCAGCAGAAGCAGAACATGGAGAAAATGGAGGGAGGGATGGGGAACCTTGAAGTGACGAGTTGGGGCACACAGGACCTGCCTGTTAGAGTGACAGGGAGGGAGTGGGAGGGAGGGTTTGGCTTAGAGCAAACAGGGGAGTAATAAAAAGAAACCCAGACCTCTTATGCTAATGTGCTGCACGGTTTTCCCAATGTTTGAGAACACTTTCCTCTGTAATCATACATGTAATCATTGAAGAAAAGGTATGATTGCACTCAGTATCCCAGAACCTTCAAGGCACTGGCTTCACTTTATAGCCCTAAATCCTGCTGGTCGGTTCGCTTTAAACCATCAAAATTAACATTGCAACTCTGAAGCTGTGATTCTGAAAATCTGCACAAAGAGAATGCTACTAACCTCTAATCATGTATTTCAACATGCATCCACTTCATCACAGTAAGGCCTCATTGAGACATCAGGTATTTTTATGTACAGTCAGGGCTGAAAATCTTGGCACCCTTGAAATTGTTCCAGAAAATGAAGTATTTCTCCAAGAAAAGTACCGTATATACTCGTGTATAAGCCGACCCGTGTATAAGCCGACCCCCTACTTTTGCCCCCAAAACCTGGGAAAACCTATTGACTCGTGTATAAGCCGAGGGTGGACTCCAGCACAGGTATACAGCCCCAGCAGTGTGGTATACAGGCTCCCCAATGGTAGTATACAGCAGCCTCCCCAGTGGTAGTATACAGCAGCAGCCCCAGTGGTATATACAGCAGCAGCTCCAGTAGTTAGTATACAGCAGCCCCAGAGGTATATACAGCCCCAGTGGTAGTATACAGCATCCCCAGAGGTATATACAGCCCCAGTGGTAGTATACAGCATCCCCAGAGGTAGTATACAGCAGCCCCAGAGGTAGTATACAGCATCCCCAGAGGTAGTATACAGCAGCCCCAGAGGTAGTATACAGCAGCCCCAAAGGTAGTATACAGCAGCCCCAGTGGTAGTATACAGCAGCCCCAGAGGTAGTATACAGCAGCCTCAGAGGTATATACAGCCCCATTGGTAGTATACAGCAGCCCAGAGGTATATATAGCCCCAGTGTAGTATACAGCAGCCCCACAGGTATATACAGCCCCAGTGGTAGTATACAGCAGCCCCAGAGGTATATATAGCCCCAATGTAGTATACAGCAGCCCCACAGGTATATACAGCCCCAGTGGTAGTATACAGCAGCCCCACAGGTATATACAGCCCCAGTGTAGTATACAGCAGCCCCACAGGTTATACAGCCCCAGTGGTAGTATATACAGCCCCAGTGGTAGTATATACAGCCCCAGTGGTAGTAGATTGCAGCCCCAGCGGTAGTATACAGGGCCCCAGCAGTATATACAGCCCCAGTGGTATATACAGCCCCAGTGGTAGTATATACAGCCCCAGTGGTAGTAGATTGCAGCCCCAGCAGTAGTATACAGGGCCCCAGCAGTATATACAGCCCCAGTGGTATATACAGCCCCAGTGGTAGTATATACAGCCCCAGTGGTAGTATATACAGCCCCAGTGGTAGTAGATTGCAGCCCCAGCGGTAGTATACAGGGCCCCAGTAATCCAGGGCCCCCCCAGCGTCTCTCCGGTCACCTGAAAAGCAAACTATACTTATCAGTGTCCGCTGTCCGCGCCCGCTCGCCTCTGCCGTCTGCGATCCTCCATCTTCATGCGGCGTCTTCCGGGTTCCTGTGCTCGTCGCAGGGAATGACGTCATTCCTGTGACGAGCACAGGGAACCAGAAGACGCCGCATGAAGATGGAGGAACGCAGACGGCAGAGGTGAGCGGGCGCGGACAGCGGACTGATAAGTATAGTTTGCTTTTCAGGTGACCGGAGAGACGCTGGGGGGGCCCTGGATTACTGGGGATGCGGGGGCTGCTGTATACCGATGTATACATCGGTATGTACCGATGTATACATCGGTATACAGCACTGACTCGCGTATAAGCCGAGGAGGGTACTTTTCAGCCCAATTTTTGGGCTGAAAAACTCGGCTTATACGCGAGTATATACGGTATTACAATTACACATGTATTGTCATACACATTTATTTCCTATGTGTTTTTGGTACAAAAAAAAAGACAAATTGGATGCAATATCACACAAACCCGCCAAATGGGCCAGACAAAAACATTGGCTGGCACCTTTCCCAAACTATTGGTTAGGGTGATAACTGAAAAGGCTCAAAATAGGGTTTTATGTGGGTGAAATCGGATAAGTGAATGTAGTGAGGAGCCATTCAACTGAGGTGATTGTGAACAGTCACAACCACTACGAAAGGTATACAATCGAACACAATGGCTGCTGCAGTCCCTGTGTTGCAATATTGGAATATCTGTGATTTTTCTTCCTGAAGGAGTTGTGGCTCTGAAATGCCACAAAATAAAATCACTTTATTTGTAAATCATATCTTAACCTTTAATCTGGCAATTAAAACACTTTCTACCTCTACTGTTCCAAAATTGTGGGTTAGCAGCTTTGTTTCCAGCATGTGAGGTTTATTCAAACCTGGCAGGTAACAGGTGTGGGCACTATGAAAATCACACCTGAAACCAGATAAAAAAGGGGAGAAGTTGACACATCCTTTGCAATGTGTTCCTGTGTGTGCCATACTAAGTATAGAGAACAAAAGAGAACTGTTTGAGGACTAGAGAACCAAATTTGTTGAAAAATATCAAATCTCAATGTTCTAAGTCCATCTCCAGAGATCTTGATGTCACTTTGCCCTTGGTGTGCAACATAATCAAGAGGTTTAATCTTCCTGGACATGGATTACAGAGAAAATCTAAAGATTAAAAAGGATTTTAAGTCACAATGTAGTGCCTAGTGTCAGAAATCTGAGTTTGCATCCTAGGTCATGGGACTTGCAGCAGGACAATGACCCCAAATATATTTCAACAAGCACCCAGAAAAAGATGGAAACAAAGCACTGGAGAGTTCTGCAGGAGCCAGCAGTGATCTAATCCCATTGAACACCTGTGGAGTCATCTTAAAATTGCTGTAGGGAGCGAAAGAAAAGTGATCCAAAACTCCAGTTGAGAGGTGTAAGAAGTTTGTTGATGGTTATAGGAAGTGAGTGAGTGCAGTTATATATTCCAAAGTCTATTAACTAAATATCCAAATATTAAGTTGAGGGTGCCAACAATTTTATGCAGCCTATTTTTGGAGTTTGGCACGAAATAATGTTCCATGTGTCTTTTTTCTCTATTTTTTGTATTGTTCCACAAAACATGTGTAACTGCAATAATTTTCTGGTAAAAATACTTCATTTTCTGGAACGATTTCAAGGGTGCCAACACTTTCGGCTATGACTGTATGACAAAAACAGACCGTTCCATCAGTGATTTTCATCAGAGGTTGGTCAGACTTTCATCAGTTTATTCATCAAGAAAAAAATAATTTCACGACCTTCTGTTAGTCATTGGAAAATGGACAGCACAGAGATATTATCTGAATACGGTCAGATTTGTTTTGCTGACCCATAGACTTGCATTGGTGGTTCTAAATTGACACTTGGATCAGTATCGGATATGAACATAAATATTGCCTTCTACTGATAGAAGACCTCAACGTCTCCTTATTCAGGTGCAGTTACAAAGATGAGAGCTACTAGTAAATAGACAGCAGTTTATCTTTCATCTCTGTTAACTGCATCTGAATAAAGAGAAATGATTCTATAATGTCTACATTTACAAAAAAAAAATTTTTCATTTTTCTCATTGTCCCTTTAATTCAGTTGCAGTCAACAATATTAACTTTATTCACTACTTTATATCCCCAATTAATTGTTTCTGTTTTAGGCAACTCTAAAATGATTGCAGGATGTCTCAATGAAATTCTAAATCTGAATGAAACTGATAAGCTAGGGTCACATGAACGTTAAAGGGGCTTGCGTTAAAAACATAGGTTTTGGCAGCCTTAATGCAGTGCTATCGCGATGGTAGCACCGCATTAACGCTGCCAATGCTTACCTATGGTGACGCGGCCCCTAGTGCTGCTCAAACGTCGGCATCTGAGTGAAATCTCGCGCTTTTGCCTAACGTGAGAAAAGATGCTTTCAACAACGTCTTTTCTCACATTAGGAAAAAGCGTGAGATTTCCCTTAGGTGCCAGCGTTTGAGCCACGCTAGGGGCGGCGTCACCATAGGTAGGCATTGGCGGCGCTACCATGACCATAGTACTGCGTTAAGGCTGCCAAAACCTGTGTTTTTAAAGCAAACCCCCTTTATCGTTAATGTGACCCTAGCCATATTGAAAACTTCGGCTATTTAAGTCAAACTTATATACATCCTGGAAAAAGGGAATCCAGAATAACACAAAAGCATTTCTCCAAACTGGTTAGGCAGAAGAGTGTTTGTAAGACATAATCAATAAGTACCAAAATATGTGTGGTCAGATGTCACTGACATCATAAAGATCACAGAAAATTGTGAGAACATGGAAAAAGTGGGCTGGGAAAACTAAATGACTTGAGGCAGTGGCTTTCAACATAATTTATCCTTTGATATGTTTGTGTAACCCCATTTCTTAGTGCTTTAAATAACGCATAGATTAGTTATCTTCATGTTTAGCATGGCCAAAGAATCACTCCCATGTAAATATTATTTTATTGAAGTGTAAATGTCATTTAATTGAAATAAAAACAATACTACCTTGTTGTTAATGATGGGTCATACAGCAGCTAAGATAATGCTTTATTGTGCCATATGACTTATTTTCTCAAATTTTTTTGTGTGGTTTTAAAACCTGCATTTTAGGGCTGTGTGAGCGTGGACAGCAGCCGATAGGGAGCAGTGGAATGTGACATCAGAGAAGGGACAAGATCAGAGATTGCGATCTGTGTGAGGAGCCAGCAGCCACATAACAGATCAGAGAAGCTTGTGCCAATGGAAGAGCATAAAGGGGGTGTCACACGCGTCAATGTCGTCAGCGAGATGATCGCTGACGACATTGACGGCTGATTGCTGGTGAGCTGTCACACAGACAGACTCACCAGCGATCAATTGACCAGTGACATCATGGAAACGATTTAAATATCGTTTCCACGATGTCCTGCTCCCGCTGCCAGCCTGCTGGAAGCGGGAGCAGGCTGGTCTCCAAGGTAAACTGCGGGTAACTAGGCAGCGCGCGCTGCCTAGATACCCGACGTGTACCTTAGTTACCAGCCTCCTCCGCTCACCCGGTGAGCGGAGGAGGCTGGTAACTAAGGTACACAGTCGGGTATCTAGGCAGCGCGCGCTGCCTAGTTACCCGCAGTGTACCTTGGATACCAGCTCCCAGCGCTTGTGAGAGGCGCTGGGAGCTGGAATATCGCTAGTCCCGGTGTCACACGCAGCGATGCTGCGTGTCCACCGGGCGACAATCGCCAGGTTTCTGAGCTGGTTCTGAAACCTGGCGATCATCAACAGCGATTTATCGTGGTTGATGCAGTATGTCACACGCGTCAATATCGCTGCAACGTCACGTGCAGCCGAGATCGTGCAGGCGATATTGACGCGTGTGACACCCCCTTAAGAGTTTGCACTGATCCTGACATTGCTCAGCACTGTGCTATAGGCTGTGGTAATCTGATACATTTTCACCACATCAGCTGCAGTCAGGAGCCCACACCCTATCCACCCTTATATGCTCACATGTCTTGTATGCAGTGCGAAGAAGTATCTGACTGATAATGAGCCTATGTTTGTTTCACACACAGAATAGTGGGAACACCTTGAAGGTTTATGAATAGTTTCCTTCCAGATTTCATTACTAAAGTATATCTGAAAGTTTATAAGCACTTGCTTTACATTGTTATTAAATAAAAATTTAAATGGTGGTTACGCTTTAAATATGTGTATATGAGCATGTGGTGTGAGTGTACAGTTATACCCAGCTACTTTGCTCTCTCAAATGTCCAGCGCCATCCTTTTTCTCTTCTCCATAAGGTCAACACTCTACAGACTCTGTGAGTAACATTGTCCTCTGTGTGACTCAGAAGTCTATGGAGCATCAGAACGTAGCTACATAGGCTTTCATTGTAAAAGAGACTTCATGCTTAGGCATATAGAATGGCATGAGCTGGGTAGTCGCTTTTGCGGTGACATGAAGCGAAGCAAAATTGCATTGCACACTGAAGAGGTGAATATATTAATACACTCATAGTACATTAAACGCATATATACACATTTGTAATCAAAAGCATGTTAATGGGGTGCTTCTTTAAGATAAGGACAGGATATAAAAGGAACAGCAAACCGGATAAGATGACGGGATTGCTAATGACTGCGAATGAAGCATTGAAGACTCTTCAAAATTTCAGCTCTATGGATGCTTGAGTCCAGTCAATAGGTTTCCAGAAAACTAGCATTTGGTTTTAAATTAATGGACCAGCAAAGTGCGTGATTAACAACCAGTATAAGTGTCATAAATGGAGACAGGGTGGGGAGGATGACAGAAGCATCGATCAAGATTGTAGATTAAAAGCAGCCTAGTTCAATCTATTTGAGTGCAGATACTAAGGAACATGGTTGCAGACGTTAATTTACTTACAGGTCAGCAAAAGATTTCACAATGAGTTTGAAAGGTATATTTAGAGTATAAAAAGAAATGAACACTAACAATGCTGTTTTTACTTTACTCCCACTCACTGATAAAATGTTGTTGTGAGTGCTTGTCTCATGGATTATAAATGAGGGGAGGGAGACATTGTTTGTTCACGTCCGCCCCTCTATTGGGATATAGGTCTCTAAATCTCCTCCATGATCAAAAGAAAAGCATAAAGTTGAGTTAAACAGAAAGGATTTTCAGCTGTATATTGCATTTTTGCATCTGTCATATGTTTACACGTTCTGTCTCAGGATAGGTGCAGATTGTGCATCTGAAATCTGATAGAATCCCCCTGATAGAATCTGTAGCGAATGTAAAACAATCCAGTGTTTTATGCCCTGATACACATGGAAAAATCCTGAGCTGCATTACAAAGATTTTGAAATTCATATTTTTTGTCGGAATCTGCACAAAACGTTCACAGGCATTTCCGTGGCTGGAATCTTATTTTGTGCTTTCAATTTCTGCAGCAGATTCTTTAAAAAATATGTTACATTTGTGACTGTAGCCTAGGTGAACCAAAAATCAGTAGGCCGGTCACATATACAGGTCATAAAATAAAGGGTATTCTTACACTTAAAGAGGACCTGACGCCAATTCAAAAAGAAACAATTTTTACCCTTAGAAAGAAAAGAATACAGAATACTCAGGGGTGCAGGAGTAAAATAAGAGCAAAAATTGGGTACTTTTTTGACTAAGGCCGGGTTCACACCACGGCAGCATCAGGTCAGGGGCTGTCCGATGTGAATCGGACAGCCCTGGACCTGATCTAGACACAGAACTGGAGGGCCAAATATGCCCTCCGGTCTGGTGTCCAGGCAGATTCTTCTTATAGCAGCTGCAGCTGCTGATAATTCAAGATTGTGGCTAGCAGGGCGCGTCCGGCTTCCAGGGGGCGTTGTATCTCATCGAACCAGGAGGATCCGGGAGGATCCAAGTGTCTCAGATTTTTTCCCCCGGACACAAAAATGTTGCCTACAACGTTTTTGTGTCTAGGAGGAAAATCCGAATACACCAGGATCCTCCTGGACAGATGGAAGCCGGATGGCAGATAGCTTCCATCCGGCCCCACAGCAAACTATGGGGCGGAAATCTGATTCGGGGCTGTCCGGTTCCCACAGGACAGCCCCGGATCAGATCATGACGTGGTGGGAACCCGACATTAGTAACAGGTTCTCATTGAGTGTCACATTACAACTTCAGGGATATCAATCTTTTCACTTAGGAAGCAGAAGTGATTGTGAATCTATTCACCTGCTTTCATGCACACGAAAGACAAGTGCACTTGAAATTAAAGGGAACCTGTCACCCAAAATAACCTTCCTAACCTTTTAATACCTGTCCCTGCAGCCTTACAATACTTTCTAAGCCATCCCTATCTGACCTATGTTAGTAATCTATGAGTACAATAAAGTAGTTGGCAAACTTACAAAATCCATGACAGCAGGGTGTTCCTCACTGCGTTTCTGATGGATAGGCGGGTCCCCTGTGCCGCGCTACCCCCGCCTCGCCGATCTATTACGCCCTAATGGGCATCATTACACACTGCAGAGCTCGGGCACAATTTAAATATCGCGCCCACAACATCACCGCTGCGACGCGGAATGCATGCTGAAGTCTGCCTGTGTGTGACTGGAAGTGACGTGATCCCGGCATCACGTGACTACGTCGCAGCGGTGACATTGCGGGCGCGATATTTAAATCGTGCCCGAGCTCTGCAGTGTGTAATGACGCCCATTAGGGCGTAATAGATCGGCGAGACACCGTCTTATTTTCGGGGAAACAGGTTATGTTTGGTTTTCACTAAAGATTGTGAAGGGCATTATAGCCAAACAACTTCACCTTGATTTTATTTGTTCAAAGTATTCTATTCTAGAATTATTGATTCTTATTTAGATACAACCTTGCAAACTTTAGCCATATTGCCATGTTTTGGGTTTTTGTTTTTTTTTGAAAGCGGGGACTTTCTCCTAGAAACTCTTCCAACCAAGCCATGCTTATTCAGTTGTACTAATTGCACTGTCATAAACTTGGATACATAGCTTGCTCAGGCCTTTATAATATGGGCTTTAGCTCTTGGGGCTTTTGTGCAATTTCTATGAGTATTGCAAGGTCTGACCTTGGAGCAAATTTGCTGCGATGCCCACTCCTAGGAAGATTGTCCACTTACTTGAATGTTTTCCATTTCTGAATAATCTTTCTCACTGTAAAAAGATGATGAACTCCATACTGCTTGGATATGGCTTCATAACCCTTACAAGATTGATGATCAGCAATAATTGCTTTTCTAATATCATTACTGAAGTCTTTCCTTCTTTGCATTGCATGAATGCTCCAGAGCAGAAAACTGCCAAAAGTTGTGCCATTTTGAAAGTGGTCAAACTTGCTGATGGACAATTCAATTAAAGGGCTTTTATGAGCAGCACTAGGAGGCCACTTAGCTCCTTAAAAAGGTTGTCTGACAGTGAAATATTTTTTATGCATGGATGTCAAGCTAATCTCCCATGCCTTGGAGATCAGTGACAAGTTTAAGCTCAGAGTCTCTTTCCCTTGGGAGACTGGATATTAAACATTGTTAATTTCTTAGGCATGCTATGGGTTAAAGCCAGTTTTGCTTCAAGCAGCTCATTGGAAGTTCAGTTTGCGTGCAGTACTCTGTGACCACTCCCATCTCCTTCAAATATTCACATTGCCCACTAGCCATTTCTGGTGCTAAAATTTCCTTCTGTTCAAGCCACCTGGGTGGAAGGAGCTACTACTTGTGTTGCCCCACTGAATATCCTGTCATTTAAGGGCAAGAGTTGCAAGCTCTGGGGTATTGCCTCGGTTGTTGGTCTTTAAAGGGATTTTTTTTTTACCAAAAGACGCATGCATGATAATAAATGTTCAGGTCTGGACCTGTCTGTGAATAACTATGTATGTGGGTTCACTAATGCAATCAACTTGAAGTGTGCTCTGGACTCTAGGTCTTTTGGTCTGTATCGAATAACAGATGTTATTAACCCTTCGGCTTCTCAGCTAGAGCTATTTCCAGTACTTAGTGCCCCTGATGTTTTTTTACAGCTCATGGCCTGACATGTTTGGTGTCTCAAGAGCCAACATTTCTTACATTTTTTTTCCTAGCTGCACAGGTGAGAACTTTGAGGGAAAGGCGTTAACGGAAGTGAACACAATTTTTGGCGTTGATTCTGTAGGTGTTATCTAGACAAACCCGGCCTTGAAGGCCCCTCATTAATAGGGGGGTACTGTCACACTGTTTTCCAGTGCCTTGGACACTAGTGACAGATTTGGGCTCAGAGTCACTTTGCTTTTGGAGGCAAGCCCAAGTTGTCTGCTGCCTAGGAGTTTACCTGCAGCTGTGAAGTTAGCTATATCCTTTTCAGTTTTCCCAGTCTGTCTTTCCTTCCTTTCATGAAGTATTAGTTCAGCAGTGGGACTAGCGCTCTCACTGGGCATCTCACTAGTAAGGGTGAGATCAGAGATAGCAAATGACTAGGTATCCTGCTCGGCAATGGGGTGAAAGAACGCGTATAGATACATCAGGGAGATCAGGGTACATCCTCAGGTGAGTTCAAGACATATCTCTTCCCCATTCCCTACCGTTAGGGCCCACTGTTTTTATTGTGTCCCTAGTGTGTTGTATTGTGTGTCGGACACCCGTTGGTCTGTGCACCACTCTCACATGCTCTATTTGGACACTTCCTAGTCCGTGTTTGACAATTTATTATTCAAATAGAGGCATACTTGCCATTCAGCATACTCTGTGGACCTAGAGCAGCCAATTTTGGGGGTCTGCATTGGCTCCTGAAATGATGTCTGTCCTGACTGGAAGTCACAGCACCGCTGCATCCTGCAATTGGCTGCAGTGGGCTGGTGCCTACAAGAGCACATCATTAAATGTGAATTTGGACATGTACAAGCAGCAATGTGGCTCAATAAACAAATTGCATAATAGTATAAATTTAGCCAAATGTATATGTTTCAACCAAAGTACTATACAGTTCAGATAGGTAGCACCTTATAAAATTAGCTCCAGTTTGTCTTGTGTGTGTATGAGATGGAAACATCAAAGACGGGGAATAAGGGTGCTTTCACATTAGCGTTCCCCTCCGCAGCTTTCTGCGGAGGGGAGCCACAATGTACGTGCAGCACCGCAGGTCCCTATCTTTAGAATGGGAGCGCACGGTTCTGCGCTTGACTGCACATGACCGTGCGCACCCATTCACTCCCATATGTGATCTGTGGCGCAGGCGGATGCCCGCGCACAAATCACCCGGTCTCGTCCGCACAAGAAATGCAACATGTTCCATTTCTTGTGCGGCCGAGACCGGGTGATTTGTGCGTGGGCATCTGTTGCATTTCTTGTGCGGACAAGACTGGGTGATTTGTGCGCGGGCATCCGCCTGCGCACAGATCACATATGGGAGTGAATGGATGCGCACGGTCATGCGCAGTCAAGCGCAGCACCGTGCGCTCCCATTCTAAAGATAGGGACTTGCGGTGCTGCGTTTACATTGCGGCTCACCTCCGCAGAACGCTGCGGAGGGGAACGCTAATGTGAAAGTAGCCTAACGTGACTGATCACACTCTACTCTGTACAGTGCTGTATAATATGTTGACACTAAATTAGCAACAGGAAATAAAGCATTTAAAAAAAAAAATAGCCCAAATCACAATATTCTTGTTGTTTATTGTTCCATAAAAATAATACATATTAATGTGATTATTCTTACATTGATTAGGCAGGCAATATAGATAGCTCTAATTTAGAATGGTTTTTTTTCGTCAAGTAAATGCATGTTCGAATAAAATGAAAAGTAATGTTCTTCATAACTAGCAAAGCTTAACAGCTAATAACAAGAGCTGTTGGAAGCACTAATATAATGAGCAAAATAACAGCATTGTAAAAATTGCTGGTGGCAGTTATAGTAAATGCACAGTGCAGTGTTATATTTTGCTTTTTATTTACGACCTTTATCTTTTAGATTGTGATAATAATGTATCTAATTTCATAACAAAAAGTTTCTGATGCAATAAAACATCTGGTCTTTGTGCTGTGTTCACATGATATCATGAAGTTTAATTTCATGGTTACAAAAGCAAAATAAACCAAACAACATGAATTCTGCTAATAAGGTGGAGCCTGCTGGGTACAAAGACGGAAAACCTAATTTATATTGAGAGGTAAAAATTAAGTCTTAAATTTAAAATAGATTTTTGTGAAGCTCATCTGCTGGCTAACTTCATTTCATAAGGAACAATAAGTCATAGTGTTAAAACGTGTTAAAAAATTGCATTATATATTACATTATCATGCATTAATGACCTTATTTCTATTCTATAAAGTTGTTATTTTTACTGGAGTTAATCCTTTTCTCTTTTTGTTCTCTCCCCTCCTTAAATTAACTGTAAGAATACGAATGTTCTTCAAGAGATTCCCCTGTGAACAGCAAAATGTTCCTCTAGTGAAGGTTGGAGCTCTCATGTTCTGCGAGTTTAATGCCGACAAAGAATGTTGTTTCTTTCCATCAGTGTTTTTCTGCCTTGCAACCAATTAAAAAATCATGTAGTCTTGTATTAAGGCTATTTTTTTTTCTCGTATTATTACTTAGGTTATTTTTATTTTATTCAACTTTATTTTTGAAATCCAAACAGATTTTAATTTTAAACCTGAAAATATTTTATAGAGAATATGGTGAAAGAAAATCTAATCACACCCTACAGTGCCGCTCTTTTCTTCTCCATGGGTTGAACATTAATATTTACTCCTACTTGGCCCTCTATATGCTCAGATTAGGTTGGTGACATGGGAGGTCTTACTGCTGTCAATCAAAGTTATGGACACAGAATCACTTTGGCCCCTTGAATACACCAGACTCCTAAACTAGGACATTTAAATGGTTTCTTCGCATGGGCCTATTTGCCATTTTACAGAACGGAATGTAAGTACCGTATATACTCGTGTATAAGCCGACCCGTGTATAAGCCGACCCCCCTACTTTTGCCCCCAAAACCTGGGAAAATCTATTGACTCGTGTATAAGCCGAGGGTGGACCCTAGCACAAGTATACAGCCCCCAGCAGTGTGGTATACACCAGTCCCAGAGGTAGATACAGCAGCCCCAGTGGTAGTATAACACGCAGCCCCAGTAGTATATACAGCCCCAGTGGTATATACAGCTCCAGTGGTAGTATAGACGCAGCCCTAGTAGTATATACAGCCCCAGTGGTAGTATATACAGCCCCAGTGGTAGTATACAGGGCCCCAGCAGTATATACAGCCCCAGTGGTTTATACAGCCCCAGTGGTAGTATACAGGGCCCCAGAGGTATATACAGCCCCAGTGGTAGTATATACAGGGCCCCAGCAGTATATACAGCCCCAGTGGTTTATACAGCCCCAGTGGTAGTATATACAGCCCCAGTGGTAGTATATACAAGGCCCCAGCAGTATATACAGCCCCAGTGGTTTATACAGCCCAGTGGTAGTATAGACGCAGCCCTAGTAGTATATACAGCCCCAGTGGTAGTATATACAGCCCCAGTGGTAGTATATACAGCCCCAGTGGTAGTATATACAGCCCCAGTGGTAGTATATACAGTCCCAGTGGTAGTATACAGGGCCCCAGCAGTATATACAGCCCCAGTGGTAGTATACAGGGCCCCAGTGGTAGTATATACAGCCCCAGTGGTAGTATATACAGCCCCAGTGGTAGTATACAGGGCCCCAGCAGTATATACAGCCCCAGTGGTAGTATACAGGGCCCCAGAGGTATATACAGCCCCAGTGGTAGTATATACAGCCCCAGTGGTAGTATATACAGCCCCAGTGGTAGTATACAGGGCCCCAGCAGTATATACAGCCCCAGTGGTTTATACAGCCCCAGTGGTAGTATATACAGCCCCAGTGGTAGTATACAGGGTCCCAGACGTATATAGCAGCCCCAGCGGTAGTATACAGGCATCCCCAGTAATGCAGGGCCCCCAGCGTCTCTCCGGTCACCTGTAAAGGAAGCTATACTTATCACAGTGCTCTGTCCGCGCCCGCTCGCACCCGCTCTCAGCAGCCGACCGGATCCTCCATCTTGCGTCTTCTTTCTTCCTGTTTCCTGTGCTCGTCGCAGGGAATGACGTCATTGCCCGCGACGAGCACAGAAACAGGAAGAAAGAAGACGCAAGATGGAGGATCCGGTCGGCTGCTGACAGCGGGTGCGAGCGGGCGCGGACAGAGCACTGTGATAAGTATAGCTTCCTTTACAGGTGACCGGAGAGACGCGGGGGGGGCCCTGCATTACTGGGGATGCGGGGGCTGCTGTATACCGATGTATACATCGGTATGTACCGATGTATACATCGGTATACAGCACTGACTCGCGTATAAGCCGAGGGGGGTACTTTTCAGCCCAATTTTTGGGCTGAAAAACTCGGCTTATACGCGAGTATATACGGTACTCAAATAATAAATGTACACACCACTGAATAAGAGTGTTTTCAACTATACAGTAGTGATATTCATGTTTAATGTAATGTTGAACATCAAACTTCTGTATCTGCTGGATCACATACAGAAGGTTGATGTTCGTTTGAAGGTGTGCCTCCATGAGTTCATAGCAGATCTCTGCCAGTGATTAAACCTGTCACCCACCAGAGCCTATTAAACTAAAAGAGCTACCTTCAGCAGTGCCTATGCTGCATTTTGTGAAGGTGGCTCTTATTCCCCTTCTCCCCTGGGTCACCAAAATAAACACATTATAGGAAATACATTTAGGTCCGGGAGGTATACTCCTCTCCCTGGACCTAAACGCCTTGCTGCTGTTACCCCTCCTCCTCAACACTCCGGGATCCTCCTCCTCTCTTCCTTACAAGCAGTGTCAATGCCTGCACATTTCCTTCAGCTCTCAGGCATGCTCCATGAGTTTTGCCTGAGAGCTCAAGTCATATGGTATAATGCAGGCACCAGATCCCGCCCTGCGGTGTGTTATGCTGTATGCACACTGTGGGTATGGGAATATTGCAAAGAGGGATAGACGCAGTCAAGCTGTTTGTTAAAGCACCAGATTCCCAGCCCCGCAGTGTGCATACAGTCCACACTACAGGGCGGGATCTGGTGCTGCGTTATACCATGTGACCTGAGCTCTTGGAAAGAGCTCCCAGTGCATGCCCGAGAGCTGAGGGAACTGCACAGGTGCCGCTCTGAAGAAAGAGAGGAGGAGGGTCCCGGACAACAGAGGAATAGGGGTAACAGCAGCAAGGTATTTAGGTCTAGGGAGGGGAGCATACCTCCAGGATCTAAACTAATTTCTTATAAAGTGTTTATTTTGGTGTCCCGGGGACAAGGGGGATAAGAGCCACCATCACAAAATGCAGCATAGGTGATGCTGAAAGTGGCTATTTTAGTCTAATAGGCTTTGCGGGGGGTGACAGGTTCCCTTTAAGAAATCTGGGGAAAACAAATTGGATGAGCTGGCTTTCTATTTTTTATATACAGTGTAAAGTTGGTTGCAAATAAACTTTAAGCTATTTTCAGACCTTGCTAGAGTCCAAGCTATTTCCATGGCAGCAAAAGCAATTCTGTGGACAAGCAAGCGCAGTAGGGTCTTACCCAAATATAAAAGGATATAAGAGGTGATCGTTCACATTGCAAGGCTAGACACAAAACCAATATTATGTGCATGTACAACTGCCGCAAGGTCAATGAGCCATAAGGCTGAAGTGCGAATAAATCTGTTTCAGCTGTAGACAAAAAAATCCAATCGAAAGAACATTAAAAGAAGGGGAGATTTAGTTCTACACTTTTCGAAGTGAAATCTCACTTCTTCTTCAGGAATGGCACCAAAGTGCGGTTTCACTTATTAAGGGGTTCGAAGTGAAACCCCACTTCTTTAGGAAAGGCCACCAAATTAATTTAGTGGCCTTTCATGAAGAAGTGGGGTTTCATTAAGAAACGTGTAGAACTAAACAACCCTTTCTTTTAATATTCTACGGATTGGATTTTTGGTCATTTACCCACACTTTTCTCCAAGTTCCTGCATACTGGCAGAAAAATAAATAGAGACATAGGCATATGCAGACCATTTGGCTAGGATGTGGCTCACCAGCATGCTTTAGTGATTCCCACCAGTATGTTGATCAGATTTCATCAATGTTTGGTCAGTGTGTCAGTTTTTGTTATATGTTTCATCAAGTTTTTCTCAAATGCAAAAAAAAACCCAAACCGATGGACAAGTTTGATCTATCAAGCACATACAGTTAGGGCCAGAAATATTTGGACAGTGACACAAGTTTTGTTATTTTAGCTGTTTACAAAAACATGTTCAGAAATACAATTATATATATAATATGGGCTGAAAGTGCACACTCCCAGCTGCAATATGAGAGTTTCCACATCCAAATCGGAGAAAGGGTTTAGGAATCATAGCTCTGTAATGCATAGCCTCCTCTTTTTCAAGGGACCAAAAGTAATTGGACAATGGACTCTAAGGGCTGTAATTAACTCTGAAGGCGTCTCCCTCGTTAACCTGTAATCAATGAAGTATTTAAAAGGTCAGGGGTGGATTCCAGGTGTGTGGTTTTGCATTTGGAAGCTGTTGCTGTGACCAGACAACATGCGGTCAAAGGAACTCTCAATTGAGGTGAAGCAGAACATCCTGAGGCTGAAAAAAAAGAAAAAATCCATCAGAGAGATAGCAGACATGCTTGGAGTAGCAAAATCAACAGTTGGGTACATTCTGAGAAAAAAGGAATTGACTGGTGAGCTTGGGAACTCTAAAAGGCCTGAGCGACCACGGATGACAACAGTGGTGGATGATCGCCGCATACTTTATTTGGTGAAGAAGAACCCGTTCACAACATCAACTGAAGTCTAGAACACTCTCAGTGAAGTAGGTGTATCTGTCTCTAAGTCAACAGTAAAGAGAAGACTCCATGACAGTAAATACAAAGGTTTCACATCCAGATGCAAACCATTCATCAATTCCAAAAATAGACAGGCCAGAGTTAAATTTGCTGAAAAACACCTCAAGAAGCCAGCTCAGTTCTGGAAAAGTATTCTATGGACAGATGAGACAAAGATCAACCTGTACCAGAATGATGGGAAGAAAAAAGTTTGGAGAAGAAAGGGAACGGCACATGATCCAAGGCACACCACATCCTCTGTAAAACATGGTGGAGGCAACGTGATGGCATGGGCATGCATGGCTTTCAATGGCACTGGGTCACTTGTGTTTATTGATGACATAACAGCAGACAAGAGTAGCTGGATGAATTCTGAAGTGTACCGGGATATACTTTCAGCCCAGATTCAGCCAAATGCTGCAAAGTTGATTGGACGGCGCTTCATAGTACAGATGGACAATGACCCAAGCATACAGCCAAAGCTACCCAGGAGTTCATGAGTGCAAAAGAGTGGAACATTCTGCAATGGCCAAGTCAATCACCAGATCTTAACCCAATTGAGCATGCATTTCACTTGCTGAAATCCAGACTTAAGACGGAAAGACCCACAAACAAGCAAGACCTGAAGGCTGCGGCTGTAAAGGCCTGGCAAAGCATTAAGAAGGAGGAAACCCAGCGTTTGGTGATGTCCATGGGTTCCAGACTTAAGGCAGTGATTGCCTCCAAAGGATTCGCAACAAAATATTGAAAATAAAAATATTTTGTTTGGGTTATGTTTATTTGTCCAATTACTTTTGACCTCCTAAAATGTGAAGTGTTTGTAAAGAAATGTGTACAATTCCTACATTTTCTATTAGATATTTTTGTTCAACCCTTCAAATTAAACGTTACAATCTGCACTTGAATTCTATTGTAGAGGTTTCATTTCAAATCCAATGTGGTGGCACGCAGAGCCCAACTCGCGAAAATTGTGTCACTGTCCAAATATTTCTGGCCCTAACTGTAAATAAGAGATTATGTTCAGCTCAGTACGTGCTTGCATTTTGCAAACGTTTTGGAACTGCCAATATGTGTACTATATTTTTTATGAAGAAGTAAAAAAATGCTTTGGAAGATTTTACCCCAGAATTAAGACTTTCTTTCTCTTGCTTGGATACTTAGAATAAATGTATAAAAATGGTTACAGTGTGTAGTGTGGTGTATAGGAATAATAACTGGATTTAAATTATACTATGATACTACAGTTGTGCTCAAATATTTACATACCCCCGCAGATTTTTTGCTTTCTTGCCTTTTTTTCAAAGAATATGAATGATAGCATAAATACTTTTTTTTCCATTCATGAGTACAGTATGGGTCATTCATTTATTGTCAAACTACTGTATTTTCTCTTTTTAAATCATAATGCCAACCAAAAACATCCAAATGATCCTGATCAAATGTTCGTTCACATACCCTGGTGATTTTGGCCTGATAACATGCACAGAAGTTGACACAAATGGGTTTGAATGGCTAATAAAGGTAACATCCCACCTGTGACCTGTTTGCTTGTAATCTATGTGTGCAAAAAAGCTGAGTGAGTTTCAGGGATCCAGCCAGACTCTTGCATCTTTCATCCAGCCCTTTCAGGATAGTGAGTCATGGGGAAAACAAAAGAATTGTCATCAAATCTACGGGAAAAGATGTTGTATAAAACAGGAAAGGGATATAAAAAGATATCCAAGGAATTGATAATGCCTGTCAGCAGTGTTCAAACTGTGATTAACAAATGGAAAATCAGGGGCTCTGTAAAAACTAAACCATGATCAGGTAGACAAACAGAAATTTTGGCCACAACTGTCAGGAAAATTGTTTGGGGTGCAAAGCAAAACCCACAAATAACATCAGCTGAAAATACAGGACTCACTAAAAACTAGTGTTGTGGATGCACAATAAGGAGGCACTTAAAGAAAAATGAGCTGCATGGTCAAGTCACCAGAAGAAAGCCATTACTGTGCAAATGTCACAAAGTATCTACCCTACAATATGCCAAACAGCAAAAAACAAGCCTCCAAATGTCTGGAACAAGGTAATTTGGAGTGATGAAAGCAAAATCAAACTTTTTGTCCGCAACTATAAACGTTACATTTGGAGAGGTGTCAACAAGGCCTATGATGAAACGAACACCATTCCTACTGTAAAGCATGGAGGTGGATCGCTGATGATGTGGGGATGTGTGAGCTACAAATGCACAGTAAACTTGGTCAAAGTTGAAGGAAAAATTAATGCAGCATGTTATTATCAAATACTGGAGGCAAATTTGCACTCATTAGCCCGGAAGCTGCACATGGGATATACTTGGACATTCCAACATAACAATGATCCAAAACACAAGGCCAAGTCGACCTGTTATTGGCTACAGCAGAACAAAGTGAAGGTTCTGGAGTGGCATCTTAGTCTCCTGACCTCAATATCATTGAGCCACTCTGGGGAAAGCACAAGTGCGCAGTCAATGGAACAAAGCCCAGGAATTTACAGGAACTGGAGGCTTTTTGACAAGAAGAATAGGCAGCTTTACCATCTGAGAAAATAAAGAGCTTCATCCTCAACTATCACAAAAGACTTCAAGCTGTCATTGATGTTAGAGGGGGCAATACACAGTATTAATAACTGGGGTATGTGAACTTTTTATCAGAGTCATTTGGATATTTTCAGTATTCATTATGATTTAAAAAGAGACAAAGAGTAGTTTGACAATAAATAGCTTCACCCAACCACTAACCATGAGTGGAAACAAAGTTTTGTGTTATCATTCATATTCTCTGAAAAAAGGCCAAGAAAGCAAAAATATGCTGGGGCATGTAAACTTTTGAGCACAAGTGTATATATGACACTTGATGTCAGAAGTAAAATCAAATTGACACCATAAACACTATAGCCCCAGCATCATCAAAGCAATTGCACCAGAAATCTGGTGTAAAACATTTTGAAAGGTAGTAAAATTTTTGTGCAATGCGAATTTGTGCAAAAATGTAGCAGCTTTTGGTGTTTTTAAGTCAATTTCAGCCAGTTCTGACAAAATAGGTGGAGCTTAGGAGTGATGGGGACTAGACGATGTATGGCATTGCCCATTGGTCAGATTCATAAGTGGAGTAAGATATATGGTAAGGGGCTTCTTAATGAATCAGGAAATTAGTAAAGTTGTCACAGCACTTTCGGTAGAAGCGTGCACAAGTAGGATCCAGTCCCATACAATGTAAGAAAAATGAAGTTTGTTTAAAGAACTTAAAATTAAACATGCACATGTTTCGGTTTAAATCGACCTTCATAAGTGTGCAGACTTTTTTTAACCTTAATGGACTTCAGGAATGACGAGAACTGGGAGCTGACCGCGGTATCCACCGCTGGTAATGTGGACTCCCTATTTTTCTTCCCATAAGTGCCAAGTTCTACATCTTAATAAATCAATAGTGTCTGGATCTTCTATTGCACCTCAATGAAATCGGGGCTTATGTATAAAGGCCTATGAATACATGATTAGTAGATGAATATAAAATAAGCATTTTAATGAAGCTCTAGGTTGGTAGGGTAATTATATTAAAAGTGAAAGAGCTGCTGTAATGCTTAACTAGATGTTCCATTATACTATACCAATAGGAAGTCATTGTCTTAAACATATTTCCTAATTCCTTCGTAAAATTAGATTTGTTTTTTCCAAGCCAAGACCATAAAATTCTTTAAGTAGACACTAATGTATTCATGTCAGATACTTTCTGTTTCTGAATCCCTTTCTGGGATGGACCTCAGTGCAGCTATAAATAGCCGGTAGTTCTGTACTGCTAGGGAATACTGAAATGTGTTCAACATTCTGGTAAACATGAGCTAGAGGCAGCTTTATGTAGCTGAGCTCACAAATGTGATATTTACCTTCCTGGATTATAGCAACAAAACTAACATCTGACATCAATTCTCGGAGGATATAATACACAGAGCACACTCTATGTTTATATTTATTTCCGTAGTTGATTGTCACCACTTTAAATTCAAAGACGATAGTAAAGGTATCACCAAGAATCCTCCAGTCTGATATCACTTCTCTAAATCATTGTGCCTCATCAATAAAAGAAGCGGGAACTCTCATATCATACTTGTATCATATTTTATCCTTAAATAAAAATATATACACACAAAACTAGTTTGTGAGATGCAACACATGGTAAATATCATTTCCTAAATGTGTTCGTAGCTATTGCCTAAATCCCATGTCCTGTAAAGATATATTCACAAGACAGTGCAGGATACGGAGATTACAGATATAAGAAAAGAGTATTTCACTGACCTATACTCTGTTCTTACCATACTAATCAATGCATATGATCAATGTCAAAAATATTTATTAAGTAGAATTCCGGGGTGAGATGATCATTTGAAAAATCTTCTGAGTTTTCAGGATGAAATTAGGACAATTATTTATCCATATTGTCACTCATATGCCATTCATAAGTCGGGAGTTTATATCCATGTGCCATCCATTTTCGTACATCAACATTTTAAAATGAATATTACCGTATATACTCGTGTATAAGCCGACCCGTGTATAAGCCGACCCCCCTACTTTTGCCCCAAAAATCTGGAAAAACCTATTGACTCGTGTATAAGCCGAGGGTGGACCCCAGCACAGGTATACAGCCCTCAACAGTGTGGTATACAGCAGCCCCAGAGGTATATACAGCAGCCCCAGTGGTAGTATACAGCAGCCCCAGTGATAGTATCCAGCAGCCCCAGAGGTATATACAGCCCCAGTGGTAGTATACAGCAGCCCCAGAGGTATATACAGCCCCAGTGGTAGTATACAGCAGCCCCAGAGGTATATACAGCCCCAGTGTAGTATACAGCAGCCCCAGAGGTATATACAGCCCCAGTGGTAGTATACAGCAGCCCCACAGGTATATAGAGCCCCAGTGGTAGTATACAGCAGCCCCACAAGTATATAGAGCCCCAGTGGTAGTATACAGCAGCCCCACAGGTAAATATAGCCCCAGTGGTAGTATACAGTAGCCCCACAGGTATATAGAGCCCCAGTGGTAGTATACAGCAGCCCCACAGGTAAATATAGCCCCAGTGGTAGTATACAGCAGCCCCACAGGTAAATATAGCCCCAGTGGTAGTATACAGCAGCCCCACAAGTATATAGAGCCCCAGTGGTAGTATACAGCAGCCCCACATGTAAATATAGCCCCAGTGGTAGTATACAGCAGCCCCACATATATATGCCCCAGAGGTATATACAGGCCCCCCCATCTATATACAGGCCCCCCGCCGCAATCCTGTAAAGGAATAGGTTAGTATACTTATCCATCCGCTGCAGCTGCCCCGCCGCCATCGCGATTCAGCATCTTCCGACTTCCAGCGTCTCGCGTCTTCTTCCGGGTTCCTCCTCGGTCGCACAGGCAATGACGTCATTGCCTGCGACCATCGGAAGGAGACGCGAGACCGCTGGAAGTCGGAAGATGCTGAATCGCGATGGCGGCGGGGCAGCTGCAGCGGATGGATAAGTATACTAACCTATTCCTTTACAGGATTGCGGCGGGGGGCTGTATATAGATGGGGGCACTGTATACCTGTATACATTGTATACAGGTATACAGTGACTCGCGTATAAGCCGAGGGGGGGACTTTTCAGCCCAATTTTTGGGCTGAAAAACTCGGCTTATACGCGAGTATATACGGTAATCAATAACAGTTTCCTAGTTAATAATAGCATTATATCTGTAAAAATCGAAAGCTAGTAAAGGAACCAATTTTTTTGATCACTCAGACTTGTAGAGGCGATTCTCATCTAACACTCGGGAGAGTAGTACATTCTGCAATTTTTCTTCATACATACACTTGGTCCTTATGAACAATCCGTCATCTGACCAACCCTCTTCAATTACATTAGTCAGTGTGCTGTCCAATTTTTATTCAGGCTGCACACTTCCATATAATACGCTCTTCTGTACAAATTCTAAGGAAAAGCACTACTCCCATTTAGGTTGGATAAGGATGAAAATATGAAAATTGTCCAATTTTCACCCATAAAATGTTCAGAAAACATCCATATGATACGCTTGTCTGAACGTGCCCTTACTACCACATGATCAGAATTTCACAAGTGACCCACAAAGTTGGCTATTTAAATCAAGGTATATTTTCCATTTGAGACCATTATACAGTGCATGCACAATGAAAACAACAGAAATGACAGTGGAACTGAATGGACATCAGTCATACCATAATAAGTTCATAAAGTCTGTTTGGTGTAAGGCTGGGTAGTGCTGAAATGACCTACTGCAAGAGAGCAAGCACAGTGTTCCGGTCACACTTTGCGCTAGCCATCATGCTACTGCACACCCTTGAAGGCCGGGGTACTCTGCACCCATCTCTCGGTCTTGGTAAAGGGGCACTTTGTTATAGCCCTTCCCAGGCAGCAAGCAACAAGGTAGTTGGTGACCGGGCACACAAGCAGCAGCCAGGTCAGATATACCAGAAACCAAAAGAACAGTGCAGACCTCAACTAAACAAGGGAAACATGCACAAGCCAAGATGAGAGACCAGAGTAAGAACAATCTCAGAAGCACACAAACATTATTTCAATTCTGTTGGGTGGTAGAGGTTAATCAGCAACACAGAGAGGAAATGTCAGGTTCTAAAGGTAACCTGTCAGGTAGTTTAGACTGCATAACCTACGCTACCTGTCCCTGCAGCTTTCTACTACATCTATAATCATCTCTGTCTCGGCCAAATGTCTAGTATAATGCTTTAATAAATGCTGTCAATATCTTCCATATTCCCTGCAGGATCTAGACGTGTGGGTTTTTCCTATGTGACTCCATGCCGTCCTCCTTCCCTGGTAATCACACCTCGGTGGGCGTATTAACATAGGCTCGAAGCACTCGCCCAGAATCAGAAAGCTATGTGCTCGTTCCCGAAATTACACCACCGGTGTCATTTCTGGTCTAGCGCAAAAGCTCCACTCCCTGGAGATGACAACCCACCATTCATGGGCAGTGAAGAGGGACGGTTGACCTGACAGCCGAAGCTCACCCAGGAATGTGAGGGGCCCACTCAGGCACAGGACCGCCAGATCTGACAATTAGTTGTCATTGCTGTTCATAGTGTAATGGATCGAGCACTTAGCCATGTTTCAGATCACAGCAGGAAACCACAATGCATAAAGTTGTGGCCAAAAGTATTGACACCCCTGTCAGATAATACTCAGTTTCTTCCTGAAAATGATTGTAATCACAAATATTTTGGTATTACTATCTTCATTTAATTTGTCTTAACACAAAACACAAAAAGAATTGTCTAAAAGCCAAATTGGATATAATTCCACACCAAACATAAAAAAGGGGGTGGACAAAAGTATTGGCACTGTTAGAAAAATCATGTGATGCTTCTCTAATTTGTGTAATTAACAGCACCTGTAACTTACCTGTGGCACCTAACTGGTGTTGGCAATAACTAAATCACACTTGCAGCCACTTGACATGGATTAAAGTTGACTCAATCTCTGTCCTGTGTCCTTGTGTGTACCACATTGAGCATGGAGAAAAGACGACCAAAGAACTGTCTGAGGACTTGAGAAACCAAATTGTGAGGAAGCATGAGCAATCTCAAGGCTACAAGTCCATCTCCAAAGACCTGAATGTTCCTGTGTCTACCGTGCGCAGTGTCTTTAAGAAATTTAAGGTCCATGGCACTGTGGCTAACCTCCCTAGATGTGGACGGAAAAGAAAAATTGACGAGAGATTTCAACGCAAGATTGTGCGGATGGTGGATAGAGAACCTCGACTAACATCCAAACAAGTTCAAGCTGCCCTGCAGTCCGAGGGTACAACAGTGTCAACCCGTACTATCTGTCGGCGTCTGAATGAAAAGGGACTGTATGGTAGGAGACCCAGGAAGACCCCACTTTTTACCCCGAGACATAAAAAAGCCAGGCTGGAGTTTGCCAAAACTTACCTGAGAAAGCCTAAAACGTTTTGGAAGAATGTTCTCTGGTCAGATGAGACAAAAGTAGAGCTTTTTGGGCAAAGGCATCAACATAGAGTTTACAGGAGAAAAAAAGAGGCATTCAAAGAAAAGAACACGGTCCCTACAGTCAAAAATGGCGGAGGTTCCCTGATGTTTTGGGGTTGCTTTGCTGCCTCTGGCACTGGACTGCTTAACCGTGTGCATGGCATTATGAAGTCTGAAGACTACCAACAAATTTTGCAGCATAATGTAGGGCCCAGTGTGAGAAAGCTGGGTCTCCCTCAGAGGTCATGGGTCTTCCAGCAGGACCATTGTCCAGGACACACTTCAAAAAGCACTAGAAAATGGTTTGAGAGAAAGCACTGGAGACTTCTAAGGTGGCCAGCAATGAGTCCAGACCTGAATCTCATAGAACAGCTGTGGCGAGATCTAAAAATGGCAGTTTGGAGAAGGCACCCTTCAAATATCAGGGACCTGGAGCAGTTTGCCAAAGAAGAATGGTCTAAAATTCCAGCAGACCATTGTAAGAAACTCATTGATTGTTACCGGAAGCGGTTGATCGCAGTTATTTTGGCTAAAGGTTGTGTAACCAAGTATTAGGCCGAGGGTGCCAATACTTTTGTCTGGCCCATTTTTGGAGTTTTGTGTGAAATGATCAATGTTTTGCTTTTTGCTTCATTCTCTTTTGTGTTTTTTCATTGAAGACAAATTAAATGAAGATAATAATACCAAAGAATTTGTGATTGCAGTCATTTTCAGGAAGAAACTGAGTATTATCTGACAGAATTGCAGGGGTGTCAATACTTTTGGCCACCACTGTATGTTAAAGCCTAACAAACACATTATCAGAAGCAACAAAAAATGTCCCAGATACATAGAAGACCATAAGCAGAAATTTTCAAACACTTTGTGAATGAAACTAACAAATTAAATTGTCAAAATCCTGGATACACAAAGGTTCATAAATAAAATGATGTGCAGCAGAGATAAGTAAATAATAGAGGACTACACCTCCGGCAATATATAGAGCAGTTACTTTTGGGAGGTAGATAAGTCCGTATAAAACCTTCTCATAATATGTCTAAAAATCAGAATATGAGTTTTACAGGGAGTTTAAAAGATTCACCTGGGTACAGTATTATATAACTAAAAAGCACGTACATATATTCTTTATTACAAGCTTGTTACTGCAAGCAGGGAATTTCCAATATGGATAACAATTCTTCGTGCACAGAAAATTCATTTTATTACAGAATGACCCCTGCTTTCTTGGCGGATCTGACTCCCAGTTGTAGTATGTCTTTGGATCTTAACTACTCTATATAGCACAGGTTTTCTGCACAATTTGTATAGTTCCTGAGAAAAGTAAGTAAATGCTTTACATTTTACATGTTTAGAAATGATAATAGCAAGGACTTTCACTAGACAGGAAAGAAGGAAGAAAATGTATTCCTAAGGGTATGTACATGCAGTATATACCAGAAATTCTGCAGATTTTGCATCTGTATATTTGGATGGAAAATCTACAGCAGAATTTAAGAAAAGCAACCTCATCCATAGGGTACAGACATTTTTTAAACAGATATTGTCCAGCAGTGTTGATTACTGTTGAGTAACGGTTGTGAAATTGTTTGGAATTCTGCTTATGATTACTCAAAGTAAAATCTACTGCCTATTCACCTTCTTTGCTCTCTCATGGCACTACTTAATTGATCCATTACCAACTTTTGCGTACCTGGCCACCAGAAATTACTTGCTGTTATATGTGATCACTCAATCAGTCAAAGGCTACAATGGCCACATGTGATCAAAGAATGTCCATTGTGCAAGGATTGATGAGGCCAATAGAAATGCTACATCAGTGGTGGTGAATGATTATTTTTTCACAATTAGCTCCTTTTTTAATGGAAAATTCAGGTACATACTGTGCACAATTTCATGTAGAATTGTAATATTTAATTTGGCTTACTGCATTCAAAAGTCTTGTTGTGATGACAGATACAAGATGCCTCCTGTATGGAGAAACTAGTCGCATGTATTGCTCAGGTGTGATTTTGGTCCATTCTTTCACACAAACACTATTCAAATCTGAAGCTTCCATGGGCTCCTATGAACTCTGAGATTTAGTTCCTTCTATAATTTTCTATTCTATTCTATTCTATTCAGGTCAGGTGAGTGGCTGGGACTTTCTAGCAGCATCACTTTCTTTCTCTGAAACCAATAGAGAGTTTCCTTGGCTGTGTGTTTGGGATCATTGTCTTGCTGAAATGTCCACCTTCATTTCATCTTCAACATCTTGATAGCAGCAGATTTTTATCAACAATGTCTCAATACATTTGTCCATTCACCTTCTAAGCATGAAATTTTCCAGTGACGTATGCTGAAAAACAGCCCCACAAAATAATGTTCCCACTCCACACTTTATTATTATTATGGTCTCTTTGGAATTATATGCAGTACTTTCTGCCTTCAAACCACGGTGAGTATTATTGTATCCAAAGAGTTCAATTATGGTCTCATCTGAGGAGTATTCTCGCAGTATTTTCCAGGCTTGGCAAAATGTTATTGAGCCAACTTTAAAGCTTGAACATGCTTTTTGTGCATCAGTGAGTCTTGTGTGGTGAGTGTGCATAAAGGCAATGGAGGTGGAGTGCATTATTTATTGTTTTCTTTGGAGACCTTCAGCAAGACCTGAAATAAGCACATACAATTGTTTCACAGGTGGTGCTTAGATCTTGGACAACTGTTCCGATAATTATTTTCAATCCACTGAAATCCTGCGGCGAAGAACAAGATTATGGCTGGTTTATGGGTAAATTATGTTCTTTCAACTTTTGAATTATGGCCCCAACAATGATCACTACATCCTTCAGTCATTTACAAATTCTTCTGAAAGCAATGCCAACAATATGTTTTATAATAAAGGTGACAAAGGTCTTGAGATAGCTCACTGACTTTACCCACCATGAGATGTTTATTGTGTGGCATTTTGGGAAGAGACATCTTTTTATAGGCCATCAGTTGAATCAGCTGATATTAATTTTCACTAAGGGCAGGATTGCTTTCTAATTACTGATAAATTTCAGCTGGTGCCATGACTTTCCATGGATTTTTGCATTGCTCTCTCTTCATGTGTTCAATACTTCTTCCAAGTCAAATTTCTCATTATTACACATAATTACATTTATATATATTATGGTTGCACTATTTTGTCTGTGTAGATTGGATGGGATGTTACTAACATCTGGTGAGAAAGTAATGTCAATAGCACATTTCGAAATATACTTAGAAATTTAGTGACACATGTTCAATAATTTGTTCTAAATAGTGTTGAGCAGTGTAATTGTTACTATTCACTACTTGCACAGATAGTATGGTATTCGCGATACTTGTTACTTGACGAGTATGTTGGTGCTCATGAGTAATATGTCGATCGTGAACAATCTGAACACATATTGCCAGCTCGCTTCAGTACACAAAGGGAATCGGCACCCAGTGAGAGCAGATTGAATATTAGAGTCTTTTTGGGGGGGACAGCAAGGTGTTTTATGCATTGAAAAAGCCAAAAAAAAAAACAACCTCCCGCCTTGCCTTGGAAAGACTCATTTTTTAGCCGGATGTGTATGGGCGAAACCTAACATTGGACTCGCTATTCAGATGAATACACAAGTATTACAAAGTACTCATTACTGAGTATAAGGATTACGAATATTTCGCTACTCGCTCATCACTAATTACAAAGCCTTAACATGTTGTGGTGTATTGGGATAGTATTGTAAAGCACTGAGGAATATTATGGCGCTATATAAATAAATATTATTAATATTATTATTATAGATTGCACATATGAAACGTGACAGAAGACTGTTTAACCTGTATTCTGCCAAAATATTCTATTTTAAGAGCTATTAGTCGAACAAATAGTATAGCTAACTTAATTATGATAACAAATTACAATACTTACTAATAACATAATCACTCGTAATATTTAGGCTTACTATTTCTAATAATAAAAAAGTGAATTACTACACCACACTATGGCTGGTTACAGAAAGGCTTGTTTAACAGGCTGTAACTGAGATGCTGACATCAGGCCAGCTACAGTTATGAGGCATAGTGCCAACTATAGGGGTGAGACTGTATGGGAGGGTTGTAAGAAGTCTTCAACTGAATCAAATTCAGATCCTTATAAGTGCAGACTGATATTCAATTTAGGGAGAATATTCCCCATAACTACCATTACACAATCTCCCAGTAAACAATGCTTCTATTCCCATATGCATTTGTTGTCAGTGTAGTGAGAGAGGCATGGGTGGCGTTCAGCTAGATAATAGCAGATATTCAGCAGTACCGCTGAAGCTTGGAGAGACAATACAAAACAATGAGCAGTGGGCCTGGGCAGATGGCACATTAATTAATAACCACACTGCTCTGAACTCTGGCAGAAGACAGATGTTAGTATGTTCTTGCTAAAAAAAAAAAAATACCATGTTCACAATCGCTGCTACAATTCTCTCATAGTGAGAATATACATGCAAAGACAATTTTCTGTCACCTCACAGGCTATTTTAAAGACACATATTATATATATTTATACACGATACTGTGCAAAAGTATTAGGCACACATTTAAAAATGGTCAACAATAGAATGCTTTTAGAATTAAAATAAGTTCTTTTTTTTTCTCAAATTACAAAACGCGGAGTGAATAATCAAAAGTAAAATCTAAGTCAATTCAATATGTGGTGTGACCACTCTTTGCCGTGATAAAGCATCAGAGGAACATTCCTGCTAGGTACATTTGAAAACAGTTTTTGAAGAAACCTGGGAGAGAAATTCTTCCAAACATCTTGTAAAACTAACCACAGATCTGTCCATGTAGCCCCAGCCAGACTCCATAAGATTGAGATCAGGGGTTGATGTGGGCCATATCATCACTTCCAGGACTCTTTGTTCTTCTATGTTCTGAAAATAGTTCCTAATGACATTCAGTGTATATTTGGGATTATTTTCCTGATGTAAAATAACTTTAGATTCAATAGCCTGCCTTCCTGATAGTATTGCATTTTGGATAAACATCTCCTTGTTTTTCTCAGCATTAATGCTTCATTCTGTTTTGAAGGCAAAGGATCGTCACATCAAATGTTATTATGATTTAGCTTTGTCTTGTTCATTCACTTTGCATTTTGTTAAATGATTGCAATAAAATAAAAACTATTAACATTTCAATTTTTCTTAACTCATTCTCACTTTGTATCATTTTTCCCACATCTGCCTAAAACCTTTGTACAGAACTAGGATTTTTTTTCTGTGTATTAAATCTAGATTGCTATGAAGAATGATCAGATGAATTTCAATGTTGTACAATCATGGCTAAGGGTTTGAAGGGTGCCATAAATTTTGAATTTAACAAAGTTCACTTCTTAAGTTTACATAATGTCAACTAGCATTAACTCTAGATTGTAATAAAGAATAACTTCTTTCAGTTTTTATTTCTATTACGGTACTACATTACCATTATATAAGGTTATGTTCACATTGTTTTTGTTTGGTAGTATTGGTTTTAAACTATCTAATTTATGTCAAAACATTGGAGTAGCTTTCCACAAGCTCATAATAAGTTATCACTAATTTGGTATATTTACCCTAAACAGATCTTTTCGGAGTAAATTTTGCAGGACAACTTGCTTACACATGCTTATATAGTTTTGACCATACATTTTCTAAGGGATTGAGTTAAGAGTTATGTCATGACCAATCCATCATTGTGACTTTGTTGCCTTTAACCCTTTAGTGACGGAGCCAATTTCCACCTTAATGACCAGACCGTTTTTTGCAATTCTGACCAGTGTCCCTTTATGAGGTTATATCTCCGGAACGCTTCAACGGATCCTAGCGATTCTGAGATTGTTTTTTCGTGACATATTGGGCTTCATGTTAGTATTAAATTTTGGTCGATAATTTTTGTGTTTATTTGTGAAAATATAAAATAATTGGCAAAAATTTTGAAAATTTGACAATTTTCAAATTTGTAATTTTTATTCTGTTGAACCAGAGCTTTATGTGACACAAAAGAGTTAATAAATAACATTTCCCACATGTCTACTTTACATCTGCAGCAATTTTGGAAAAAAAAATTTTTTTGGTTAGGACGTTATAAGGGTTCAAAGTTCATTAGTAATTTTTCATTTTTCCAGCAAAATTTACATAACCTTTTTTTAGTGACCACATCACATTTGAAGTCTCTTTGAGGGGTGTACATGATAGAAAACACCCAAAAGTGACACCATTCCGAAAACTACACCCCTCAAGCTACTCAAAACTACATTCAAGAAGATTATTAACCCTTCAGGTGCTTCACAGGAACTAAAGCAACGTGGAAACAAAAAATGGCCATTTTAATTTTTCCAACAAAAATGTTCTTTTAGCCTCAATTTTTTCATTTTCACATGGGCAACAGGATAGAATGCATCCTAAAATTTGTTGGCCAATTTCTCCTGAGTACACTGATACCTCATATGTGGTCATAAACCACTGTGTGGGCGCACGGCAGGGCTCAGGAGGGAAGGAGCGCAATTTGACTTTTGGAGCTAATTTACCATTCAAAAAGTGAAATGGCACTCCTTCTCTTCTGAGCCCTACCGTGCGCCCAAACAGTGGTTTATGACCACATATGAGGTATCGGTGTACTCAGGAGAAATTGGCCAACAAATTTTAGGATGCGTTTTATCCTGTTGCTTATGTGAAAATGAAAAAATTGAGGACAAAAGAAAATTTTTGCGAAAAAAAAGTACTTTTTCATTTTTACAGATCAATTTGTAAAGCCCCAGAGGGTTCAAAGTGCTCTCTATGCATCTAGATAGGTTCCTTGGGGGGTCTAGTTTGCAAAATGGGGTCACTTGTGGGGGAGCCCCAATGTTTAGGCACACAGGGGCTCTCCATACGTGACATGGTGTCTGGGAGCTAATTTTCCATTCAAATTGTTAGCGGACACCATGTCACGTATGGAGAGCCCCTGTGTGCCTAAACATTGGAGCTCCCCATAATTGACCTCATTTTGGAAACTAGACACCCCAAGGAACATATCTAGATGCATAGTGAGCACTTTGAACCCCCAGGTGCTTCACAAACTGATCCGTAAAAATGAAAAAGTACTTTTTTTCACAAAAATTTTCTTTTTTTCCCTTTTTACAGACTAATTTGTGAAGCACCTGGGGGTTGAAAGTGCTCACTATGCATCTAGATAAGTTCCTTGGGGGTCTAGTTTCCAAAATGTGGTCACTTGTGGGGGAGCTCCAATGTTTAGTCACACAGGGGCTCTCCATATGCGACATGGTGTCCACTAACAATTTGAATGGAAAATTAACTCCAATAGTTAGCGGACACCATGTCACAGCTCAGCGGTGTAACTAGGTTTGACGGCGCCCGGGGCAAAGATCTATCTTGGCGCCCCCTCCCAAAGTAGGTGAGAACCGGGGGGGGGTGCTGTCAGCTTTCAGCCCCGCCGCCCCTGTTGCAGCCTTGGTTGAGGAGCAGGGGGGGGTGCCGCTGGCGCCCCCCCGCTGAGTTGCGCCCGGGGCAAAAGGTCCAGCTGCACCCCCCTAGATACGCCCCTGTCGCAGCATATGGGGAGCCCCTATGTGCCTACACATTGGAGTTCCCGCACAAGTCACCCCATTTTGGAAACTAGACACCTCAAGGATTATATCTAGGGGTATAGTGAGCATTTGGAACCTACAGCTACTTCACAGAATTTGATAATGTCATATTGAACATTTTGTTTTTTTCACGCAATTTCCCACTTTTAGAGCATGTGCACAAGACACGGAGACACCGTGTCCTGGTCGTCTCCTCCTGTGCATTTTTTTTTTGTATTTCTTTATTAAATTTAAAAAAAAAAACGACGTGGGGCTTCGCCATATTTTTGGTCCAGCCAGGTACAGCAGGCAGCTACGGGCTGCCACCAACCCCTTCTGCCTAGTTTTACCTGGCTGGAAACCAAAAATATAGGGAAGTCCCTTTTTTTTTAAATTATTTCATGAAATAATTTTAAAAAAAAATGGCGTGGGCTTCGCCATATTTTTGGGCCAGCCAGGTACAACTAGGCAGCTGGGGGCTGGAATCCTCAGCGTAGGGAGGCCCAAGCTTTCTGGGCCCCCCCCCGCTGTGAATTGCAGCCCGCAGCCGCCCCAGAAAATGGCGCATTCATAGAAGCGCCATTTTCTGGTGCTGTATCCAGCTCTTCCAGCTGCCGTGTAGCGGTGGCAGACTGGGTAATAAGGGGTTAATGCCAGCTTTTTCGCAGCTGGCACTAAGCCCGAGATTCATAACGTCTGGCCAATATTAGACCGGACCATTAGGAATCTCTAGTAATTTGTAAAGAAGACACAGACAGAGAAAAATATTTTTATTAGAAAAGAAACACAAACACTATTTGGACTCCATCTTTATTATTCTTTGACGTCCGACGTAGTCCAGTGGGAAGGTCCGACGTAGTCCAGTGGGAGGTCCCGCGACGATTCTCAGTTTTATAGCATATGGGGCATCCTCCATATGCTATAAAAGCAGGTTCATTGCCAGGAGGATGACAGGTCATGAACTGAGTGAGTTCATGACCTATCAGAATCCTCGGGTCACAAGGGGTTAACTGTGCTCTTCATGGCGGTCTCCACATCAGGTCAACATCAGTGGTGATCTATTAGGATCCTGGGATCCCATAGGGATCCTGGGATCACCACTGATGGTGATCTGATGTGGAGATCACCATGAAGAGCACAGTTAACAAGGGGTTAACTGTGCTGTTCATGGTGGTCTCCACATCAGATCACCATCAGTGGTGATCTATCAGGATCCTGGGATCCCATAGGGATCCTGGGATCACCACTGATGGTGATCTGATGTGGAGATCACCATAAAGAGCACAGTTAACAAGGGGTTAACTGTGCTGTTCATGGTGGTCTCCACATCAGATCACCATCAGTGGTGATCTATCAGGATCCTGGGATCCCATAGGGATCCTGGGATCACCACTGATGGTGATCTGATGTGGAGATCACCATAAAGAGCACAGTTAACAAGGGGTTAACTGTGCTGTTCATGGTGGTCTCTACATCAGATCACCATCAGTGGTGATCCCAGGATCCCAGGATCCCTATGGGATCCCAGGATCCTGATAGATCACCACTGATGGTGATCTGATGTGGAGACCACCATGAAAAGCACATTTAACCCCTTGTGACCCTAGGATTCTGACAGGTCATGAACTCACTGAGTTCATGACCTGTCATTCCCTGGGCCGCACAGCAGGGGTCAACAGCGGTGCACGCGTGCGCGCACACCAGGGTGCGCGCACAGAGGAGGCGAGCGCCGCAGAAGAGACAGAGAGCAGCAGGAGCCGCCGGCAGGAGAAGCCCCCAGGACTGGAGGACCGCGGGACCGGAATCAGGATCGTTGGTAGGTAAGAGTGGTGAGGGGGGATTTACTGGGGCACGGGGGGGGGGGGCCCACAAACAGTTTAGAGGCGGCGGGGCCTCTGGGGAAAAGGCACCGGGCACAAGGTATCAGGGGGAGGGGGCGGGGGTGCCCGGTGCCCGGAGGCCGGGGGATGCCCGGAGGCCGGGGGATGCCCGGAGGCTGGGGGATCCCTGCAGGGGACTAGGGGAGCACCGGGGGAGGACATTCCCATGCAGCCTGACATGTGTGACATGTCAGGCTGCATGGAGATGCAGCGGAGGCAGCGCACCGCCGCCATTTTTGAATGGACCGGGGGGGATGGAGGTGTGGGGGCCCGGGGGGGCTCGATCTTAGGCACAGGGGGTCTTAGCTGCCTTGGGGGTTAATGGATCACTTTGATCCGACATGTGTTTTCATGTCGGATCAAAGTGAAAGCATTTTTTATAAAGCACTTTCACTTTTGTAATGTGATGATCGGTAAACGGTGTTTACCGGTCATCACATTACAGGTGCGGGTACAAAAGGAGCTAATTACTACTCTCTAGGGTGTCAGCTACAATCGGTACGCTGACAACCTAGAGGTATTAGCTCCAGGGGCGGCGCTACAGGGCTTTTTCCTGCCAACGTCTACAGACGTCGGCTAGGCTTTAGTACCCTTTTTTTCCGACGTCTGTAGACGTAAGGCTGTCGTCTAGAGGTTAAAAAGGACCTTTCACTAGTTTTAGCATGTAAAACTAACCATATCATAGAATAGCAGTTGTAAAACTGAGTAAAATGTTGCTTTTATTTTTTTAATTTCTCCTCTCTATTGAGTAGATACTACTGTAGTTTGTGAATTTTAGGTTACAACTAGGGTATTACCAGAGATTTGCCATTGGAGTTGTGTGCATATTCCCCTGCATGAAATTGGGCAATCATAAGCAGTCAGAATAATGCAAGGGAGAAGAGAACACACCCTGCTCACTGATCTCTGCAGCTACTGTGTAGAGATAGAGCCAAGTGATGTACCCAATATTACAAACACTTCCAGATCTCATCTCACAATGCTGTCAGCTCTCACACTCCTCCCAGACTTTCTGCTGTAAGATAATATCTGGAAGTGTTTGTAATGACAAAAAAACACAACACCCAATTGAATTTTATATAAATTATAGCCTGCAACTTAAGATAAAAATGAAAAAATATTTTTTTATTCAGCTTTGCAAACACTATTCAATAATGTGGCCAGTTTAAGATGCTCAAAAGTTTTAAAGGTCCCTTTAAGCCATTTTGCTACTACTTTTGAAACATGTTGTGGGTCTATTTGAAAGACTTGTTTTTTATTTTATTATTATTATTATTAGCGCCAATAGATCCCATGGCGCTTTACATGACAGGAGGGCAGAAGAGGACAAGTTCAATATATTCATGTAGGGGAGGGGAGTGGGTCAAGGGAACATGTGGTAAGGTGTGATCTTGATAGATGGGAGGAGAGCTGATCCTCTGTCATGGTGGAAAAGCTTCCTTTGGACGAGGAGGGCTGAGCAGTGATGGGGGAGGGCCGGGGGGACAGTGGGTCAAAGCATTCTTTGATTTTGTCGATCTTCTGTTTGAATAACTAGGTGAAGTAGTCCTCAAGATGAGGGGGAGGAGGTGTAGGGGGACAGAGTAGGGAGTTGAAAGTGTTGAATAGTTGTTTGGGTTTTGGACAGGGCAGTTATTGGAGATGAGAAGTAGGCTTGTTTTGCATCAGTGAGTGCAGACTTGAAGGTAGAGAAGGACTGTTTATAAATTGTGAAGTGCACTGCAGAATGGGATTTCTTCCATCTCCGCTCGGCCACCCTGGATGCTCGACGCAACTCTTTAGTGAGGGTGGTGAGCCAGGGTTGCCTGTGTGTACTGGTTTTCTTGTGGGGAGGGCAGCAAGATTGAGAGCTGTAGTTATTGTGGTGATTTAGAGGGTGGAAGCAGAGTCAGCGTCAGGTGAGGAGACTAAGTCTGTGAGAGGGAGAAGGAACTCAGAATGAGTGGTAGTCAATAAGTTTAAGGTTTCTGCGGGGATGAGAGATTTTCCAGAGAGAGGGGAGCATGGTAGGAGGGGAGAGGGAGGAAAAAGTCAGCAAGTTGTGGTCGGATAGGGGGAGGGCAGAGATTGAGAGGTCGGTGAGGGAACAGAGGCGGATGAAGATAAGGTCAAGCGTATGGCCATCCTTATGAGTTGGAGAGGAGGACCATTAGGAAAGCCCAAAGGAGGTGGTCAGTAATAGGAGTCTAGAGGCAGCAGGGTGGGGGGTATCAAAGGTGATATTGAAGTCACCCATGATGATGGAAGGGCTGTCGGAAGAGGAAGTGGAGAAGCCAGGTGGTGAAGTGGTCAACAAAGAGGGGGTAGAACCAGGGGGACAGTAGATGACGGACAACTGGAGGTTGCAAGGGAGAAGATGCAGACGGAGTGAACTTCGAAAGAGGGGAGGTTGGCAGAGGGTGGTAGTGTAATTGGGTTAAAGGAGCACCTGTGGGACAGGAGCAGGCTGACTCCTCCTTTATGCTTGTCATTGGGGCAGGGGGTGTGGGAAAGGGTGAGTCTGCTGTAGGAAAGTGCAGCGGGGGAGGCTGTGTCAGAGGGGATGAGCCAGGTTTTGGTGATGCCCAGGAATGAGAATTTGTTAGTGATGAAGAGGTCATGGATGAAAGGGAGTGTTTGTTGCAAACCAAGCGAGCATTCCATAGTGCTCCAGGTAGAGGGACTGGGTTACAAGGGGTTGGAGGAATGAGTGTAAGGTTGTGGAGGTTGCAAGAGTTTGTGTTGGGGAGTGGATGTGGGTGAGGTGATTGTGGAGATGAGACAGGAGGGACCAGGATTCGGGGATATGTCACCAGCGAGTACGAGAAGCAGCAAAAGGGTTAGGAGGTGAGGGCAGGAGAGAGCACTAGGTGGGCATGCATGTTTGGAGACACGGGATTGCATGTGAAGAAATTTTTTGGAGGAGAGAGATGACTGGGTAGGATGGAGGGAGAGAGCACTACTTCTTTTCACCCTCACTCCCATACTACTTCCCTTCCTACTAACCCCTCTTATCTCCCCTCCCAGCAAAGAAGAGGAAACATTGTGAGCACTAGATGTTGATGCAGGAGAGTAAGAGATGCAGCGGGGGGAGAGACAGGATGGAGCCGAGGATGAGATGTAGCCAGGGGTGGGATGCAACTAGGGATGGGATGCAGGTTGATGAGTTTGTATCATGGTCCTGGCTGTAGGGATGAGATACAACCAGGGATTAGATGCAGCTTGATGAGGTCGTACCAGGTTTTTGTCCATAGGGGAGAGATGCAGCCAGGGGTGAGGTGCATCCAGCGATGAGATGCCACCAGGGATGAGATGCAGCCAGGGAAGAGGTGCAGCCTGGGGGTCGGAGGCAGCGTGAAGATGTGCAGGGGTGCGAAGGATGCTGACTGATGGATTGTCCAGATGGAGGAGGTTGGTAATGGGGACGAGTACTGGAGGCTCCCTGTGTGGCTGTGGGCTGTAGAAGAGAGGGCCACTGTTGGAGGTGGTGCAGTGGCTTGTGCTCCAGTCAGCTTGTGTCTGAGGCAGTGACAGGTGTGCGTCAGGGCTCTTCTTAGCTTGCTCCCCTCTGCTACTGATGTAGATTGGCTGCAGTCAGGCCATACTTCGGCACTAACGGGGCAAGGCTGAGGGGCTCCATGGAGCTAGCAAGGAGAGGCCACGGCTGTCGGCCTTTTTAGTGGGCCTAGGCGCTCAGCCAGTGTGAGCGGTGGATTGCTCAGCCACCCTCCTCCCAGCGCCAACTGTGGATAGCTAATGTTTGGAGATGTTGTTTTAATTTTTCACATTATTTTACCACTTCATAATGTCATGAATCTTGCAATCTCCATCAATCTTTCCTTGCAATATATCACCCTGACAACATTATGCTGCCACCCAGCTCTACGCTTCATGGTTTGGATGGTGTTTGCAAGCCTCCCTTTTTTTCCTCTATATGTATAACAATGGTTATTATGATCAAATTCTTTCATAACTGTTTAATGAGACAAGAGGAAATTTCTACTACAATTATCTTTGTCACCATGTACAGTTGCAAACAGCAGTGGCTTATTTCTTGCTGAGTGGCCTTTCAGATCTTGCCAACATACAACTAGAGTTGAGGCAAATTAATTCAAGACCTGGTTCATCGGTCACATCAGAAATCTTTGGTTCTCAATGGGAGCCCTAAGAATCACCTCCTACCTCTTTTCATTAACTGGCCTGGTGCAATGTCACACGTGCATCACATAGAAATAACAATGTCACACCAGGCCATCTAATCAAAAGAAGAGCTTCTGATCTAATGTGATGTATATGTGGCCAATATACCTAGTCCTTTGAATTGATTTACATAAAATCTATGTATAGAACACATTTAACTATTGATATAGGATCACAATGATATTTTCTGTTATATTAAGTGTAATTTCTATTTTTTGCACCAAAGTACAATAATTTCAAGAAAACAATGATTTCCTTTCTGAACGGTATGAGAGCTGTGACCCCATAGTGTTTAACACTGTTCTGATGTAGGTTGTACGATTATGTACTACATCAAGTCCCCATGGATGAGATAGACTCAGCTCCAACATACTTGACAGATGCTACCTTGCTAACCATTTAAATGCCTCTTTCAATCACTGACAGTGGTATTTAAATAATGCAATTGTAGTAGGGCATGTGCACGGGCTCCTTTTGACAAGATTTGCAGGGTGTAAATAAACATTCATGGGTAGTTGGGGTCCACTTGAAAACCCTGTAGCCACTTTCTTTGTCTTCTGGTAAAGGCTAGCTTCAGGCAAGGTTACATAGCAGTTATATTCTCTATTGCAATACTTTCTCGATTGCAGTATAACAAACAATCTTTCAAACAATTCTCACTTCAAGTCTCTAGAACTAATCGGTAAAAAAAAAAAAGGTTTGTCAAAATAATAAAAAAAATGAATAGAAAATAAACTTATTTGCTATGGTCACATGCACAAAAGTATGATATATATCATAATATAACATTAATTATCAATACAGAACAGAGGAAAAAAAGAGGATTGTGTATTTTCAGTCACCACATATTCCTGTGCAATAAAATTAATTAAACTGTTGAATGTAGCACAAATTGGTATCAATAAGAACACTCATACAACTTCAACAGTGGAAAAACAAAATGGTAGGCTCTCAGATAATGGCGACACAAACCAATTTTTTATTTTTTTTATTTACAATTTTCTGATTTTTTTTTTCACTTATGTTCTCTTTTTCTATTAATGTTTGTTCCTGAATGCACTTTACTATGAAAGAACAAACCACACTGTATTCACCAACCCTGGGTCCAGCAGAGAATCTTCTCCACTGCTCCCGGTGTCTGACATTGGTTTCTACACTGTCTATGTGACGTTAGCGGCGCAGTCTATCATTGAAAGCAATGGCCCTACGCTCACCAATGAAATTTAAATGAAAAGGGACAATCCCTTTAAATAAAATGTAAAAAAATAGACAAGTCTGGTGTTGCGATAATTGTACTGTCATGAAAATTCATGCTGCCAGGTAATTATTACTGCAACACAACATCAAAAAAATAATAGATCTCTTTGGCAGCTAGGGATCGCTGAAGACCCACTATCTGCCGTTACGGTGCCTTGTTAAAACCCAGCCAGTGGCAGGGCTTCAAAAAAGATCCCGATTGTCACTAAATCCAGCATTACAGAATTCGCCCAACATAAGGAAACCACCACTACCATGTTTCACTGTGGGCACCATGCATTTTCCTAAATTAATTTTCCTAAGTGCATGGTGCCTATGGGCAGTGTCCTTATGTGGTGCTACGTTAATGCTGATGGTGTTGAGGAGTTATATTTTATTAATGGTGTCATTAATTCATAGATCTCTTGCTCTATATTGAAAAAGAAGATGCTACCATCCAGGGCCGCACCGTCCAATGGACAGTGTGAGCCCTGTCATTCAGGCGGTAGCCGGCAGGGGGAGCGGCAGTGCAGAAGGGGGCGGCGCCTCATGCACACAGCCTCCCCCTGTCATGGCGCCGGCCGCGCACCGGAGGTAAGCGGCGACCCGGGGAGAGGCACAGAAGGGGCGGCAGCACTGACCGCGGGTCAATAGCACCCCCTTCCCCCCGGTACTCACGGCCGCGGGCGGTAATGACTGCCGGTGCCGTGGCTCAGGCGGCAGAGGGGGCGGCAGTGCTGGGCTCCAGTAGCACCCCCCCCCGTAATCGGTGCCGCGGCTCAGGCGGCAGAGGGGCTTGGTGCACCCCTGCTACCATCACTACATGCCCTTTCCAACATGAAAATAATCCAAAACACACATCTGTTGCATTTTGGAAGAAGAATAGAGAGAAAGTGGCTCTGCTGCCAAGTATGTTTCCAGATCTGAACCCAAATGACCTATGGAGAATTCTGAAGAGACAAGGTAAGCATCTTTCTCCACCAGGGTCTAAATTAGGTCATTTTTGAAGAAAGGAAAAAGATATTTGTTGAAATATGTCACCAATCTGTTCATTCCCTGCTTAGATGCTGTCCTTAGAAATCACAGAGTACTTAAAGAGGACCAACCAGCAGGATTTTAGGCTATAAAGTGAAGCTAGTGCCTTAGGCTGCTTTCACACTGCAGTTTTTTCACTGATCAGTGTCCATCAGATTTGTGTGCCAAAACCAGGAGTGTCTCCAAAACTCAGAACAGGTGTCAATCTTTCAATGATAGTTTTTCTCTGCAAGTTCCTCTCCTGGTTCCTCTCCGGGTTTTGGCACACAAATCTGATGGACACTGATCAGTGAAAAAACTGCAGTGTGAAAGCAGCCTTACAGGCTCTGGGATACTGAGTGCAATCAAACATTTACTTCAATGATTACATGCATGATTACTGAGATAAATGTTATAGAAGTCTTTAGAAAGTGTGCAGCAGGGGGACGGAATGTGCAGCAGAACATCACTATGAGGGGCTGGGATTCTCTTTATTACTCCCCAGTTTGCTCTATGCCAAACCTTCACCCCTCCCTTTCTCTCTCTCTGTCACTATATAGAGTAGCAAGCACATTAGGTCTGAAATTGTGCATGTAGATCGCACAGCGTCAGGATCCTATGTGCCTCAGATCATCCCTCCCTCCCTTCTGCCTGTGTCTTCGGCAGTCACAGGTGTTTGAGAGCACAGAACTCGGGACTTGCAGACTGGAGGGACGGGGGCCTTCTCCTGCACTGTGACACTGTGATTACACACAGACAGAGAAGCCTGAGAAACCAAAGACACAGGCAGGAGGGAGGAAAGATGATCTCGACCACAAAGGCGCCTGACACTGTGCGATCTGCATACACAATGTCAGACCCAACATGCCTAGCATATGCCTAAAGGGAGGGAGAGGGGAGCAGGAGGAAGGGAGAGAGGGGAGAGGGGAGGGTTTGGCTTAGAGAAAACTGGGGAGTAATAAAGAGAATCGCATCCCCTCTTATGCGAATGTGCTGCACAGTTTTTAAGGACTACTAAAACATCTCAGCAATCATACATGTAATCACTTAAGTAAAGGAATGATTGCACTCAGTATCCCAGAGCCTGTAAGGAACTGGCTTCACTTTATAGCCCTAAATCATTCTGGTTGGTTCCCTTTAAAAAATACTAGCTTTAGTACTTTTTGGTGTATTCATTTTTGCATTAACTAATTTGAGTAAAAGTCAAGATGTTTTATAGAAATTTATACAAACCTGATTATCATGTTCAAAACATTCTATGAAACTCAGTCTTGTCAAAATTTTAGAAATTGTTCTTGTGTTCAATGAGATATTTTATTTACTATTACTTTTCAAAGGGGTATATTCATTTATGCTGAGTACCGTATTTAAGAAAAAAATTGCAAAGTGTGTGTAGTTTTCTTATCAGTATGGGGAAAAGGCACACTCCTCTCTTCTTAAAACAACCTAACTAAATAAAACCTTTGGTTGCCTGTCCTACTACTCCCCTTCATATGTAGAGATGATCGGACCCATGGAAGTTCAGGTTCAGGGGTTCAGCCAGACTTTAGATAAAGTTCTGTTCTGGACCCGAACCTCATTAGAAGTCACTGATTGGGCAGTTTAGCCGTCCACCACATACAGCCTGCCATAAACAAAGTACTTCTGGGGGGAAGGGGATTTTTTTCTTATACACACTACATCCAATAACGCTGATTTTACACCCAGTATGAGCCAAACAATGCGAGCGGCTCGCATTGGCCCGAGCACTGAGTGTACCCAAGCACACCTATGCTTGCTCCAGTGGCTTTTGTACATAAAGCACCTGAACTCCGAACCCTGATATTTTTTGTAAAGCCTGTGTTCGGCACAAACACAAAACTTTAAAATTCGGGTCCGCTCATCTCTATTCATAACAAATCCATGCTATCTAAGTTGCTATTTTCTTATACTTGTCATGCACCACCTTTACTAGAACACATGGTTCTGCATGCAACCAGAAAATGTCAGTGTGACCCTTAATTAGAACCCACTTGTTTATTTTTATGCTAATTAGGTGGTATTCTTGCTAGGCCAATTACTGATCATGGAATTAGGCAAGAAAAGAAAACATACTGGAAATCTTTCAGTGCGCATTTCTTTGACACTATTCTTAGTCATTTATTTTTGGAAATCAGCATCATTTATATATGTAAAAATAGATTAGTTTATTTTAGAAATTATTTTTTCATATCTGTCTCTGAAGTCTACTAAAGTATAATGTGCCTATTGCACCATTTTACTGTAGATATATATACAAAATAGTCTCAATTTAATTTCAGAGTTGTGTTGATTTCGTAGCTGGAATGGCATTTTATTCTTTTCCCAAGCTGGTGAAATTGTTCAGGGTCGTAAATTCACAATGTGTGTCTGAGCACTCAATATACCTTAAAAAGACAGCCTATTGAAGAGCAGTCAGTGACATTTCTATGGCGACTCCCTCCCCTTTTCCCGTCTTTCTTCCCTATCTTGACACATTCCTAATTAAGCAGCAATATAAAACTGTGTAATTGAACAGATGTAGTAGTCATTAACAAGCGTTACCCATTCTTCTATAAATTCTGTATGTAAAGAGGGGGCTCAGTGAGTAGTGGGTGAACCTAATTGCCCAGAAATTCCTAAGGGAGATGTACAAACAGATCAAGACATCAAATGAGGGAGAGGTTGGAGTTCTAACATAGGATTCTTGTCACTCTCTCGTTTATCTTGCTACATTGAAAAGTCAATGGTGGCAGGAATCTGGCTTGGGAGGTACCATAAATAAAGCAATGTCTATGCCTGAAATGAAGCACACCACCGCTTTGTCTGGATTTTGCTGACATTTTGATTAACGCATCACATAAAGCAGCGTTTTTTTTATGAGCAGCTGCTTAAAAGACAATCTATTTAAGTGAAAATACAGTTCAGAGTTTCTCATTTCCCTTAGCAATTTACTGGTAGGCGTACATAGGACTTGCATTCTTAGTACTGCTTATCAAATCATTCCCCACTAGGCATTTCTCAGAGCTAAAGATTTGTAAAATACTAAATAATTCTCTTTTCATAGCAAAAATGGATCATAATATTGACGTTCTGCACTTTAGAGCTACAAGCAGGTCAACTCCAGTGTCATAAAATCACTGAGTCATTGTAAAATGTTTTCTTCACAGGGAACTCCGTCATTAATGTTCTTCTGGATAGACCAAAGCAACATATACAAAATAACATTTATTTCTTATCCATCCAGGTTCGTGTAGACAATGCCAATCCAGGGGCACATGGAATCTGATAGGAAGCATTTAAGAAAAGAAAGTGCCCTGAGAACAGTAAAAGAATAGTGAAATATCAAGATTTAAGCAGCACATTTTCAGTTTAAGTGGCAACAAGCTTCGCAAAAATTAAATCTAAATGGTTTTAAAAACAGAGTCATGGGCAAAAGTGTTGGCACTCTTGAATTTGTTCCAGAAAATAAAGTATATATCTCAGAAAATTATTGCAAGTACACATAATACTACATGTTATTTGGCTTTGTGTGTTTTGAATTAGCACAAAAAGACAGAAAAAAGGGCAAATTGTACATAATTTCCCACCTAAATCCAATACTGGGTCAGAGAAAATTGTTGGCACCCTCAACTTACGGTAATAGTTTGTTGCACACCCTTTGGAATTGGAATAAATAACTGCAATCAATCACTTTCTATAACCAAACCCAAGCCTCTTTCATCTCTCGATTGGAATTTTGGACCACTCTACTTATGAAAACTGCTTCAGGTCTCTCATATTTGAAAGGTGTCCTCTACCAAGAGCAACCTTTATATCTCTCCACAATTGTTCTATTGGATTATGATCCAGACTCATTGCTGGACACTTCAGAACTCTCTAGTGCTTTCTTGCCATCTATTTCTAGGTACTTCTTGAAGTATTTTTGGGATCATTGTTCTGCTAGAAGACCCATGACCTAGGACCGAAACCCAGCTTTTTGACATTGGGCACTAAATTGTGACTCAGAATCCTTTGATGCTTTTCAGATTTCATGATGCCTTGCACACATTCAAGGCACCCAGTATTAGAAGCAGCAAAACAAACCCAAAACAGCTTTGAACCTTCACCATATTTTACTGTAGGTATTGACTCACTTTGAGAAATTAGAACCGGATGGATAGAAGTCGCGCAGACAGTAACAGAGTAACACACTCACTCTGTTTATTCAGCCTACGCATTTCGTGGCTAACAGGCCACTTCATCAGGGCCTGTTTGCCCTGTATCGTGTTCTTTTTTTTTGAAGGACTCATTTCGTTTTCCGTAAACAGTAGAATGATGTGCTTTACCAAAAAGCTCTATCTAGGTGTCATCTGTCCACAAGATACAGAAGGATTTTGGCTTATTCACGTACATTTGTGCAAACTGCAGTCTATGTTTTTTATGTTCCCTCCTGGTTCTCCTGCCATAGTATTTTATTTTATTCAAATGTCAATGGATAGTTCGCCCTGAGACTGATGCACCCTGAACCTACAGGAAAGCTTGAATTTCTTTGGAACTTGATTGGGGCTACATATCCACCTTCCAATCAAGTGTTCATACCTTTCATCAATTTTTCTCAGCCACCCACATCTAGGAAGATTATCGACAGTGCAATAGGTTGCAAATTTCTTGATTTTGTTGTGCAACGTGGTCAAAGAAACATCAAGATCTCTGGAGATTACCTTGTAAACTTGTGATTGTTGATATTTTTCAATAATTTTGGTTTTTAGGTCATTAGATATTCTATTCTTTCTTTTTCCATGCTTAGTGGATGCTTTTTGTGTGAAATTATGTTCAACTTGAATTTTTCCTCAGTTTTTTTGTGTTACGCCAAAACACAGAAAGAAAATATACATGTGTGACAAAACGTGTAATTGCAATAACTTTCTGGTGCCAACTCTTTTAGTCATGACTGATTGGAATGTTTTCACATGGAGAGCTACCTGGACCAATGATTTAGGATTGTTTTGTCATTAGGCAGTTGTGCAGATTTAAGAGTTGTTATAGGCCTGAAGCCTCACCATAGAGGAAACTTCAGGCGTCCTTCACAAAATTTGATGCCTGTGTGTGTCTTTAAAGTTAGCCGATTTTACTCTCATATTTTTGAAACAACATAGGAAAGGCATATTCTTTATGCCATGGTTTTAGAATCATCAAGCTGAAGGGGACTTCTGTGTACTTACATCCATCCATCTTACAACCCATGTTTGAACTTACAGTTATCCATCTTACAACCCCTCTGTATTTACATCAATCCATCTTACACCAAATATTTGTACATCTATCTATCCATCTTACAACATCTTTCTTTACTTATATCCATCTATATTACACCCCATCTGTGTATTTACATTTATCCATTTTACACCCCATCTCTGTACTTACATCCACCCATTTTACAACATGTCTCTTTTCTTAAATACTTACATCTTACACCCCATCTCCGTACTTACATCCATCCATCTTACATAAAATAACTATATTGTCAATAATTGAAAATAGATAATTTTAAGAAGCAAGTCTAAGAATACATTCCAGTGGACAAAGTGGCATAGCAAACCACTTAAAAAAGGAGCAGAGCATACCCTGCTCTACAAAATTTAAAAAAAAGGGTTGTCTAAGCCTAGATATTAATGACCTATCCTTAGGATCAGTGGGGTCCAGAATACAACACCCTCCATCAGCTATATGCTGCTCCCGGAAAGGTCAGAATTCAGGAAGCCACAACTCTCTAAATGTGCAATGGCCATACTCAATAACGGTAAGGCTAGGGTCACACATAAGCCCTGGATTTGTTTTTGGCATCAGTTTTTGCACTTTTTTTTCTAAGTCCAAAAACTGATGCAAAAAAACAGATATGTTAAAAAAAAAAAAGTTATCGTTTTTTTTCTGCACCCAAAAACGTTGCTAGGAGCATTTTTTACCCAAAAACATTGATAGCAATATTTTTGGGTCTAGTAAGAAAAGGATCCGTTTTTTTAACATGGGGCCCCGGTGGGGAAGCTATCAGTTAATGCAGGGCACCTATCGGCACCATCCGTTAACGGATCTCCGTTTTTGGTGAAAAAATTATTAAGTCCAAAAAACGGCCAGGACTTCAGGGAACACTTTTGACACCGTAACTTTAATGGATTCGGTTTTCAAAGCTCTCAAAAAAGTGGATTGCCATGTGTGACCCTAGCCTAACACAGCTCCCATTCACTTTAACAACAATTTGAACTGCAGCTTCTAAGAACAGTCACTACACAGTGTACAGAACTGTGGGGTTGCAGCTCCATACACTGTGCACATCCAGCCTCTGCAGGAGCTATAACAGCTGATCAGTAGGGGTGCGGAGTGTTGAAACTCCACCAATATGATATTGATACATTCTAAGTATCATCAGTATCAAGGATTTGGAAATGCTATGGCAATTTCAGGAAATTATCTACATAAGGTTTTAATGAGCATTTAGCAAGATGATAATTGTATGGCAATACTGAGCACTGTAATATAAAAAATGACTAATTTGGCAAATATTTTGTGTGCCATTTGAAAATGAAACAATATTTAACATTATGTAATGCAAGGCAATATCGCTCGAGATCGAGCTGAAATTTTTTATGTATGGCAATAATATTTATGTACTACATAGTGTTGTTAAGTACATCAGGTACTAACTAGCTATGTTATGTATACACTTCACGGGAATGTTATGCCCACCAATAAAAAAAAGTAAATAAACACTGTGATAAGGGGGCAGCTCTATAGTTGGCAAGAGCGAAATGCATCTGTTACTTTGTTTCTATACGGCCCTCGTACACAAATGCAGCACTGCACATTCCTATGAGGAAAAAAACGAAATTCTACAGTAATAAGAAGAAAAAGCCAGCCTCTTAAGGCCACTTTACACACACCAACTTATCTGTCCAACTTCTGAACAACTTACTGGTTGCAGTGAAATCATGGACACATTGCTCCATTTTGTGGCTGTGTACAAATGGAACTATGTGTCCATGATTTCACTGCAACCAGCAAGTTGGTCAGAAGTTGGACAGATAAAGTTGGTGTGTGTAAAGTGGCCTTTAGATATCAGGGTATGGGCCACGTCACACACACAGATATCTGTGCAGACATTGTTCGCAGATCTCTGGTTGCAGTGAAATCATGGACACATTGTATCCATTTGTACACAGCCACAAAATGGAACAATATGTCCATGATTTCACTGCAACCAGAGATCTGTGAACAATATCTGCACAGATATCTGTGTGTGTGACGTGGCCCTTAGTTTGATCTCACTCATACCGCTTCAGATGGAGGACCACAGGTTGCCTACACTAGTCTGAAGTATTCGGTGTACTTACATAAGTATGCTTTCTCTATTTTTTGTTTGCTTCTAAGTACTATTGACTATATTATCTACTTCAAAGCAGAATAAGTCACATGGATTCACTTAATTTCCACCACTGCTAATCCATTATCCAAATTTTGTCAAAGAGATTCTCGATCGATCCCACAATTACACATGGCAGACTCGACACCTAATAGAAACTGACTTGTTTCATTGGGGCCACACTGCCTTCCTGTCCTTCTGCCAACATCTTAGATTTCATTTATTGATTTCAGATTCAAAGCTGCTTTGGAGAGTGCTAGATTCTTAGCTCTTCTGAGATTAAGTTGTAACAGAACATTACAATAAAGACAGGACCTTTCAATCCACCGTGGGGGTCATTTGCAAAAGCGTCAATGTACATCTATGACTAAAGAATATATTTTTAACAACCAATGTCAGGGAGACATAAGAAAGAACATCATATTCAGTAATGAACTCCGCTAATGAGGTCCATAGACATCTATGGACATATTGTGTGCTAAAATATGCATGGCTTGTACGTGTCTGCAAACCAATTTTAATGTACCGTATATACTCGCGTATAAGCCGAGTTTTTCAGCCCAAAAATTGGGCTGAAAAGTCCCCCCTCGGCTTATACGCGAGTCAATACGGCGCCCCCACCTCACTGGCGCCCCCACCTCACTTTCTGGGCCCCCCGCATGCAGCGCTGCGCATATACATTACCTGTCTAGCAGTTGTCACCCTCCGATGGCGGATCGCGGCTCCCGGCTCCGGCTCCATCTTCCTCGCTGACTTCCTGCTTGTCATGTGACCGGCCGGCGTCGCGATGACGTCATCGCTATGAGCCCCGGTCACAAGGCAGGAAGACAGCGAGGAAGATGGAGCCCGGAGCCGGGAGCCGCGATCCGCCATCGGAGGGTGACAGCTGCTAGACAGGTAATGTATATGCGCAGCGCTGCATGCGGGGGGCCCAGAAAGTGAGGTGGGGCGCCAAATTATGAGGGGGGCCCTGTATACTACCACTGGGGCTATATACTACCACTGGGCTGTATACTACCACTGGGGCTGTATACTACTACGGGGGCTGTATGTGTACTACCACTGGGGCTATATACTACCACTGGGGCTGTATACTACCACTGGGGCTGAATATACCACTGGGCTGCTGTATACTACCACTGGGGCTGTATACTACCACTGGGGCTGTATACTACTACTGGGGCTGTATGTGTACTACCACTGGGGCTATATACTACCACTGGGGCTGTATACTACCACTGGGCTGAATATACCACTGGGGCTGCTGTATACTACCACTGGGGCTGTATACTACTACTGGGGCTGTATGTATACTACCACTGGGGCTATATACTACCACTGGGCTGTATACTATCACTGGGGCTGAATATACCACTGGGGATGCTGTATACTACCACTGGGGCTGTATACTACTACTGGGGCTGTATGTATACTACCACTGGGGCTATATACTACCACTGGGGCTGTATACTACCACTGGGGCTGAATATACCACTGGGGCTGCATACTACTACTGGGGCTGTATGTATACTACCACTGGGGCTATATACTACCACTGGGGCTGTATACTACCACTGGGGCTGTATACTACTACTGGGGCTGTATGTGTACTACCACTGGGGCTATATACTACCACTGGGGCTGTATACTACCACTGGGGCTGAATATACCACTGGGGCTGCTGTATACTACCACTGGGGCTGTATACTACCACTGGGGCTGTATACTACTACTGGGGCTGTATGTGTACTACCACTGGGGCTATATACTACCACTGGGGCTGTATACTACCACTGGGGCTGAATATACCACTGGGGCTGAATATACCACTGGGGCTGCTGTATACTACCACTGGGGCTGTATACTACTACTGGGGCTGTATGTATACTACCACTGGGGCTATATACTACCACTGGGGCTGTATACTATCACTGGGGCTGAATATACCACTGGGGATGCTGTATACTACCACTGGGGCTGTATACTACTACTGGGGCTGTATGTATACTACCACTGGGGCTATATACTACCACTGGGGCTGTATACTACCACTGGGGCTGAATATACCACTGGGGCTGCATACTACTACTGGGGCTGTATGTATACTACCACTGGGGCTATATACTACCACTGGGGCTGTATACTACTACTGGGGCTGTATGTATACTACCACTGGGCTATATACTACCACTGGGGCTGTATACTACCACTGGGGCTGTATACTACTACTGGGGCTGCTGTATACTACCACTGGGGCTGAATATACCACTGGGGCTGCTGTATACTACCACTGGGGCTGTATACTACCACTGGGGCTGTATATACTACTGGGGCTGCGTGTATACTACCACTGGGGCTGTATATACTACTGGGCTGCGTGTATACTACCACTGGGGCTGCTGCTGTATACTACCACTGGGGCTGCTGCTGTATATACCACTGGGGCTGCTGCTGTAACACTGCTGGGGCCTGTATATACCACTGGGGAGGCTGCTGTATACCACACTGCTGGGGCTGTATACCTGTGCTGGGGTCCACCCTCGGCTTATACACGAGTCAATAAATTTTCCCAGGTTTTGGGGGCAAAAGTAGGGGGTCGGCTTATACACGGGTCGGCTTATACACGAGTATATACGGTAATTGAAAGAATAAAAGACTATGCATTGATACATTGATAGACAAAAAACATTTTTTTTCTACAATGGGTCATAAAGGGATTAGTCATTTTTACAACTGTGTGGCAAAATGTTGTGCTATTAAATATATAAGTATTACATGTTATCCTCCTATACTTGTTAGTAGAGTTTTCCTTAAGGTACCTGTACATGCGGCAACTTTTCTAGGAATTTCACTGGCAACTTACTGGTTGCAGTAAAATCATGGACACATTGTTCCATTTGTACACAGCAACAAGATAGAACAATGTGTCCATGATTTCACTGCAACCAGTAAGTTGTCAGTGAATTTCCTAGAAAAGTTGCCATGTGTAAAGGTACCTGTACAGACTGCACTGCCATCTTTACAACAAAATGGCTATTGATGAAGGAGCATGTGACCAGACCTGCAATGAACCCCTTCACCCCCGGGCCAGGCAATTTTCCATTTTCTGGTTATCGTTCTTCCCTCCCCATCTTCCATGAGCCATAGCTTTCATATTTTTCTGTTAATATAGACACATGAGGGCTTGTTTTTTTGCAGGTCAAGTGGTACTTTTGAATTACATAATTTATTTTACCATACAGTGTACTGGAAAATGGGAAAAAATTCAAGTTCAGCGAAATTGTAAAAAAAAGTGGAATTGTTTTTTTTTAGTTACAATGTTCACTATATGGTAAAACTGATGTGTCAGTATGATGCATCAGGTAGGTACGAGTTCGTAGATGCTTTTGAACCAACCTAGTAACACACTGAGCTATTAGGAAAAGTGAGAGTGTAAAAGTGTAATATAGAGAAAGAAAAATATTTTTCAATCACCAGGAGCAAAAGAGCAAAACGGTAACAATCCAGTCACATGACAAGAATCTGCATAGCTAATCATATGCAAAATTGTTGCAAGTCAAATTTATGTATGACATAGCCAAGATGATTGTTTATAAAATGAAGGCAGTCTCACTCTCAAAGCTGTAGTGGATGGTGAGATATGGAGCCTGAAAGTTAAAACTTCAAAACATTGTTACCCTTTTGCTTCTCAATATATATTAGAAAGTGATAGAAAATCATGTCATTGGCACTTTTGTTGAAATAAACATAAAGCTGCCAACCCTTTTAATGGCCAACTTTTCCAGCTATATGTAATACAGTTGCATACTCCGGCCTATACTTTGTATACTTTTTAGGTCCCGAGGTTGCCCTGACTTATGCTGTATTTACCAAGTGCACATTTCAAAGGATAAGTTCAGTTCTCCTTTACACTATGGGTGTACAGAGATCATCAAACAATATTACATGAACAGTAGGTATATTTCGCTTCTTTAATTAACGCACAGTCCCGCAACCCCAAACAATTATTCAAAACTTTCAACTCTTTACTCCGTCCACCTGCACTTCCTCCCTCCCACCTCATCTCTGCCGACAACTTTGCCGCCTTCTTCAAACAAAAGATCGACAAAATCAGAGAAACCTTGGACCCACTGTCCTCCCGGCCCCTCCCATTACCAACCAACCCTCCTCATCCAAAGGAAGCTTTTCCAAAATGACAGAAGATCAACTCTCCTCCATTCTGTCGCAATCACACCTCACCACCTGTGCCTCCCCTCCCACCTCATCCCAAACCTCACCACGGTCCTCATCCCTGCCCTAACCCATCTCTTCAACCTGGGATGATGGGAGTGATGGTGTGTCACGGTCCGCGCTGCTTCTGGATTCAATAAAACTCACCAAAGAGCCCAGCAATCTTTCATCCTCTTTATTCCTTATTCCTACGCGTTTCAGCGCCACACCCGGCGCCTTCCTCAGGGACAGGAAGGCGCCGGGTGTGGCGCTGAAACGCGTAGGAATAAGGAATAAAGAGGATGAAAGATTGCTGGGCTCTTTGGTGAGTTTTATTGAATCCAGAAGCAGCGCGGACCGTGACACACCATCACTCCCATCATCCCTTCTTGGAACATACCACGATCCAGTGGTAGGTGGAGGTCCTGCAGCAGCTTGGAACATTGATTCCTAAAACGCGATTAAGCCAGTTGTGGGGACCACAACTGGACCAGGTGAGCGGCCACACAGCATCACCATTTACACACTAGTGTCACTAGTGATAGGGCACTATTGCGCCTCTTGTCCCCTCCCTTTATATTTTGCATCTCTTCAACCTATCACTCTCCACCGGCGTCTTCCCCTCATCCTTCAAACATGCTTTAATCACATATATCCTCAAAAAAACCCTCCCTTGAGCCATCATCTGTCTCTAACTATCACCCCATATCTCTTCTCTCCTTGAACAACACGTCCATTCTGAACTGTCCTCTCACCTTTCCACCTGCTCCCTCTTTGACTGCCTACAATCTGGTTTCCGACCTCCACCGAAACAGCCCTAACCAAAGTCAACAACGACCTCCTGACCGCGAAGAACAAGCGACACTACTCCGGCCTCCTCCTCCTTGATCTATCTGCTGCCTTTGACACTGTTGACCATTCCCTTCTACTACAGATCATGGAATCTCTTGGCATCACTGACCTGGCCCTCTCCTGGATCTCCTCATACCTAACGGACTGGACTTTCAGCGTCATCCACTCCCACATCTCCTCCTCTTCCTACCGCCTATCTGTTGGCATCCCCCAAGACTGGGACCACTACTCTTCTCCATCTATACCCTCGGCCTAGGTCAACTGTTTGAGTCCATTGGCTTCCAGTAACACTTCTGCGCCGATGACACCCAGATCTACCTCTCTGGGCCCGATATCACCTCCCTACTATCCAAAATTCCACAATGCCTATCCATCATCTCATCCTTCTTCTTTGCTCGCTTCCTTAAGCTGCATATGAACAAAACCGAGTTCATCGTCTTTCCCCAAAGTTGCTCTCCCCCTCTACCAGACCTTTCCATCCTTGTCAATGACTTATCACTCTCCCCAGTCCCCCACACCAAGTGCTTTGGAGTTACTCTTCTCGACTCTTCTTCTTACTCGACTTTTCCCTTTCCTTCAAACCTCACATCCATGCCTTTGCCACATCCTCCCGACTTAATCTCAAAAATATTTCCCGGATCCGATCTTTCCTTGATCACAATACTGCCAAAACTCTTGTTCATGCTCTCATCATCTCCCGCCTTGACTACTGCTCACAGGCCTTCCTGCTACCTTTCTCAGACCTCTGCAATCTATCCTACACTCTGCTGCTGTCCCCACACTACTCCCCTGTCTCACCCCTCCGCCAAGCACTTCACTGGCTCTCCACACCTCAGAGATCCTGATTTAAACTTCTAACCCTGACATACAAAGCCATCCACCCCCTGTCCCCCCCATACATCTCTGACATGGTCTCCTGATACCTACCCGCACACAACCTACGATCCTGTCAAGAGCTCCTTCTCTACTCCCCTTATCTCATCCTTTCACAACCGCATACAAGACTTCTCCTGAGCTTTCACCATTCTCTGGAACTCCCTCCCCCAACATGTCAGACACTCACCTACCCTTGGTATCTTCAAAAGAAACCTGAAGACTCACCTCTTCCAACAAGCCTACAACCTATGATGAGACCCAGTCACTGCGCTGCCGCACGTTCGGCGTTTCCCCCTCCTACTGTTTCCTCGCCCTCCCCTCATGGACTGTGTACCCTCGTGGACAGGGTTTTCTACCCTCCTGTATATGCAAGACTTGATTGTCCGCATACACTGTATTTGTCCTCGTTCTCCCTCTTCACATGTAAATCACCATGGAACCTAATGGCGCTATATTAATAAATAATAAATAATATTTAGTAAGAATACAAAGTACAAGAGTAATTTTTATATCTGTGACTGTGAAATCTTACAAAGAAAGTCTGAAGATTGATTTTGTTTTGCTGCATTTTGCCATAACAATAGGATTATGAAATGTGGCTGTACTTAAAATAAATTTTCCTAATATATATATATATATTTGCAGGCACTACATTTTCTAGTGGAAATTGTAACCCCATGGTTTTGTGTAATCAGCGGTCTAAGTTATATAGTTACCAACAGGTATCAGTATGCACTGATAATGTGATCTCTGGTTACTATAGCAACTTTCTTGACATTGAGATTTCATATTCAATATTTGTTAGCAGAATGCGTGCTAAGATGATATCTTTCAATTTGAACTATTAAAGGGGAAGATAAAAGTCTGGAGTCACTATATGTGACTGAACAATGTGCACTGTAGGTGTCTTGATTCACTGGTATTGTCACATTCCAACATGATGTGATCGGCAGGGGCATAACGATCCCCACTGAACCCATGACCTACTTCAGCTCGATGTGCGTCCAAGGATGCACATCGACCTGAAATGCTTTGCAATACAGAGACTCATCAGGTCCCTGCACTGCAATACATGTTGCAAACAGTGGCTGGCAGCTGATGTGTCGGTGGTACAGTGACTGGGGCAGTGCATGACAGTGAGGTCATGCGTCATGGCGGGCACTCCCATGAGGGACATTAGTACTGGATGAGACACATTACTACATAAAAAAGGAAGAGGGGGCAACTAATTTTTTTATAGGATTTAGAACACTATAAGAGACTAATTATCTGACCAACATGCGAGAGGGATGCCCAGGTCCAAAATCTGCACTGGGTCCCATCAGACTTTAGTTACGCCACTGCCGATTGGCCTTGCTCAACACAAGTGAACTAAGCAAGGTTGAGCACATTTAGTTGGAAGATGGCTGGAAAGAAGGAAAAAGCATACTTGTGGTCATGTGACTGCCAATTGTCATCTATCAGGGAATGCCAACACATGCTATCTATTATATAATCACGAATGCAGCGAGTGCCCCTTTTGAGACCGCACTCGCTGCGAGTCAATGTCGTCATGTGGATACGAACGAAGCATTGGCCGCGCAGCGGCCATTGCGAGCAGCTCTAAGGCGACTCGCTATGCCCGCGCAGCGGCATGGCGAGTCGCCTTAGCAGCGAAGCATTGGCCGCGAAGCGGCCATTGCGAGTCAGAGACTCGCTCTGCTAGAATCCCGATGCATTGTGCATCGGGCACCCATCTAGTTATTAATAAGAAGGCTGTGGACACAGCGTTACCACAGACATTTATCAGAAGACTAAACAACCACTTTAAGTGGAGTTATTAATGGTTTTGAACTAAATAACTACACAGTCTTATTCAGAACTTAATAACATTAATTTACAGTAGTTCCAGGGTGTTCATTTTAAAATTATAATTATTACCACTGAGTTGTAGTTTATTTAAGGAATGTATATAAAAGTTGAAAACGGTCAGCTTACCCCTTGCATTGAATGCTACACAGGACACCTCTTGTAATTCTCTGCAAGGAATAATAGGGAAGAAGCGGGTAAAACATGCAGAGAAGAAGGAAATTCAGTAGAAATTTGGGTGTAATCATAAAAGTCAACTTTTATTTTTAAATGGTAAAATCCAGAGTTTAAATCTGTGAGCAAATCTAAAAATCAGAAGCCACGGATATATAGGTGTACTAAACCTTAAAGAAGAAACTATGTACACATATGTGTGAAAATACCCTGCAATAAATAGATAAAAAGCAAGTGCTATAAAAACACAGGGTGCTTGGTACATACATTTTTGCTAAAAGGTACAATGCCATCCCACCATGTCAAGGTGTACCCAATATGGGACAGTCCCTACTCTATTTTAAATCCTGTCCTCGGGTCTGCGGACCTCAGTTAAAGCAGGATGCAGAGTGTGACCAGGGAGAGCTATGTGTCCATTCTGGGACCCAGGTCACACTCTCCATCCTGCTCTTACTGAGGTCAGTAAACACGAGGGCAGGTTTTTAAACAGAGTAGAGACCGTCCCGGATTGGGTACACTTTGACGTGGTGGAATGCCTTTGTACCTTTTTACAAAAATGTACAGTATGTGCTAAGTACCCTGTGTTTTTATAGCACTTGCTTTTTATTTATTTATTGCAGGGTATTTTCACACATTTGTGTATACTTTTTTCCTTAAGGTTTAGTCTGTCTGGTGGTCAGAGTGAACATGCGCTGACAGGCAAGTTCACTAATGTCTGCACTGACTCAGTTTTTGTGTATTTTCTATTTAGCTCTTTGCTTTATTACAAATGGGACGAGCCCACCCCTCCTTTACTGAGCAGAGTATTTTTTATTGCCTCCCATTGCTGTGTGTCCCGTCTGGGACCCAGGTCACACTCAACATCCCAGGTCAGTAGACATGAGGGCAGTTTTTACACAGTTAGAATAGGGACCGGCCCAAATTGGGTACACCTTGACATGGTGTGGTGGCTTTGTACATTTTTGTAAAAACATATGTACTAAGTACCCTGTGTTTTTATAGCACTTGTTATCATGTATTTACTGCAGGGTATTTTCACACATTTGTGTATATATATAGGCATAGATGAACCACAAGGCTTCTGATTGGTATATATGCTCACAGATTTATAATCCGGATCTTACTTTTGAAAATTAAAAGTTGACTTTTATGATTGCACCAAAATCTTTGCTGGATTTTCTTCTTCTCTGCATATTTAAGGATAGTGTTTAACTTTTACAATTTGCAGAGATCGTTTATAAAATCTGGCAAACTAGTGTCTTAAGAGTTTATTCTTCTATAATGATAAATGGTTAGTATACAACATGGCTTTGTAAGTCCCTTGTTATTAAAAATCCTGTCTGTTCAAGAATTATAATTATATTGCTTACTTCTCGTATCCTAGTTACTGCTACAATCTATCCACGTTGATCACTACTTTTGGTAATGAACACAAAGCTTACACGCGCTTAGCTACTGAGCTCTTTTTGGTGGATTCAGACACCTACAAAGTATGTATTACTTTCATGTTGCACAGTAAAAGTTGCCAATGCTTACAGAATCTGAGAATGCATAGGTTGGAGAGGGCAAAGAAGTGCACTGATACTGTTGGCCCAAACTGTCAATCAAGTAGGAGCACACTAAGACAAGCAGAAAATGAGGAGGTTGGAGAGAAAGATCAGTTTATCCTTGAAGTAACTTTTTTTGTCTTCGCTCTCTCCATAAGGTTGAGAGCAAGTTCCCAGACCTTTTTTTGTCTAGTGATTCTTTGAAAGACAAAAGTATTGCAGCGTGTGTATTAACTGCTTCATGAACAAGGATGTATATATAAGTTCTTGGCCATGTCCCTCCCCCTAATGCAAACTTAAGCTTTGAGCTTGCATCATCCTCCACACATCTCAGCTGATCTTATCAGATTAGATGTGTAGCCAGCACTGATCTGATTAGCGATCGATCGATGCTACTAACCCTTCGAATTGCACTGTCAATCACTGACAGTGCGAACCAAAGCACTGCAGCAGGGATCACACCTTTCCCTTCTGATTTTGGATGCGATCACAGGACCTCCGATGGCTACCTTGATGACCAGGGAAGCTGTCTGCAATCACTTTTTGCCGGCAATCCCTGAGCGACGTCGCCAGCAGAAAGTAATTATTTCTCCTGTGTTCATGTGTGCAGCAGCTCATCTGTTCACAGGAGAAGTGATTGGACTGTTCAGCACTGAGACCCCCTAGTGGACCAATTAAAATAAAGAGAAGATGAAAAAAATAAAACCGTTTTTAAAATATGAAGAAAAAAAACCCCACCAAGTTCAAATCACTGCACCTTTTGCCCCATTGAAATAAAACTACTAAACAAATACACATGCTTTGTATTGCTGCATTCAGAAGTGCCCAATCTTTCAAAATTTAAATCAATCAGATTTGTAAACTGTGTAACAGAAAAAAAGTCCAAACAACAAAATTATGGGTCGCTGCAATAAAATGCAATAACAGGCAATCACAACAGCCCAACTACGCAAAAATGATATAATTGGAAACAACAGCTCAAGCTGCAAAAAATAAGCCATCACACAACCCTAGATCCCAAAAAATTAGAACACTATGGGACACGGAATATGGCGCAAAAGTGTAACTCTATTTCCTTAAAAACTTCTGAATCTTTTTTCACCACTAACATAATAGCAAAAGTATACATGTTTGGTATTTACAAACTTGTATGGACTTGAACCATCATACTGACACATCAGTTTTAACATATAGTGAACATAGTGAATAACCCCTCCCCCCCCCAAAAAAAAAGTGTAATTGCACTTTTTGCAATTTCACCTCACTTGGAGTTTTTTTTCCTGCCTTCCAGTACATTATATAGGAAAATAAATTATTTCATTCAAAATTACAACTCGTCCCGCAAAAAACAAGCCCTCATATGTCTATATTGATGGAACAATAAAAATCGTTATGCCTCTTGGGAGAGGGGGGGGGGGAACAAAAAAATGGAAAATCGCCCGAGGGTGAAGAGGTTAAAGGCAGTGGATGTCAAATGAGAAGTGGCTGTTATATTTGTAGTGCGGATAATATAATATAATGACTTATGTTTCAGGTTAAATCTACTTTTCAGAAATTTTGTTCACATAGATAATTATTGTCTGTTGTCCCCATTGAAAAAGAAGGAACAGTGCATTCATATCTGATTCTATTACTATTGTATGAGCTTTTTCTTCAACCAATTGTTCATGTATTTTTAATTTTCCTTGTCTATATAGTACAAGCCAGATCTCGGGTTATAAAATATACACAAAGCGAATAAGGGCAGCATGTTAAATCAAAAATACCAAGCACTAATACATGGACATTAAAATTCACTGCTTTAGAGAAGGCATGCTGCATTTCCAATTACTCAAACTTTACTTGAGGAAAAAATAGTCACTTTATCATTTTACATAACTGTAGAGAAATTACTAACAAAAATAAACAATTCGCTATATTCTTTATAAATTATTTATTGACCTGTTCAGCCTCAAAATGCTTTTCATAAAAATTCAAATAGTTTCTAAAACCCTATCATACCTTTAGAGATATAATGAGTGTTTTCCAGGCTATGCCGTTAATGTTTAACCCTCACCTTTGGGAACAAAAGGTGAATGATATCCTTCATTCCCTATATGTAAATGGCCTCTTCAGAGCAGAAAAGGATTGGAACTCTAGTGCCACCTACTTGAAGTAGCAATCCTAAAAGTTAATAAAAAAAGGAAAGTTTATCCAGCGAAGAACCATAAATTCAAGGTCTTTTTCGTTAAAATCTAACTTTTATTTTCATATGTATTAACCCCTTAACGACATAGGACGTTGTGCAACGTCCTGTGTTTCTGCCCGTTCCCGACACAGGACGTTGCACAACGTCCTGGCAGATTTGAGCTGCTGCAGCTCCTGTGAGTGGGGTCGCTCAGGTGTCACAGATGCTGCTGCTCTGTGACAACCTGCAGATGACCCCACAGGGGGTGGATTAACCCCCCCGTGCCCAGGACCCCTCCGATCGGCAGTTTAAAAGTGAAACTGCCGATCGGAGGGAATCATAGGGATTCATCCCTCCAGATCTGATTGAAGCTCTCCAATCAGATCTGGAGGGGCGGATCGGCAAGTGCCCACCCCTCCACAGCCCCCTCCAGCACCAGGACCTACAGGGGCCCCCCAGAACCGCCCGCCCCCCTCTATTGTTATGTATATGCCGGCGGGCTGCAGCCGCGGCTGCGCCCGCCGACCACAGTGCCTGGTCCCCTCCTACGGCTTCCCCCTAGGCAGCCCCCCCCTAGGCAGCCCCCCTCCAGGCAGCCCCCACCCCTCACCTCCTGTGGCGGGCTGCACACATCGGTGCACCCGCCGCTGCGTCCGGCTGTGCAGCTCCTCTGCCGGCCGGTCGATGGCCCCGCCTCCTCTCCCGGCCTCCTCCTGCTGATCGGTCTATCGAGAGGGAGGTAAGTATGTATGTTTGTATGTATGTATGTATGTATGTATGTATGCATGTATCTATGTATGTATGAATGAATTGATGGATGGATGATGGATGGATGGATGGGTGAATGGATAGATGGATGGGGGGTGCATGCGTGTGCGTGCGTGGACGTGAGCGTACATGAGCGTGCGTGGACGTGTGCATAGATGGATGTGTGCGTGGATGTGCGTGCGTGGATGTCAGCATGCGTGCGTGGATGTCAGCATGCGTGAATGTCAGCATGCGTGCGTGGATGTGTGCTTGCGTGGATGTGCGTGCGTGGATGTGTGTGGGGATGCGCGTGGATGTGGATGTGCGTGCGTGGATGTGTGTGTGGATGTGCGTGGATGTGGATGTGCGTGCGTGCGTGGATGTCCGCGTGCATGCGTGGATGTGGATGTGCGTGCGTGGATGTGCGTGCGTGGTTGTGTGCGTGCGTGGATGATGGGTGCATAGGTGGATGGATGGGTGCAACAAGGATCAAGTGTCCTCTTGTTGTAGTCTCTGGGATCATAGTCATGGTGCACTGTATGACAGATCATTGTCATACAGTGCACCATAACTCTGACCCCAGAGGCTGTAGGAAGAGGACACTTGATCCCTTGCTGCAGTCTCTGGATTGAGCACAGGCGATCGAGCGTCGTGGGACCTTCGTTGTGGACTACGTCGGAGCGATCGAGCGTCGTGGGACCTTCGTTGTGGACTACGTCGGATCTTTATAATAAAGATGGAGTCCGAATTTTGTTTGTGTTTTTTTTTCAAATAAAAAGATTTTTCTCTGTGTGTATTTTCTGACTATTTACCAGAGATTCCTAATGGCGGGTCTAACATTGGCCCTATATTATGAATCTCGGGCTTAGTGCCAGCTGCCAATAAAAAGCTGGCATTAACCCCTTTATTACCCAGTTTGCCACCGGCACCAGGGCAACTGGAAGAGTCTGGGTACAGCGCCAGAAAATGGCGCTTCAATGAATGCGCCATTTTCTGGAGCGGCTGCGGGCTGCAATTCGCAGCCTGGGGGCCCAGAACGCTTGGGCCTCTCCATGCTGCGGATTCCAGCCCCCAGCTGCCTAGTTGTACCTGGCTGGACCAAAAATATGGCGGAGCCCCACGTAATTTTTTTTTCTAGAATTAGTTCTAGAAAAAAAAAAAAAGGGCTTTGCTGTATTTTTGGAAGCCAGCCAGGTACAATGAGGCAGCTGGGGGTTGCTGGCAGTCCGTAGCTGCCAAGTTGTACCTGGCTGGACCAAAAATATGGCGGAGCCTCACGCCATTTTTTTTCTAGAATTAGTCCTAGAAAAAAAATAAAAATGGGCTTCGCTATATTTAGATGCATAGTGAACACTTTGAACCCCCAGGTGCTTCACAAATTGATCCGAAAAAAGAAAATTTGTGTGAAAAAAAAGTACTTTTTCCTTATTACGGATCAATTTGTGAAGCACGTGGGGGTTGAAAGTGCTCACTATGCATCTAGATGCATTCCTTGGGGGGTCTAGTTTCCAAAATGGGGTCACTTGTGGGGGAGCACACATTGGCTCTCCATATGCGACATGGTGTCCGCTAATAATTCCAATTGTTAGCGGACACCATGTCGCGTATGGAGAGCCCCTGTGTGCCTAAACATTGGAGCTCCCCCACAAGTGACCCCATTTTGGAAACTAGACCCCCAAGGAACATATCTAGATGCATAGTGAGCACTTTGAACCCCCAGGTGCTTCACAAATTGATCCGTAAAAATTAAAAAAGAAAATTTGTGTGAAAAGAAAAGTACTTTTTCCTTCTTACGGATCAATTTGTGAAGCCCATGGGGGTTCAAAGTGCTCACTATGCATCTAGATGCATTCCTTGGGGGGTCTAGTTTCCAAAATGAGGTCAATTGTGGGGGAGCTCCAATGTTTAGGCACACATGGGCTCTCCATATGCGACATGGTGTCCGCTAATAATTCCAATTGTTAGCGGACACCATGTCGCGTATGGAGAGCCCCTGTGTGCCTAAACATTGGAGCTCCCCCACAAGTGACCCCATTTTGGAAACTAGAGCCCCCAGGGAACATATCTAGATGGGTTGTGAACATTTTGAACCCCCAGGTGCTTCACAAATTCATCTGTAAAATTGAATAAGTACTTTTTTTTCCACAAAAAATTTCTATTTTCATTTCTACAGATTATGTTGTGAAGCACCGGGGTGTTCAAAATACTCACCACCCATCTAGATAAGTTCCCTGGGGGGTCTAGTTTCCAAAATGGGGTCATTTGTGGGGGAGCTCCAATGTTTAGGCACACAGGGGCTCTCCAAACGCAACATGGTGTCCGCTAACAATTTGACTGAAAAATCAGCTCAAATTGTTAGCGGACACCATGTCGCGTTTGGAGAGCCCCTGTGTGCCTATACATTGGAGCTCCCCCAAAAGTGACCCCATTTTGGAAACTAGACCCCCCAGGGAACATATCTAGATGGGTGGTGAGCATTTTGAACCCCCAGGTGCTTCATAAATTAATCCGTAAAAATTAAAAAGTACTTTTTTTTCCATAAACATTTTCTTTATTCATTTTTACAGATTAATTTGTGAAGCACTGGGGTGTTCAAAATGCTCACCACCCATCTAGATATGTTCCCTGGGGTGTCTAGTTTCCAAAATGGGGTCACTTGTGGGGGAGCTCCAATGTTTAGGCACACAGGGGCTCTCCAAACACAACATGGTGTCCGCTAACAATTTGACTGAAAAATCAGCTCAAATTTTTAGCGACACCATGTTGCATTTGGAGAGCCCCTGTGTGCCTACACATTGGAGCTCCCCCACAAGTGACCCCATTTTAGAAACTAGTCCCCCCAGGGAACATATCTAGATGGGTGGTGAGCTTTTTGAACCCCCACGTGCTTCACAAATTCATCCGTAAAAATGAAAAAGTACTTTTTTTTCCACACAAATTTTCTTTTAGCCTAAATTTTTTCATTTTCACATAGGGAACAGGATAAAATGGATCATAAAATTTGTTGGGCAATTTCTCCTGAGTACAGCGATACCTCATATGTGGTCATAAACCACTGTTTGGGCGCACGGCAGGGCTCAGAAGGGAAGGAGCGCCATTTCACTTTTTGAATGGAAAATTAGCTCCAAAAGTCAAATGGCGCTCCTTCCCTTCTGAGCCCTGCCGTGCGCCCAAACAGTGGTTTATGACCACATATGAGGTATCGCTGTACTCAGGAGAAATTGCCCAACAAATTTTATGATCCATTTTATCCTGTTGCCCATGTGAAAATGAAAGAATTGAGGCTAAAAGAACATTTTTATCAGAAAAATTAAAATGACCATTTTTTCCTTCCACTTTGCTTTAGTTCCCGTGAAGCACCTGAAGGGTTAATAATCTTCTTGAATGTAGTTTTGAGTAGCTTGAGGGGTGCAGTTTTTGGAATGGTGTCACTTTTGGGTGTTTTCTGTCATGTACACCCCTCAAAGGGACTTCAAATGTGATGTGGTGACAAAAAAAATGGTTTTGTAAATTTTGCTGGAAAAATGAAAAATTGCTTATGAACTTTGAACCCTTATAACGTCCGAACAAAAATTTTTTTTTTTCCAAAATTGTGCTGATGTAAAGTAGACTTGTTGGAAATGTTATTTATTAACTATATTGTGTCACATACCTCTCTGGTTTAGCAGAATAAAAATTCATAATTTGAAAATTGCAAAATTTTCAAAATTTTTGCCATATTTTTGATTTTTTCACAAATAATCGCAAAAATTATCGACCTAAATTTAATACTAACATGAAGCCCAATATGTCACGAAAAAACAATCTCAGGATCGCTAGGATCCGTTGAAGCGTTCCAGAGATATAACCTCATTAAGGGACACTGGTCAGAATTGACAAAAATGGCCTGGTCATTAAGGTCAAAATAGGCCCGGGGGTGAAGGGGTTAAACAATCAAGAAAAGATCAAACTGGCAGTTGCATTATACAGTCCTATTAAAGCTACGCTTTTTGGCTATTACACCCTTCATCATGACCGTTATAAAGGCTGTATTAGCCAAAACGTGTAGTTTAAGGCCCCTTTCACATCAGCGTTTCTTGCTGATCGTGGATTTACCGCACCTATTCGTCACACTTGCGGTTCACCTGCAGCAAGCCCCATGCAATCTCTATGGGGCTTGCAACAGGTGCGGCAAGTGCGGTATAGTTGCAGTTTCGGCACTTGCGGCAGGTGCGGCTGCAAAAAAAACGCTGCTTACCGCGTTTTTTTCGCGGCCGCAACTGCCAAAACTGCTTCTATACCACACTTGCCGCAAGTGCCACAAGCCCCATAGAGATTGCATGGGGCTTGCTGCAGGTGAACCGCAAGTGTGACGGTTAGGCGGCAGATGCGGCAGATGTGGTAAATCCGCCGCATCTGCCGCGATCAGCGTAAAATGCTGATGTGAAAGGGGCCTAAGATAGGACTGTATAATGCAACTGCCAGTTTGATCTATTTTTGATTATTTTATACATATGAAAATAAAAGTTCGGTTTTAATGAAAAAGACCTTGAATTTATGATTCCTCACAGGATAAACTTTCCTCCTGTGCCTGTATAAAGTGTGGTTAGCTTCTGCCTCATCCATACGTGAACCTCCGGGGAAACCACACAGCTATACCAGAAGTTGACTCAAGGGTGGGCTGGCTATATTTTCTTTGTCTTTATTGTTAAATGTCAATATGGATCTTTTAAAGAGCCTTGCCACATGACAGGATAAAAGCCAGACCTGACACTTTAGTTGCACACACGTTTTGGGGTGTTTATTACTCATCAGTGCAAAGCAAGAGATCTGATTTGGCTGCATGAGAGGCCTCTGAAGACATTCTAAGGAGTTACATCTTTACTTGCATTGAATAATATACCTGATATGCCAGTATAAGGAATCTTATAGGCTTTTACACATGCAGCTGTCAATAGGATTTATTACAGATGTAGATGCAACCCTCTCCAGTGAAGTATGTGAAAGTTACAGAAAGACCAGAGCAAGCGGTAAAGCCACTAAATCCTATGCTTATTTAGTAGATAGATAGATATAGATAGTGCAAATAGATAAAGGTGTATATACTGTTAGGCGATACATTCTTTATAAGGTATGTACTATTAGGAAGTCTATACTCTAAAGGTGCATATCATGCATGTAAGAAGGTATGTTTACTGTGAGGTGTACTGTATACATTATAAGGAGATACATTAACTGAGAGATGATAAGGTACAATGAAGATACTAATTGAGAATTTTAAACAGTTTGCATTGTCATATAAAACTAATAGAGAACACTATCAGCTCAGTGAAGCATTGTACATTGTTTACCATGGTTTTGAAGTAGGACTAATGACATATGACCCCCCAAATAACTGGATATCTGATCTGCCTCTCAATAAAGGGTCTCTCTTGTTGGCACCAACTAGCATGTGCTCATATCACGTATATGCAGATGAATCCCTAAACCAGTGATAAAAAGTAATGGATGACCACACAGATATCCAGTTTATGCCCAAGGACAGATCAGTGAAACAGCACAGTATGGAAATGGTTTAGCAGAAATTCCAGGGCACTATAAGAATTGAAGGGAGAGACACTACTCTCCTGGTCTGGTATAGGGGGCAGTCTTTAGGAGGTAGGATTCTGGTGACAGGGCCTATCTATCTGAACTGCACATGTCAGACTTAAAAATAAAAAAATCACAAGTGAAAACACTGCATATTGTGGACTGTCCCCAAATTTACGAACGGTAAGCAGCCTTGCTAAGCCATTGTAGATAGCGGGTGGAACTCCAAAACTGGATTGGCAATCAGAGGGTCTGAAATTCTCTGAACCTGTTACGTTGGATCCCTCCTATCATGCATGTATGGCAAAGTCTAAAAATGCTTAAGATTTGGATAATTTTCATATGCTGACGGACATCTCAAATCTTTATGTACTTTTTGTGCACATTCATTTGACTGCTCTATATGGTTATGTTGATAATACTGAAGTGTAATAGGATAAAAAGGCACAGTATTCAGTCTACAGCATCTGTACTATGAAGGCTACACCTTTCTTCACACAGCACTAGGGACATTCTGTAGTTCTGATGAATCATAAGATAAGCTCAGCGTGAAGTCGGGGAAATGATGAGGATCAAGTCTCATGGCAGCGTTGTTGTTATTTTAGTTAAGTGTATGTCTAACAGTAAGGTGCTATAAGGATGTCTTCAGTGTGACTCAAAGCAGATATTATACATCAGGTCAGCTACACTTGTTAACAATCCCACAATATGTAATTCAAATGTTTGGTAGTCTGATATAACCATTTGTCTAACAAAGTGTTAGTGATTGTAATAATAATTAGATTTTATTTGTATATTTTTTTCGAGACATATTTCATAGAAACCAATCACCTACAAATGAAAAACTTTGTTAAATTGTTTTATACAAAGGGCCCATTGTGTAGACCCTGAACAGGTGAAGGACTAACTGATTCAAAAGTTGCACGTAAAAGCACAAGTCAAGACGCATATCCCATAGAAGAAATATGCAACATTACTTAAGATAAGTGCACAAATTTACTATTTATGCACAATTTCTTCATCTCTTGGCAGGAAAAATGCAGAGGCAAAAAAGTTTATTTCTACATTTTTGCCACGCATTTTTAGTGCAGAGTCAGATTCATTAGTATGGGTGAAATCTGCAGCAAACATTTTGGAATAATTGACATACAGATTTAAATCTGCACCAAATCTGCAAATAAAAAATACTCATTAAATTTCAGGATTCTCATTCACTGTGCTGGCATCAGGATTCCTTTTAGGTTTTGTGACAAATCTGTACTTAAAAAAAACTCCAAAGTAGGTGATAAAAACATGTGTTCGCACTGTTTTAGTAAGTATTTATAATTACTTATGTTTTATAAAAGTATAACACTATGCAAAAGTCGTAAGTAGGTGTGAAAAAAATAGCTGCAAGTAATAAAGTTTTCAAAAGAGAAGTGTTAATAGTACATTTTTATCAATTAACAAAAAGCAAAATGAATAAACAAATAAGAATTCTAAACCAAAATTAATCTTTAATGTCACCACCCTTTGTCTTCAAGGAAGGAACAATTCTTTTAGGTACACAGTGTCACGATCTCCACACTGCCTTTTTCCTTTACTAATAGTTCAAACAGGAATGGTGTCTCTTGGTCCGGCTGCTGCTTCAAAAAATGCACTGGGAAGACATTGCTTTCTCCATCTCCTCCTTTATTCCTCCACTGAAACGCGTTGGTAATGTGTGGAGGAATAAAGGAGGAGATGGAGAAAGCAATGTCTTCCCAGTGCCATTCATATGGGTGCAGAAAACCAATCACTTTGAGGAGAGGCAGGTTGGGGCTCTGTCATTTTCTCTTTGTACACACTACATCCAATAATGCTGATCTTCCATCCAGTGTGAGCCATTTAACACTGCAAGCGGATGGCAGTGGGCCGAGCACAGAGTGTACATGATCAAAGTGATGCTTCCTTCAGTGATTTGCATACATAAAGCACCAGAACTCCGATAATTTATTTTTAGGTAAAATATGCGTTTGGCATAAAAAACAAACTTTAAAGTTTGGATCCGCTCATCCCTAATGAGTAGACCTCACATGGAGACATGAGGCCAACTAAATACCAAAGGCACTTAAGATTCCAAGCTGAAGATGCGAGCTGCAATAGTCTATCTTTCATGGAGAGTCAGCAATCTTAACACTTTCTTTAACCCCTTCCCGACCTATGACGTAGGAGGACGTCATGGGCCGGTAAGGGGTGTTTGATGTGAGCTCCGGCGCGGAGCTCACATCAAAGCCCCGGCATCTCAGCTGATCTCATCAGCTGAGATGTCGGGATAACAGCACCGATCGGATCCAGGATCCGATCGGAGCTGTAAACCCCTTGGATCCCGCCGTCAATCACTGACAGTGGGATCCAAGGTGGCTGCGGCGGGAACACGCTGTTCCCCGCCTGCTCCGGAGATCCCGCGATAGTATCGCAGGATCTCCGGTGCTCACATGACAGCCCGGGGTCCTTGCTAGACCCTGGATGCTGTCACAGAGCAGTTTCCTGCTGTGGTTGGCAGGCACTGCCAACCACAGCAGGTCCGCGATTCTGGGAGATACAGATGAGCTGCAGGCAGCTCATCTGTATCTCCCAGAAGTGATCGGACTGTGCATCAAGGTGCCTCTTAAAGAGGCAGTGTAAAAATAAGAATTAGTGAAAAAATAAAGTTTTTAAAAACTTGTAAAAAAAAAAAAAAAAAAAAAATTTATATATATATATATATATATAAGTTCAAATCACCCCCCTTTACCCCCAATCAAATACAAGTATAAAAAAAAATACACGTTTGGTATTGCCGCGTTCAGAACCGCCCGATCTATCATCCTATTAAATCCGTTAATGAGAGCCGTGAACTCCGTAACAGAAAAAATGGTCCAAACGCCAAAATTCTGTTTTTTGGTCGCCGCATTACTATAAAATGCAATAAAGGGCGATCAAAACTGTGGATCCCCCCAAAAATGGTATCATTACAAACTTTAGCTCAAGACACAAAAAATAAGCCATCACTCAGCCCCAGATCCGAAAAATGAGGGCGCTACGGGTCGCAGAACATGGCACAAAAAGTCAGTTTTGGGTTTTTTTTCAAACTTCAGAATTTGTTTTCACCACCTAAATACCAGTAAAAGTATACATGTTGGGTGTCTGCGAACTTGTACCGAAGCGAGGCATCACCCCGTCACATTGGTTTTACCATATAGTGAACATGGCGACTAAAATACCCCAAAAACAAACGTGTCATTGCACTTTTTTTGCAATTTCACTGCATTTAGAATTTTTTTGCAATTTCCCTGTACACTATATGGTAAAATAAATTATTGCATATGAAAGTACAACTCGTCCCATAAAAAACAAGCCATCATAAGTCTATATTGACGGAAAAATAAAAAAGTTATGGCTCTTGTAAGCAGGGAGCAAAGAACTAAAATGAAAAACGAAAAATTCCCGGGTCATGAAGGGGTTAAAGGCACCTTCACACACAGCAATATTGCTAGCAATTTCACTGGCAACTTACTGGTTGCAGTGAAATCATAGACACATTGTTCTATTTTGTCGCTGTGTACAAATAGAACAATGTATCCATGATTTCACAGCAACCAGAAAATTGCCAGTAAAATTGCTAGCAAAATTGTTGTGTGTGACGGTATCTTAAGAGGCAAAACTGTTTAAATTAGATCAAAATCTCAGAACTTTAAATATTTAATGTTTGTTTGCTTTTTTCACCTTCATGCACAGACCTGATACTTCTCAATGGGTGCAAGATCACGGGGATAGGGCGGATATAGTTCAGTCAGCACCTTAGCTTCAAGTTGCTAGGACACCAATGAGCCAACATTTACATAACCCTTTCAGCCCAGGGCACGATAAAACGCAGAACTAACAAAGTGTCATCCTAACTACATTGTTATGCAATGTACAGAACAAGCGTTTGTTAAAAGAACATGGGCACTTTAATATATGCTGTTGGGTTTCTGACAGCTGCAAGTCTAAATATAGCGTAATGATTATTTAATACATGGCATGTCTTTTCTGCTTTCCAGAGTTGGGTTATGTGCCTGTGCTCATGATTTGTTTAACTTGCAGTGTTCCAAGCTTAAATTGTGTAGGAGGACACTGAAATGGATACAGGGCAAATTATTTCTGTGATAATAGCTTTTACATTTACTAGCACAGGAATTAAACATATCATTACTGGGATATCATATATCAAAGCAGACTAATGTATTTTAAGATTATGAAAAATAGTGTATTATTACTGTATTAATTGTGAGAAGAGAAAAACACACAGGATATCTGTCCATTTAGCATCAAACGTTTTTTCCCTCATAGGCTGCCTTCACATTAGCGTTTGTGTCTGCATGCTGATGGCATGCAGACACAAACGCAGTCAAAAGCAGGGTCTAATGATGTGTCCGCAGCGGAGAATGTCCGCCTGCGGACACATCACTGTGCAGCCCGGCAGCCAATCAGCGGTGTCCGGGGGCGGAGATCAGCGCCGAGATCTCCGCCTCCCTCCGCCGGTAAGCTCCGGAACACGTCGGCGGGGAAAACAGCTGATTTGACAGCTGTTTGAATCTCCCGCGCCGACACCGAGAGGAGATGTCAGCGCGGGAAGATTCAAACAGCTGTCAAATCAGCTGTTTCTCCCTGCCGATATCGCTAGCAGATTACCGGCGGCGGGGAAGAAGAGATCAGCAGAGGCTGAGCTGATCTCCCGGTGGCCGTCGGTGAGCTCCTGTGACATCACCGGCGGCCACCGGGTGATTTTTCAATGGGTCTGTAGCGTTCTACTTTGCTGTCAAGCGCAGAACACTGCGGACCCATTGAAGACAATGCATGTTTTGTGCGCTTGGGGACGCTTGCTGATTTTCCAAGGTCCCCGAGCGCTCAAAAAATGCAACATGCTGCCGTCCCGGGTGCGGACGCTGGACACCGGAAGGAGCAGATATCGTCCCCATCCGCACCCGAACGCAGCAAACGCTGACAAACGCAGGCACTATGCGTTCCTATGTTAAACATAGGAACGCAGTGCACATGCGTTTGACTGCGTATGGAACGCAGCATAAGCTGCGTTCACATACGCTAATGTGAAGGCAGCCTTAGGCACATGAACACGTTGGTATTTGGAGAGTTTTTGCCTTAGTATTTATAAGCCAAAACCAAGAGTAGGTAATAAATGCAGATGTGGTGACATGTTTCGATTATACTTTCCTCTGATTGTTTCACCAAATACTGAGCTAAAAAACTCACCAGATACTGAGTAAAAACCTCACCAAATACTGAGGTAAAAAACTCACCAAATACTGAAGTAAAAAAACTCACCGAATACTGAGTAAAAAACTCACCAAATACTGAGGTAAAAACCTCACCAAACGCTGAGGTAAAAACTCACCAAATACTGAGGTAAAACTCACCAAATACTGAGGTAAAAAAAACTCATCAAATAATGAGGTAATTAACTCACCAAATACTGAGGTAACTAAACTCACCAAACACTGAGATAAAAAAACTCACCAAATACTGAGGTAACTAAACTCACCAAATACTGAGGTAAAAAACTCACCAAATACTGAGGTAACTAAACTCACCAAATACTGAGGTAAAAAACTCACAAATACTGAGGTAAAAAACTCACCAAATACTGAAGTAACTAAACTCACCAAAACGAGGTAAAAAAACTCACCAAATATTGAGGTAAAAACTCACCAAATACTGAGGTAAAACTCACAAATACTGGGTAAAACCATCACCAAATATTGTGCGGACTGCAAAGCGAATAGGGTGCGGGGCTCATGGGAACATGTCCCCTGACCCTTTTGGGTATTAGTTGGGATGTATATATATTACAAGTGTTTAAAGGTAACGTGTCTTATTATTATTATTATTATTATTATATTATTATTATTATTATTACAGGAGTTTTGGAGTTCTTATGGTGGATTATTATCAAGAGCCCTGAGGCATCCTCAGGGTGGAGGTTGCTATGGTTATGCCCAGGCACCTTGGTAAAAGGGTCTAGGTGAGCTGTGAGTGGCCACCTGGACCGCTAGGTGATGACAGCCAGGTGATTGGTTGTCAGTTTGAGCGAGAATCTGGGTATATATACCCGCAGCTGAGGTAATCGGTGTCAAGTCAGCTGAGGAGGTATCTGAAAGACGTCACCCGCCCACCCTCTTAGTTATGGATTACTTTGCAACAAGGATTTTGGACTTTTGTCGAGAGGCTTTGCTCGTGGGGAAAAGCCGCCCATTTCAAGTGGGCGTAGAAGGATAGCACTTTGTTGATGGATGGAGTTAACAATGGATGTTTTCCCATCCTAGTTCTTTGAAATATTTTAATATGGTTATTTATTTAATTTATAATATTTATAACCTTGAGTAAAGTTTCAAGGTCATCTTATGCCATCTAATGCAGTTGTGTCATTTACTTGGGATGGGAAATGGTGTGGAATGGGGGGCTATATTACCATGAGGTAAAAACTCACCAAATACCGAGCTAAAAACCTCACCAAATACTCAATATGGGCATGTGGCCTAAGAGGAAAAAAAACTTGATTTTAAATGGATAAGATTTCCTAAATGAAAAATATTTACACAATTCACATGCTTCAACAGAATTTGTATGACTTTTTGTCTATGCTGCATAAAAAAATTGTCTGTTACGAAAATGTGTTTATTATTTTCATGGATTCCACCTGAAATTAAAACAGATAAGCCAATAGTGAGTGATTTTGCTAGTTCGGACATACACTGATTTCTACGGAAAATTTTGCAGAAAGAGGCACACTGGCATGCATGAAAATCGGAGCGTTTTTGACGCATGACAGTCATGCGAGTGCTTTCCGTAGGGTCCTGCGATTGTAGAATGAGTGTGGTGTGACTGTGGTGCAAAGTGTGGTCAGTGTGCAATGCGTTTTTAACATGGTCTTTCTCATGCTGCATAAACTGAGAAAAAAGCAGATAGCTGGAGACTGCTAAGCCTGATCTAGCTATTCTGTTACTTCCGGGGCCGCCTATTAAGCTTATTGCATATTCTCTGCACTGTCAAACAAAACAGCCAATCACAGAAGATCACACTCGGTGAGAGCCTCTGTGATTGGCTGTTGTAGTGAATCTGCTTGGTTGTCATACACATTAGTGTATGGCAACCAACCTGCAATCATAGGGTATTAAATAAGTAAACAATTTTAAAAAAAATGCGTGGGACTTCACAAAATGTTTTAAATCCAGCCCTATGAAAGCAGACAACTGCGAGCTGCCACTCTCAGCTGCCTAATTTACCCTTGGCTGGTAAAGAAAAAAAAAGTGTGGGATCCGCCCTATTTTTAATTGCCAGCCAAGGTAAAACTAGGCAGCTAAGGGCTGGTATTCTCAGCGGGGTAAGGGCCCATTATTTTAGGGTCCCCCACGCTAAAGAATAGCAGCCCGCAGCCACCCCTTAAAATGGCACATTTATAAGAAGCACCATTTCCAGGCTCCTTACCAGGCGCTTTCAGCGGCCTTGGTGGCAGGTGGTACGCTGGGTAATAAAGGGGTTAATACCAGCTTTGTTTTACCAGCTGGTATTAAGCCAGAGATTCTTAATGTCAGGCCAAGTTTGACCCGGCCACTAAGAATCTCCAATAAAGGGTTAAAAAAAGACACCACACAGAGCAAAAAATATTTATTAGAAATAAAGAGACAGACACACTTAGACTCCATCTGTATTACCCCCAAGCAGCCCTCCACTGATCCTGGTTTTCTGTTTTCTGTCTTCTCCTTCAAATGATGCCTGTCTGCTACATCACACAACAGGGAGCGGAAGCCTGCTCTCCGTGCTGTGTGATCAGTGAATAAGACTGTGGGTGTTAAGCGGTGACATCACCGCTGACCCCATTGCTATTGTAAACAAATAGACGGTTAATCTAGCAATGCTGAGCAGCGGAGAAATTATGGCAGCTTATGAATGAGCTGACTCATACACAAGCCGCAGAAGCTAACTCCCTGCTTATCGATAACAGCAGCGCTGGTAAACAGGGAGTTAACTTTGTTGTGACTGTGACTGCTCTATGTGCCGCTCATACTACAGCTGTGGTTACAGCAGAGTTAACTCCTTGCTTGCCGGCGCTGCTATCGGTAAGCAGGGAGTAAACTCCTGCGGCTTGTGTATGAGTCAGCTCATTCATAAGCCGCCATGATTTTGCAGCTGCTCATCATTGCTATAGTAACCACTTATCTGTTTACTATAGCAACAGGTTCATCACCACTTAACACCCACAGCCTCATTCACTGATCATACAGCATGGGGAGCAAACTTCTGCTGTGTGATGTAGCAGACAAGCATCATTCGAAGAAGACAGAAGAGAGAAGACAGAACACAAGGATCGTTGGTGGGCTGCGTGAGGGTAATACAGATGGAGTCACTAAGCATGTCTGTCTCTTTATTTCTAATAAATATTTTTTACTCTGTGTGGTGTCTTTTTTTAACCCTTTATTGGAGACTGACATTACTAACTAACTTAGCCTGACATTAAGAATCTCAGGCTTAATACCAGCTGGTAAAACAAAGCTGGTATTAACCCCTTTATTACCCAGCGTGACACCTGCCACCAGGGCCTCTGGAAGAGCCTGGTAAAACTCCTGGAAATGGCACTTCTTATAAATGCATCATTTTCAGGGGGGCTGCGGGCTGCTATTCTTTAGCATGGGGGGCACTCACCCTGCTGAGAATACCAGCCCTCAGCTGCCTAGTTTTACCTTGGCTAGCAATTAAAAATAGTACAGAGCCCACACCTAAGGGTTAATTAGGCAGCTGAGGCTGGTAGCTTGCAGTTGTTGGGCTGAACTTAAAAATGCTGCGAAGCCTCACACTTTTTTAAATTTAAATATTTACTTATTTAACACCCTATGATGACAGGTTTGTTGCCATACACTAATGTGTATGGTAACCAAGCAGAATCACTGTCCAGATTGTGAAAATCCAGTCTGACTAAACAGCCAATCACAGAGGCTCTCATAGAGTGTGATCTTCTGTGATTGGCTGTTTATTTGACATTGCAGTTAATATGCAATTAGCTTATTAGGTGTCCCTGGAAGCAACAGCGGGATAGATTAGAAATTGTACATTCATAAATATTCGCACTACACTTGGAAGACCATATGGATTTCACTTGTTCTACTCTCTTGGATGAAAAAGGGTCAGATTTTTCATATGCTCGTGAGACTCCAGCGTAAGGGCCTTTTCACATCAGCTGTAAGCGCTGATCGCGGCAGTTGCGGTGAAAAAAACGCAACTGCCACGATTACCGCATAACGGCCGCACTTGCGGTAAGCCCATGCTATGTCTATGGGGCTTGCGGCAGGTGCAGCAAGTGCGGTACAGGTACGAATTCGGCACTTGCGGCAGATGTGGCCGCGAAAAAAACGCGGTCAGCCGCAGTTTTCACGCCGGCCGCATCTGCCGCAAGTGCCGAAACCACACTTACCACACCCGCCGCACACTTACCGCAAGCCCCATAGACATTGTATGAGGCTTGCCGCAAGTGAACCGCAAGTGCGGCCGTTATGCGGTAATTGCGGCAGTTGCGTTTTTTTCACCGCAACTGCCGCGATCAGCGATTACCGCTGATGTGAAAGGGGCCTTAGTTGTGAATTTCTCCTGCAAATCCTTTTTTAAATAGACATTGAATTTGTATACTAGTAATTGAACATGATCTTAAAAGGAACCTGTCAGCTGATTATGCCTCCCCAGCTATCACTGTCTGTAGCTGCAGCTTTATAATACCAGTCTAATCATCCCTGTCTGAGCTCAGAGTGTAATGTGAAAGGTGAAAAAAAGCATTTATACACCTACATTTCCTTATGTAATGAGGCAGTCAGTCCCCAGCTTGGAGACGGGACTGTTGGGAGTTAATAGTTAAATTTCAGCCTTGTGCTAGAACATGTTGTGAGACCTGATGGGATGTCACAACCATGTGACTACAATAGGCGGAGCTAAGTTCTCATAGGACATAATACATTTGCTGGCTTAGCTCCGCCCACTATGGTCACATGATTGTTACATCACACAGGGTCCTTTAGCCATCCAAGTTAAAAGTGAGTTAACTATTATCCTGCCAGACAGTCCACCTCCTCCAAGGTGGGGACTGAAATGTAAATGTATGAATGCTTTTTTTCACCCTTCACATTACACTATGAGCTCAGACATGGATGATTAGAATAGTATTATGAAGCTGCAGCTACAGACAGTGATAGCTGGGGAGGCATAAACCACCTGACGGTTCCTTTTAAAGTATGACTTAGGCTGGGGTCACACTTGCGTTTTTTCCATGCTTTGTTGGAGACTTGCGTTTTTAAAAAAGCATGTAAAAATGGACCCATAGGCCCCCATGTTAAAAAAAGCATGCCCTAATAGCAAAAACGCATGTGTTAATAGCAAAAACGCATGTGTGACAGTACCATGCGTTTTTGTGTGAGTTTTTGCTATTATATGATTAGCTAGACATCATAAACGCATGCAAAAACGCATGGTACATTAGTACCATCCAAAAACGCATGCGTTTTCTTAAAAACGCATGCGTTTTCCATAGGGGCCCATGTTAAAAAACGCACCAAAAAATAGTGCATGCACTATTTTTTGTTGCGGATTTAAAAACGCATGCAAAAATGCAGGGTGCCATCACACACCTTAAAAAACGCATGCTGAAATGAAAAAACGCATGCAAAAAACGCATGTTTAAAGTGGTGACCCCAGCCTTAGGGCCACTTTACACACACCAACTTATCTGTCCAACTTCTGAACAACTTACTGGTTGCAGTGAAATCATGGACACATTGCTCCATTTTGTGGCTGTGTACAAATGGAACAATGTGTCCATGATTTCACTGGAACCAGTAAGTTGTTCAAGTTGGACAGATAAGTTGGTGTGTGTAAAGTGGCCCTAAGAGCTCATGCTGACCATATTTTTGGTCTGATTGCAATCTGACAAAATATTGGATTGCACTCAGACTGATGTTATTCAATGAGGCAATAAACATGCCTGATTTATTTCCTTATGTTCCAAGGACAAAAATTGCAACATGTTTGATCTGCCTCCATTGAAATGAGTCACACTCGGCCATTCAAGTTTACAGATTTGTGAAAAAAAACGGACCGTACTTGGATGCCATTTGAGTGTGGTCCAATTTTCACCAATTTATAAAATGGAGAAAATGGAAAAAAAAGCATTTTTTTTATTCTTCTCCACATCTGAGAACAACAGATCCCACTGTCATCAAGCTCGAATCTAAGTCTGATCAGTTCGACTAGCATAAGTGGATCATTTTTCTCGGCTGGAGAAAATACAATTGTGTAAACCAGCCTAATGCTAGTTAGGGTAGAGAGATGCATATAACCAAATAAAGCTGGGGTCACACTGGGTGACAGACATGTGAGATACCTGCGCAAGTCTCTCGTGGCATCACCTGGCATGGCCGCCAGCTCTCAAGAGAGGAGCGTGCAGTGCATGTATTTATATGGAGCTGCACACTTCTGTCTAGACAGCCGGCAGCCATCTCGGGTAATGTGATGAGAGACTTGTGCGGGTATCTCGCATGTCTGTTGCCCAGTGTGACCCCAGCCTACAGGGCCCGTTTCACGCTTCAATGGTCAAATGATGTAATCAACGATCCGACTTGACCTAGATCGCTTGAACGTCATTCAATAATCGCTAGTGAAATGTCACACGTATAGATATCGTAGCAACGATTCCGTGACAAGCAAACGATACTTGCAGTCATTAGATTGCCAACGTCCTTCACTTCTCAATAGGCGAGGTCGTTAACAACATCGTTATTGAGATGTCACACACACCCATGCTGCAGGTTGGATGAACGATCATTGGTTTTAGGTCCGGTTCAAAAACCTCCGATGAACGATCTGCCCAATTATCATTGATCGGATGTACATATCACACTGAACGACGTTGTTTCAACAACTGAAAACTCATTACGTTTCAATGATATCGTTAACGATATTGTAGGGTGAAACGGGCCCTTACCACTGAGAGACTCTCAGATTAATTATAGGTAAAATTGGGCAGTGGAACAGACTGATATTAATACTTTAGCACTTATTTTATTGTAAAAGTGCATATTCTTATGTTTTGGTATCGATAAAAAGAAATAGCAATTCCTATAATCACTTAACAGCAGTGTGAGCTCAGCGTGATCAGCCCTGACTCCACAGGTCCCACTAAGCACTGAAGTATGGTCCTGCTTAGAATCCACAAGGATCTTACAAGCCAGATAACTATTTTTCCATTGCACCTTCCCCCTTCTCAACTCCTGCAGCTTTCTATGTTCATAATTTATGAATCAGCCTTGCTCCAATACATATTACAATCTAACCATCACGTACTATAGCATGAAAACAAATGGCTTCCACTAAATAGACATTACTGAATAATGACATGTTTTCATCTAATGTTTTGTCAGCACACAAAACAGGGGGATCACATTGCATTTATGTTTAAAAAGAATCTTTAATCAAAAACATCTGTTATGCAGAAATTTAACCGTAGACAGCCTGAAACAAGTTAACGATAAGGCCAAAAGCATTGTATAGGTGCCCTGCTTGTTTGAACAGAACACAAAGCTTGACAGGATAGCAGATGGCACGCTCTTGCCAAACAACCTGTATGAAGCACATAAATAGAAGCAGTGTGTAAACACCGGTGATCAAAGAATTGTTTCCATATAGATTCACAAAGTATTGCTCAGTCGATCAAGCATCTAAGGCTTCACTGACGTCATGCTTTCCCTTCACATTCAGGTTATACGCTGAAGAAACCTCCTGACAAGCACTTCTCATGCCGGAGTTAAAAAAGGATACAGCACTGTACTTTTTAGTTTTTTCAGTGCCCCACTGTATTGTACAGAAGTGCACATCTTTCTATGCAGTGAAAAAAGGCATACTGACTACTAGAGATGTGCAAACCCCGTGAAGATCGGGTTCGGGTGGCGGTGTTCAATCAGGACCCGAGCTTGGCCCAGATCCTCATTGGACATCACTGATTGGCTCAGCCCACATACAGACAGCCATCAGCAGAAGACTTTCGAGGGGCGGGAGGGTGGATGGTTTTACACAAACTATGGCAAAAACACTAATTTAATCTCCAGGGCAAGCCAATCAAAGACTACAAGAGGCTCGCACTGGCCTGAGCACTGAGCGTACTGGAGCACAGCGCTGTGCGCAGCACTTTAGAACAATCACTCACCCAACTCTGCTAACTAGAGTATCTGTCACTCGGCATCCACAGGATTTATAAGGCTCTGTATTCATTGTACACCTTACCAATAACTGCCAGTGTATAATCTGAACATACAGATGTAGCAAACGTTAACTACACAAAGTATTATTGTAATGCAGCAAAATACCATAAAGCATAAAAACATATCTACTTACCTTAAATGATTTAACACAGCATAAGCCCTTGACAATGTCAGAATTCTCTCAAAAATTCCCAGAGTCTGTAAATAGAGCACTTCTTGCATTTTATGTTAAAAAAAATTGGTGGTTGCAAAGATTATTGTGATTGCTACATCTGTAGACACCATCTGGTATAATACACAGCATTAGGTTTTTTAATGTATGTGTTCTATTGGTGCTTTTCACAAGTAGAATGCATACCTATTATAGTCTATCAACAAAAACAAGGGAGGGCACCACCTATGAGGTAACTTAACTGCGTGTAGGCATAGAAGTGTAGGTCACACAGGCATCCAGGGTGCCAGCGAGATACAGTCCATCAAACAAGGTATAAGAAAAGAGCGGCACTCACCGGAGTTGCGACATGCGGAGTCCTTTATTTGGGTAGTTGTTACACGGTGCAGGGAGGGGGACCGGGTGACGCCGGCACCGTTTCGGGCGTGCTGCCCTTCAACGGGTCACTAACCTAGGGTTAGTGACCCGTTGAAGGGCAGCACGCCCGAAACGGTGCCGGCGTCACCCGGTCCCCCTCCCTGCACCGTGTAACAACTACCCAAATAAAGGACTCCGCATGTCGCAACTCCGGTGAGTGCCGCTCTTTTCTTATACCTTGTTTGATGGGCTATTATAGTCTATGGTGCTGTCCAAATGTGTGTAGTTTTGTATAATGTTTGTGAAAAAAAAAATGCAGACATATGCCTTTTTGAAGACCATGAATCAAAATAACCCATATTTATCTATGTATGTAAATCAGATGCCATCTGTGTGCTATTAATACTGTAACACCTCCTTCATATGTCCATGTTTAAACATGTACATAAAAAAATGGTACTGGTGACATCAGAATTTTGGATCAATATTTTTGATCAGTGTACTATCAGTCTGTCCGTTTTTACAATCAGTGTGTCATTAGTGTATTTTACAGATGGCTAAAAAAATTACAAAGTTTGTCCTATACCTGTCAATAGGGCCGGCCTTACGCTGAATGGTGCCCTGAGCGAATTTGCCTTATGGTGCCCCCTTGCCATTACTTACTCAGAACACATAAGCATACATGTTTCTACATGATCTATTCATGGTCTTCAAGGAGAGCAGGGAGGGGCGTTGCTATGCTAGGGTCAGAAAGAATGCAGGATTAAAGCCCCAAGACCTAAATCCCCTCCCACCTGTCATTACCAACCCCCCCATATATAGAGGTGTTACCTGTCATTGTACAGGAGGAAGTGAGCTGTGATATCACCTATTGTTGATGGTGGATCCTGTGTTATCTACTGTATATAGAGGTGTTATCAGTCATTGTACAGGAGGAGGTGAGCTGTGATATCACCTATTGTGAATGGTGGATCCTGCGTTATCTACTGTATATAGAGGTGTTATCAGTCATTGTACAGGAGGAAGTGAGCTGTGATATCACCTATTGTGAATGGTGGATCCTGTGTTATCTACTGTATATAGAGGTATTATCAGTCATTGTACAGGATGAGGTGAGCTGTGACATCACCTATTGTGAATGGTGGATCCTGTGTTATCTACTGTATATAGAGGTGTTATCAGTCATTGTACAGTAGGAGGAGGTGAGCTGTGATATCACCTATTGTGAATGGTGGATCCTGTGTTATCTAATGTATATAGAGGTGTTGTCAGTCATTGTACAGGAGGAGGTGAGCTGTGACATCACCTATTGTGAATGGTGGATCCTGTGTTATCTACTGTATATAGAGGTGTTATCAGTCATTGTACAGGAGGAGGAGGTGGAGCTGTGATATCACATATTGTGAATGGTGGATCCTGTTATCTACTGTATATAGAGGTGTTATCAGTCATTGTAAAGGAGGAGGTGAGCTGTGACATCACCTATTGTGAATGGTGGATCCTGTATTATCTACTGTATATAGAGGTGTTATCAGTCATTGTACAGTAGGAGGAGGTGAGCTGTGACATCACCTATTGTGAATGGTGGATCCTGTGTTATCTACTGTATATAGAGGTGTTATCAGTCATTGTACAGTAGGAGGAGGTGAGCTGTGATATCACCTATTGTGAATGGTGGATCCTGTGTTATCTACTATATATAGAGGCGTTATCAGTCATTGTACAGGAGGAGGTGAGCTGTGACATCACCTATTGTGAATGGTGGATCCTATGTTATCTACTGTATATAGAGGTGTTATCAGTCATTGTACAGTAGGAGGAGGTGAGCTGTGATATCACCTATTGTGAATGGTGGATCCTGTGTTATCTACTGTATATAGAGGTGTTATCAGTCATTCTACTGTAGGAGGAGGTGAGCTATGATATCACCTATTGTGAATGGTGGATCCTGTGTTATCTACTGTATATACTGTATATATATATGTATGGCCAAAAGTATTGACACCCCTGCAATTCTGTCAGATAATACCCAGTTTCTTCCTGAAAATGATTGCAATCACAAATTCTTTGGTATTATTATCTTCATTTAATTTGTCTTCAATGAAAAAACACAAAAGAGAATGAAACAAAAAGCAAAACATTGATCATTTCACACTAAACTCCAAAAATGGGCCAGACAAAAGTATTGGCACCCTCAGCCTAATACTTGGTTGCACAACCTTTAGCCAAAATAACTGCTATCAACCGTTTCCGGTAACCATCAATGAGTTTCTTACAATGCTCTGCTAGAATTTTAGACCATTCTTCTTTGGCAAACTGCTCCAGGTCCCTGATATTTGAAGGGTGCCTTCTCCAAACTGCCATTTTTAGATCTCTCCACAGGTGTTCTATGGGATTCAGGTCTGGACTCATTGCTGGCCACCTTAGAAGTCTCCAGTGCTTTCTCTCAAATCATTTTCTAGTGCTTTTTGAAGTGTGTTTTGGGTCATTGTCCTGCTGGAAGACCAATGACCTCTGAGGGAGACCCAGCTTTCTCACACTGGGCCCTACATTATGCTGCAAAATTTGTTGGTAGTCTTTAGACTTCATAATGCCATGCACATGGTCAAGCAGTCCAGTGCCAGAGGCAGCAAAGCAACCCCAAAACATCAGGGAACCTCTACCATGTTTGACTGTAGGGACCGTGTTCTTTTCTTTGAATGCCTCTTTTTTTCTCCTGTAAATTCTATGCTGATGCCTTTGCCCAAAAAGCTCTACTTTTGTCTCATCTGACCAGAGAACATTCTTCCAAAACGTTTTAGGCTTTCTCAGGAAAGTTTTGGCAAACTCCTACCTGGCTTTTTTATGTCTCTGGGTAAGAAGTGGGGTCTTCCTGGGTATCCTACCATACAGTCCCTGTTCATTCAGACGCCGACGGAGAGTACGGGTTGACACTGTTGTACCCTCGGACTGCAAGGCAGCTTGAACTTGTTTGGATGTTAGTCGAGGTTCTTTATCCACCATCTGCACAATCTTGCGTTCAAATCTCTTGTCAATTTTTCTTTTCCGTCCACATCTAGGAAGGTTAGCCACAGTGCCATGGGTTTTAAACGTCTTGATGACACTGCGCACGGTAGACACAGGAACATTCAGGTCTTTGGTGATGGACTTGTAGCCCTGAGATTGCTCATGCTTCCTCACAATTTGGTTTCTCAGACAGTTCTTTGGTCTTCTTTCTTTTTACCATGCTCAATGTGGTACACACAAGGACACAGGACAGAGGTTGAGTCAACTTTAATCCATGTCAACTGGCTGCAAGTGTGATTTAGTTATTGCCAACACCTGTTAGGTGCCACAGGTAAGTTACAGGTGCTGTTAATTACACAAATTAGAGAAGCATCACATGATTTTTCTAACAGTGACAATACTTTTGTCCACCCCCTGTTTTATGTTTGGTGTGGAATTAGATCCAATTTGGCTTTAGGACAATTCTTTTTGTGTTTTTTCACTGAAGACAAATTAAATGAAGATAATAATACCAAAGAATTCGTGATAGCAATCATTTTCAGGAGGAAACAGAGTATTATCTGACAAAATTGAAGGGGTGTCAATACTTTTGGCCACCACTGTAGAGGTGTTATCAGTCTTTATACAGGAGGAGGAGGTGAGCTGTGACATCACCTATTGTGAATGGTGGATCCTGTGTTATCTACTGTTTATAGAGGTGTTATCAGTCATTATACATGAGGAGGAGGTGAGCTGTGACATCACCTATTGTGAATGGCGGATCCTGTGTTTTCTACTGTATATAGAGGTGTTATCTCTTTTACCTGTGCTGCTTACAAAAATAAAGCTGTGGGAGCTCACATCATTTTTTTAAATCATTTATTTAAAGGTTGGGTGGGGGAAGGGGTGAATATTCATTTTGAAAGAGAGGTGTATACCAGTTTGACTGTAACCAATCAGATGCTGGCACAGAGAGCAGGAGGGGAAAGCAGGGAATATACAGTACATTCTGTTTACACATGAGGCCAGAAAAGAGTCTGACTGCTTTTTTTTTATCTTTGGGGAAAAACAGTATAGATAATTGCCCTGCTCTTATGCCCATTTTTTCCTTTACAGCCTCCTAGACCTTACTTTGACCATTTTATGGCCATTTTTCAGAACACAAGTGTGGGTCCCCATTGACTTGTATGTTTTTTATTGTTTTGGGTCACATTCAGGTAAATGTCTGGGTCCTAAACCAAACTTTTATTAAAGCCCCAGCGAACCCAAACATCCATGGGTCTGCCTATTACTACTTTTATGCTTACACTGAATTCATGCAGAATTTATCCATCTTTAACAAAAATAATGAATGACATTATAGAAATTTATATTTCCAAATCCAGCATTTTCCCTTTTATCAGATAGGTTAACATGAGAGACCTGAAAGATGCATTACCTGTTTCATAACAATGGTGTTTTAATTAAACTAAATTGTGTTTTCTGACATTTTTAACTAAAGACATTTATTGTCAAAAAGAAATGCAAAAAATAGACATATAATCCATAAAAGCAAAGTCTGAAATGAAATAAATATATTGGATGTAGTTTTTTGTTTTTAAAACTTTCTACATGATTCCTTATTCCATTCAGACAAATATGGGTAGAAAAGGAGCAGCTATTCTTCAAAAGAAGACCACATAGAAGATGACCTATTAATTGATTAAAAGGTCTAAACAATGCAATATACTCTCGAGGCAGATACCCACCTACTTGAAAGGACAGGCTGTCATGTATTGTGAAGTGTGAACTGGACTAGATCAGTAGAAGAGAGATTGACTTGCTCCTCTGCTAGAAATCCTCATTGTGCAATAAGATTTAAGGGGGGTTTACACGTTGCGATATCGGAGTCCGATTTCAATGAAAAGTCACGTGGTTCGATCGTTGGACCCGATATCGTTCCTGCGTTGTATGGTGTGAACGTCCAATACGATGCAGGAACGATGTCAATGCGATATTGGGGATTGAATGAGCGTGCTATTCAATGCTCCGATATTGAATGGAGATTGGAGCCGGATCGTGCTGTGTGACAGCCCAACTACGATGCGATGTTCAACGTCACCCATTCACTCCCATGTTAAATGGTCGTTCCTGGGTTGGGGGGCGTAGACATCGTAGACATTGTACGCAACGTGTAAACCTCCGATGCAATGCGGGAGAAACGTGCACTAAATGCGCGTTCCCGCGCCATTGAAGTGTGATATCGCAACGATATTGAAACGTGTAAACCCACCTTTAGGGTATGTGCTGACGCTGAGTATTTTGTACTAGAAATTTCTGCACCAAATCCAAACTTGAGGCAGAAAAACACACCAAAAACATATTGCTGATTTGGTGCATTTTTGGTGTGCTTTTGGTGCAGAAAAAGTGCAGATATGTGCCTTGCGTTATCAACATCAAGTCAATGGCTTGAAGGGCTGGAAAACACTGAAAAATCTGCTCCAAATAATTGACATGCGACAGCGTGGGTATAAAGGCCCCGTTACATGCTAAGATGTCCCAGAGATCCGACCAACGATGTGGATCGCTGGGACATTGTTAGCAGATCGCTGGTGAGCTGTCACACAAGCAGACTCACCAGCAATCAGGACCAGCGAGAATTCTGGTAACCAGGGTAAACAGTGGGTAACTAAGCAGAGCGTGGCGCTTAGTTACTTGATGATTACTCTGGTTACCAGCTTTCAGCGCTTGCTGTGCGACGTTGGGAGATCGTTCATCGTAGGTCTCCCACTGTCACACGGGCCGATGCTGGCCGCCCAGCGGGAGACCAACGATAGATTTACGGTCCACGTCATTAACACAACCACCAACGATGAACGACCTCATCGTTGGTCTTTGTTAAATGTCACATACAACGATGTCGTTTAGACATCGATGCAATGTCACCAAACTGGTGACGATGCAACGATATCCTTACTGATATTGTAGTATGTGACGGGGCCTTTACACTTCAGAGTTCCCATAGACTTTTCTAGCTTGCAGATTTCAGACAAATCTGTACCATTTCTGAATCAAAATCTGCAACAAAAACGTTGCAAAATATACAACGTGGGCACAGGATCTTACAGAACTAAATAGTAATTATTAAAAGAAACATTTAAGGACAATAAAACAATCTTGCATCTAAATTGGAGTAAAACAATGTAAGGGTGCTTTCACATCTGCGTTTTTCGTAATTCGCGGCAGATGCGGTGAAAAAACCGCATCTGCCGCGTTTACCGCATAACCGTTCCACTTGCGGCGCGGTTGCGGTTTTTTCTATGCAAAGTATAGGCATACTTGCGGCAGGTGCGGCAAGTGCGGTTTTGCACTTGCGGCAGGTGCGGCCGCGAAAAAAACCGCGGCTTACTGCGGTTTTTTTCGCGGCCGCACCTGCCGCAAGTGCAAAACCGCACTTGCCGCACCTGCCGCAAGTATGCCTATACTTTGCATAGAAAAAACCGCAACCGCGCCGCAAGTGGAACGGTTATGCGGTAAACGCGGCAGATGCGGTTTTTTCACCGCATCTGCCGCGAATTACGAAAAACGCAGATGTGAAAGCACCCTAAGATTGTACGCCATTAATTTGAATTCCTGAGCTTTAACACCCATGAACATCAAGGACTACATATTATTGTCAAGTAAGAAACTGTACTGTACTATAAGGAAAAGAATATTACATTTATAGTAGAGATGAGAAAATGTATTCAAGTGGAGTTGAATTGCACTAAAATATATATATTTCCAAAATGCAGATTTTTTTGTAATTCTCGTCTGTTTCAATAAAATGTGCCATCAAGATGTTAAGGCTGCCTTTACTGTGCATGATTTCTGATCCACGTCTATCTGTTTTAAAACGGATAGTCACGGATCAGTTTTAGCCTCCCATGTATCCCTATGGCCACAGATTGGTTCTAAGTGGTCATACGTGTGTATCAATCCGTTTGTGTTAGGCTGCCTTCACATCACAATTTTGGGATCCCCCGGATAGCCTTGGATCCACACGGATCCCTGCATTCGGATGGCAAATAGCCATCCGTATCCGAATCTATGCAGTATCCGTGTGGATCCTGTGGTCCCTCTGTCTCCCCCCGCTCGTCTATTCAGTCTCTCCTCTCCCCTCTCCTCCTCTTTCCTCCGGTATGTAAAAAATAATAAATCTCCTCCCGGAGGATACTTCATCTTTCCGACACCTCTGGGGATGCGACCGTCTCCATCTGGCTGCAGGACCTGTTATTACGTCACAGAGTTTTCAGCTGATCGGCTCGGTGACGTCACAAGAGGTCTTGCACCCAGATGTTTATGGTTGCGTCCCTAGGAGGCACCGGACAGGTGAAGTATCCTCCGGGAGGAGATTTATTATTTTATACATACTGGAGAAAAGAGGAGGAGAGGGGAGAGGAAAGGGGAGAGGAGAGGGGAGAGGGGAGACCGGATAGACGAGCGGGGGGAGAGGAGATGGAGGAGGGATAGACAGAGGATTATGTACTGAGCACTGCTTCTGGGCGTGCTCAATACATAGCGGAGCCGACATCGGATCCGATGTGAACACAGATCCAATGTCCATAGGCTCCCATGGTATCTGCACACTGACCGCCATGGATACATGGTGTCCAATTTTAGTCACGGACACCAAAATCGCAGCAGGTCTACGATTTTGACTCAGTGACTAAATTGGACAGCAACGGATGGTGCTATAATCGGATGCCAATAGGGACACATCCGAGACCATCCGTTGCCCATAGGGATATATGGGAGGCAAAATCATATCCGTGTGTATCCATTTTGGAACAGATACACACATATGCACACAAATCATGATGTGAAGCCAGCCTTAGTTTTTTTTCATTGACCCAGAATCGGAGACTGTTGCAATTTTGGCCTACCTGAAAATCGCTGACACCAAAGCACAGACATGGATCCCATAGCTGTATGTGTCAAATAACATGGGGCTCAATGAAAGATGGATCCATACGGATCTGTGAAAAAAGGGATCTGTGATACTGATCATGTTGAGAAGCAAAGTACAGCTCCTCCCACCCCTATCTCTGGTGATTGATGATGGATCCATTAAAAAAAACGGTCCATGGACATCAGTTGGCATCCATCTGAACAGATCCGTGCCTGTCCGTGTGCTCTTTGAAATTAAAGGAACCACACGAAAGTGAAAATTTTGCAGTGTGAAAGCATGAAAAAAAATGGTTTACTCTACTTACTGCACACCTCATCAATTACTCCACTCCTAATGGTGGGTTTACACACACCAATCATTGTATCCAATCTCTGAACCAATCTCTGGTTGCAGTGAAATCATGGACATATAGTTCCATTTTGTGGCTGTGTACAACATGGAGCAATCTGTCCATGATTTCACTGCAACCAGAGATTGGTTCAGAGATTGGATACAATGATTGGTGTGTGTAAACCCACCATAACATTCCCCAATCTGGTCCTCAGACTCCCTGGACTCCCAACTCTGTATGGTTCTGTACATACGCAATATCACGACCACACCAGATCCAGAATTCTCAGCCTATCGTTAGTAGGCCTGGAATTTCAGCATTCAAGGCAATGATAACAAGGTGCAATGATAACAAGGTGCCATGATGAGTGGACAGGAATGGTGAACAGCAGAGTAATGAGTAAAAGTATTTCAATTTTATACATATATTTATTATGCATAATAACATTCAATTTGTGGAAAATTACATTCCTACAAATTTAATTTCCTGGAAAAATCCATGCAATTACGCAAAAACATATTTTGCAATTTCTGGTTTCATTAAACAGAAAAGAAATAAAAAGTATTTTTTCTCTCATAAGACAAAACATACTCTTAAAGGGAACCTGACCCCTAAAAATCAGCCCCCAAGACCATTTAGGCTGCCTTCACATTTGCAGATGCCTCCACAGCCGCAGAAAGCAAGGTAATAAAAGCACTTATAGATACTTTACAAATACCCTTTTTTTACACAAAGGGATGCCTACAATGCATTCCTGGAGGTGCAGGGACAGGTAGAAATGGTCTGGGGGCTGATTTTTAGGGTCAGGTTCCCTTTAAAAAAGGAAAGGATAAAGGAGGATTACGCTTTTAGGTGCTGTGTTATAGTCAAACTGTCATGGTCCCAAACACTATTAACTTGCAGATATGAGGTTAATGTGTAGGCTAATAGCATTTGAAATCTATGCGGCCACCCCGCTGAAAGCCCGGTTGCAAGGAGGAAATTAGCTTTATTATGCCCTGTTTTTAGTCACAGAGGCGCTTCAGTCACTGCTCAGTACACAGTGAGTGGCGGTCGTAACCACATCAAGGTATTAACTCAAGGAGCGTGTTTGATTCACAACAATGATGCGAGTGAAATGCGTGTTTTGGGTGTGTGTGGTATGAGTATGGTGCGTGTGGGCAGGGGCTGGCTGGGGGAACTTATCCCGGGTGGATTACTGACCCTGGCAGCCCTTACTTGCCTGGTGAGGAGCGGGAGCGGGGGGAAAAGGGCAGGTGTAGGGGTGCTGTGAGGTCTAGCCGGTTGAAAAGCGGGAGGGTGCTGTCAGGTCCGGCCAGGTGGGGAGCGGTGTGGGGGTGATGGGTGCTATCTGGTCCGGGTGAGGAGCGGGGGGTGGTGGGCGGATTTTTTACACACTCACCGCGCTCTGCTCTTGCTGGGTATTTACTGCAGCTGCGGCCGCAAGCCATCCCATTTCATTAAAGGGCAAGCCCTAATTAGGGCTAAACCACCAGCTTGGGGGCACTTGCCCCCCTGCCACCTGGGCCAGTCTGCCCCTGCGTGTGGGGGTGTGTGCAAGGCTGTATGCATGCGAGTGTGCTGCGTGAGTGCGTGTGTAGTGCGTGTTTAGTGCGTGTCAGTGTGATGCTCTCCGTGGTCCTGAAGCAAACTTCAGGTCCACGGACAGCATTTGCCACTGATTTTAAACTCGGCGGCTGTCAAAGCTGCAGAATTTTAATTTGCCGGTTTCCCGGTCAGTAAGCAATAATGTTGTGCTGTGACAGCGCTGAAACATAATAATATATAATAATAAATCTTTATTTATATAGCGCCAACATATTCCACAGCGCTTTACAATACAGTGGGTAATAGCTGAAAATACACAGTATAATGCAGTAAGAAAATACACAATATAATACAGTAGTTCCAGTAGAGAAATAATACAGTACAATAATAGGAAACAATACAATAAGCATAAAATCAATGTAAAAAATACAATACAATAGATAAAACAAAAAATAAGGTTGACCCTGCTCAAGAGCTTACAATCTGCAACGAGATAGGGGTTATACAAGGTACAGGGGCTTATAGAACTGATGGTCCAGGCATCTTGAGGAAATGAGGCATAGATATAAAGTTACATGAATGGTCACAATCTTTGTAGTGCTTTTGGGTTTGGTGGAGTTTGAAGAAGAGTTATGTCGATAGAGATAGTGAATGGGCCATGTACAGTACAAAGGAATATTGTGCATGATAGGCCGCCTTGAAAAGATGTGTTTTTAGGGAGCGTCTGAAGCTATGCAAGTTGTGGATGGTCCCGATTTCTTGGGGTAGAGCATTCCAGAGAATTGGTGTGGCTCAGGAGAAGTCTTGGAGCCGGGAGTGGGAGGATCGGATTAGTGCACATGTTAGTCGAAGGTCATTTATAGAACATAGAGAACGGGTGGGGTGATAGACAGAGATGAGGGAGAAGATGAAGGGGGGCGCTGTATTATGAAGAGCTTTGTGGGTGAGAACAAGCAATTTGAATTTTATCTTGCAGTGTATAGGCAGCCAATGCAATGACTGGCACAGAGCGGAGGCATCTGAGTAACGATTGGCCAGGTAGGTGATCCTTGCTGCTGCATTAAGGATGGACTGTAGAGGGGAAAGTTTAGAGAGGGGGAGGCCGATTAATAGAGAATTGCAATAATCAAGACGGGAGTGGATTAGGGCCACAGTGAGGGTTTTAGTTGTTTCCATGGTGAGAAAGGGGTGGACTCTAGAGATGTTCTTCAGGTGTAAGCGACAAGAAAGGACGAGAGACAGTATATAGGAGGTGAAGGAGAGATCGGTGTCAAACATGAAACCCAGACAGCGAGCCTGCTATCTAGGCGTTATCGTGGTACTGCACACTGAGAGACAGATATCAGATTTAGGGAGGTTAGTGGAGGGCGGGAGCAAAAGAAGTTCAGTTTTGGAGAGGTTGAGTTTTAAATAGAAAGCCGACATGATGTTGGAAACAGCAGCTAGACATTGGTGTTCTTTAACACCGCAGGGGTAAGGTTAGGAGCTGAAGTGTATAATTATGTGTCATCAGCATGGAGATGATACTGGAAGCCAAATCTGTTGATGGTGTGTCCAATTGGGGCTGTGTAAAGAGAGAAGAGAAGAGGTCCAAGGACTGAACCCTGAGGGACCCCAATAGTGAGAGGAAGAGGGGGAGAAGTAGAGCCAGCAAATGATACACTGAAAGAGCAGTCAGAAAGGTAGGAAGAGAGCCAGGAGAGAGCGGTGTCCTTTATACCAAAGGAGTGCAACATAGAGAGTAGAGATGGTGGTCAACAGTGTCAAAAGCTGCAGAGACATCTAGAAGAATAAGCAGAGAGTGGTCACCATTACATTGTTTAAAACACAGGCGCTACCAAAATATTAAAATTCTATTGGTTAATCATCATGTTAACCCCCTCTGCAGGCTCTGTGCAACATGTTAGCAGAGAGGCTGCAGAGGGAGTTAATAACCCGGTGTCAGAAGGCTTAAATCGATGTTGGTGTGATGACGTGTCCAGAGTGTGTCTACACTCTTTGGACACATGTTGTCATCACACCTTGGCTGTGCAGGTGTTAATAATAATCTGTTTTACAGGCACTAATTGTCAGGACAGTTTTATATACTTTAACTGCAGGCCGGAGCTGTCCAGCAGCTGAGACCTGAAATTAGTACCTGTGCCTGTACTGTACTCTAACTGCGCATGCAAAAATCGCAGAATGCCTCTGTCCATCGTTCTGTTATTACAGTAATAACACTGTTTTTCAGGACCATAGACAGAGGCATTCTAAGATTTTTGCAGACGCATTTAGCGTATAGTACAGGCACAGGTCCTCATTTCAGGAGACCTCAGCTGATAGACAGCTCCGGCCCGCAGTTAAGTATATAAAACTGTCCCGACAATTAGCGGCTGTCAAATTAAACAGATATTAACCCCTGCACAGCCAACGTATGATTACAACATGTGTCAGAGTGTGGACACTCTCTTGACACATGTTGTCATCACACCAACATCGATTTCAGAAATTTAGCAGTGTGAAAGCAGCCGAAAATAAATGTAATCCTGAAAGCCAAGGGCGTAACTACAATAAGTGCAGGGGTTGCAATCACACCCGGGCCCTGCAGCCAAGGGGGGCCACAAAAGTCTCTTTGGCCTATAGAAAAAGACTAATACTATTAAAGATTTGCAATAATTGGGGGCCCCGTTGGTGCTTTTGCATCAGGGCCCCTGGTCCTGAAGTTACGTCACTGCTGAAAGCACTACTCCAGCATTTGTTTTTGCTTTTCAGCTCTGGAGTAATGGTTTTAACCCAAGGTCCCTGCCCTTTTCTTATACCGACCTTTTTTTCGTCGTTACTCGGATATCACGGCACTACCTTGTGAGTGCAACTGCTGACTTGCTGGAAGTCCGAAGTCATGTCACAAGCTCTAAATGCAAGTCTATGAGAGCAAGAACAAGGCCCTTATAGACTTGCATTGAGGTGTGATTTCAGGCTTGCTCCATGAAACTCAGCAGACAGGTCACATACTGCAAAAGACTGATGGAGGCGGCACAGATAACAGACGAAGATGACAGTGGGTGAGTATAAGACCAGCGGCAGGGGAGTTAGATTAGAAGCATTTGTGCAGAGGTGAAATTAAAAAAAAATGCTGGAGTGGTGCTTTAAAACATATTTACTCATGAATTACATTTATCTCCTGTTCACAGATTAAAAAAAAAAGATGTCCTAACATGTACCCCCATAATCACTGGAAAATAGGTTGTAAAACCTCCTCTCTGAGGGCAGTGTTAAATGGAAGGGCATGGTCGTAGATGCATTCTCCTTTTCAGTAATTTCTATATGAATGACAGTGATCGCAGACCTGTATCTCCTGTACTGTGTGTTTTGTAAGAAATCCCCTTTAAGGCCCCGTTACACGGCACAACATTGTTAATGATATTGCTTAAACGTCACGGGTTTGGAGGCATTGAAATGACATCGTTAGGAAGTCGTTGCGTGTGACTCTGCAAAGTTGTAAAGATAAATTGTTGGATCACTGATCACAGGTTTGAGAACATGTTCTCAAACCACACAATAAACAATCAGCCAACCTGGTATATCGTTGTGTTTGACACCGTGATAACGATGTCGTTAACGACTTCACCCATTCACAGCAATGAGCAGGTATGGTTCACTGGGTTGTGCGAATGATACAACATTGTTGGTGCGTCGTCCACAATATCTAGACGTGTGACATCTCACCAACAATGTCAAAACAATGTCGGAAACGACCGCACGTCCACGAGATCGTTGCCGACATCATTCCAACGTCGTGCCGTGTAACGGGGCCTTTAGACATCTCGTGCAACCTAAGAACTGCACTGCATCCATAGACATAAATAAGTAGATTACACATGCCAAACATAAATTGACATTTATTAACCACATATGTAAAAAAGTACAACTCCTACATTATGAATGAAATGCAGAAAAATATACCTGAATTTCATATTATTCAATTAACATTACCATGTTTTTATAAGCCAATATCATTGATGAAGGGTGCCAGGCAATGCAACTGGAAATTGTCCTATTAAATCTGACCAGTTTGTAATCATAGCTTTCATAGTGATGTGGCTTTAATACACTATACTGACATCCACATAGATGGGTCACTAGACAGGTGTTCATAGAATATCAAAACACGGTTTGTTGAATCTGAGCATTGTGCAGATTCTGAAGCAGGATACCAACATTGCAACAAATGGTTCAATTCTGACCTCACCATCTGTTGTTTGTTTTGTATGACCAACATGGAGAACCATATCCATTCATCATACACGAAGGCTGTGATGAATAACAAATTGTTATAAATCCTTTATTTGAGAAAATATTACAAATAAAATGTACCCATTTCTCACACTATATATTTATATACCGTATACTGTATATATATATATAATATATATATACAAAATATATATATATATATATTAATATATGTAATACATTAGTCAATTAAACAAAGGTGTTTACACAAAGGTGTTTAACTAACAAAAATGGAACTAATGAAATGTGGAGGAGGAGGACCAGTTACCTGCACGAAAACTCTGAAATAGTTCATCATATAGAATACTATTGCATGTTAGGCCCCTTTCACATAGGTGTTTTTATGAAAATGCGACAGAGTTACCACATCTGCCGCATATTCCGTCTAACGGCCGACTTGCTGCATCACCGAGGCAAGCCCCATGCATTGTCTATGGGGCTTGCGGTCAGGAGTGCCAAGTGCGGTTCCGGCACTTGCGGTCACGAATAAATTGCGGTCAGCCGCGTTTTTTTCCGCGACTGCAAGTGCCGCGTCTGCCGCAACCGGCAGAACCACTCTTGCCGCACCTGACCGCAAGCCCCATAGATAATGCATGGGGCTTGCCGTCGGTGTGCCGCAAGTCGGCCGTTAGGTGGCAGATCCAGCAGATGCGGTAAATCTGCCAGATCTGCTGCATTCAGTGAAAAACGCTTATGTGAAAGGATCCTTACTGTAACTTTAAAGGGCAAAACATTACAGCAGCCCTTTAATTTTCAAGATTCATAGTGGTCTAGAGAGTAAGACCCCACTAATCAGACAGTGACACATATTCCAATGATTTGTGATCACTTGTATTGTGAAAAATCATTTAAAAAAGTTTTTGATAAAGAAAGTATACATTTTTTGCAAAAAACGTACAAAACCGCTCTACCACTTCAAGGTAAACCGTATCAGACCAGTCCCTATCTGATATATTTAAAACCTGACCATGTGTATTAGTACCTAAAATGAGCAGGATCCAGACAGGTCCAAAGTCTGACTTGGACTGACAGCAGAAGACATTATGTGCAAGGCTCAAAGGGGATGGGGAGTCTCCCACCCCATCTTGCAGAAACCAGAAACAATTTAGACAAAAACTAATGAGCCATGCACACAGTGAACATGTCGGAAGAACAGTGTTCACACCTCCAAAAGACTGAATCACAAAAAAGTCAAATAAATGTGTAAAAATACTCTAGGTAGTTGACCGTCTCTTCTTATAGGCTAATGCAGAAGGAAACCTGTCAGTGATCTGCAGAAGACTAGAAATACTCGATCTGGGTGAGATGGATTTGTTTTGTCTTCGGCTATGTTTTCCGGCCAGATCTTTAATGAACGTTTTCTCTAAAACGACAGAGTTTCAGACAATAATATATCCAGGATACAATCATGCAGCTAGGCTGCGATCCATGTCGCCTGTGGATTGAGCAGTACGGATAATCTGATAGGTATCCTTTTAAAGCTCCTATTACAATGTAAAACATATTGCAGGGTTCCACCTGGATAAGAGCTATTATAATATTGGTGTTTGATAGGACCAAATGTGTCTCATGTAATGGCTCCATCTTCACTCAAAATAGCAATTTCCAAAAGCATTTCTTGCCCAATACCTGTAGCTCATTTGCACACATTAATGAAAAAAAAATAACATATGGAATAGAGGACATTGGTCACAGAGAAGAAAACGCAAAGCTGACAGGACAGGATCTATATTTTATTAACAATTTTAGGTTCTTTGGCAAATTAATTAATACATCTCAAAAACAGAAATATGACACTTTTATTCTAATGTTTTTCAAGCAGAAAGGCATTAATATTACAAGACCACAAGCATTCACTAAGAAAGTTATGCATATGTTTCGGGTATAACATGCATATGCTGAGAAAATGTAAATGAAACCAGTGGCTCAAGATGACGCATCTCAGCAGTTAATGTTCACCTTGCTAACATCTGTTACGGATTTTTCTTGTTCCCTCAACCAGATGTACTATCAGGTTCTGCAATAGACATCTAATTGTGCTAAATAATTTATTTCTGTACAACCAAGCTCTGCAAAATATTCTAACCTACAACTGATCATTTGCACAGGTCCTGACTCATCAATGGACCCATCATTTATTTAAAGGGTCAATGTAAAATTATAAATGATTACAATTGTATATAATAAAGATTGCTTTTTAGAGTATGGTGAAATCTACAGTAATTCAGTTCACTCAAATACATAACTGTGCTGAAACATTGTCCAGGTTTATTGAAAAAGGATGAAAGTATTTATGAATCAAATGTATGGTGATGGCTCAGCTCTATGACCCCTTTCCTGTGGGTGGATGAACCTGTGTTTAGTCCAGACTGAATAGATGCTGCGAAAAAAAAAGTCCAACTTTTGGTGTTTTCCCACCAGTTTCATGACATTTCTCCAAAATGGGGGAATTGGGGAGAAGACAAAGACTCCACCTCACCCAGCCTTACACACCCACACGACAGTGTCACACTGACGTAGGAGGGCAACATCATCAGGAAGCGGAAATTCCGGTCAGCTGCATAGATACCGCACGTGGAAGGAGAGGACGCCGAGGCGGCGTGGAGGGACAATATCGGCGATCAGCGTGCAACTGGCCGGAGCGAGCCAGAGCCACAATATGAGAAGGTAAACCAAGCGATTAACGTAGCTTAAAGGAGGAGAGTACACTGAAAGCATTATCAGAATATTGGCATATTGAGGTTAAAAGTATTGCACAAAAAGGATTGCATGGGAGAGTGTTTTAATTGAGCAGGATTAGGTGGCGCCGAATATTATGTTAGGTAAGGGGTGGGCACACAAAAACACCCCAACCACTTGAATAGAGCTGTATTGCACTTTTCTAGAAACTGATTAGGCAGGATCACCACTGTGCATGGAAAGCATAACTACTTAACTCCCAGAATCCACATGAAACGTGTTCACATATTCTACAGTGGAGATATTAAGTATTTGATTCTCTGCCGACTTTACAAGTTTTCCGACCAGGTCTGTAATTTTTATCGTTGGTACACTTTAACTGTGAAAGACAATCTTTAAAAATAAAAAAGGGATAAATTTTTACATAATTAATTTTGCATTGTTTTGCATAAAATAAGTATTTGATATAATAGAAAAACACAACTTAATTTTTGGTATAGAAAAATTTACTATTACAGAGGTCAGACATTTCCTGTAGTTCTTTACCAAGTGTGCACACACTGCAGCAGGGATTTTTGCCCACTCCCCCCTACATCTTCCCCAGATCTTTCAGGGCTGTCACTGAGCAACATTGAATTTCAGTTCCCTCCAAAGATTTTCAATTGGGTTCAGTTCTGAAAACTGACTAGGTCACTCCAGGACCTAGAAATGCTTCCTACAGAGCCACTCCTCACTTGCCGTGGTTGTGTGTTTTGGGTCATTGTCATGCTGGAATACTCAGCCAAGACCCATCTTCAATGCTCTTACTGAGTAAAGGAAGTTGTTGGTAAAAATCTTACTTATCCATCCTCCCTTCAATACAATGCAGTTGTCCTGTCCCATTTTCAGAAAAGCACTACCAAATTATGATGTTTACAATCCCATGCTTCATAGTTGTGATGGTGTTCTTGGGGTTTAACTGATCCTTTTTCTTCCTCCAAACATGCTGAGTAGAGTGGATACCAAAAAGTCATATTTTGGTCTCATCTGACCACAATACCTTCTCCCATGCCTCCTTTAGATCATCTAGGTGGTGATTGGAGAACTTCAAAATGGCCAGGACATGGGCTGGAATAATCAGGGGTACCTTGCGTGCCCTGCAGAATTTCAATCCATGATGGCATAGTATTTTACTAATGGTAATCTTTGAGACTAAATAACAAATAAATTATGTAAAAATCATACAATATGTAGCCACCAGCACTGGATGTGAAAGCCTGAGCTCGGCTATCACTTAAGCCTGGCTCCAGGAGGAATTTTGTGAGCACAGTTCCTGTGCACGTACAATAATCAGAACCTATTGGAATGTTCATTTGTTGGAAAAATAGGGCAAAATAGGACAAATTCTCAAAAATACACCAAAGTGAAAACTTCTACAAAAACTTTCTTCTGGGGAGGAATGAAGTGAGATGCACCCAAAAATTTCAACTTTTAGTAAAAGTAGCCCAGACTGTGAGCTTCTCAAGTTGACACCACTTCTGTTCCAAACGGCTTTTGGGACCTTGGATGTACAGTAGGTGGTGAGTGCATAAGACTAGAGACAATGCTAAGTTTAAGTGTATTTTTTCTCTTTTTCTTTATTTTAGTACAAGTAGCATTTCTTGAATTTGTATAACACATCTGAACAAGTAAAAAGAAGTTAAAAGTGGCACAAAACACATTGAGAATAACAAGCAATTAGTAAAGCCACTGAAAAGGATAAAATTACCCCAAAGAAGTGGAGAAACAGCAATGTTGAATCAGGCTTAAGGACCTTTTATCAGCATTTACTATACTTAGATGAATACTACAATATCAAAATATTAAAATCCCACCAAGGAGAATATCTGCAAGGAGTTTGTTTGTTTTCCCCGTGTTTGTGTGATTTGCTCCGGGTTCTCCAGTTTCCTCCCACACTCCAAATACATACTGATAGGGAATTTAGAATGTGCGCCTCCAATGGAAACAGAGTTGATGATGTATGTAAAGCGCTATGGAATTAATGGAGCTAAATAAGTGAACACATTTTAATAATAATAATTATTATTCATTTTTAAAACCAGGATCAGGTTTTAAACTGCATATTGGGACCCATAGAAAAATAATACCGTATATACTCGCGTATAAGCTGATTTCAGCCCAAATGCTGAAAGTAACCCTCGCTATGAGTATATACGCCGAGTACACAGGCCGCCCGCCCCCACCATCAGTATCCAGGGCCCCCCCTTGCCCGCCCAAACCTGTAAAGTAAGATCATTATACTTACACCTGTGGCCGTCCCCTCTGCCGACATCGCGCTCCTCCGGCTTCATCCGTCTTCTTCCGGCTTCCTCCGATGGGCGCAGGCAATGAAGTCATTGTCTGCGCAGAGGAGGAAGCCGGAAGAAGTCAGATGAAGCGGAGGAGCGCGATGTCGGCAGCGGGGACGGCCACAGGTGTAAGTATAATGATCTTACGTTACAGGTTTGGGCTGCAAGGGGGGGCCCTGGATACTGATGGGGGGGCGCCTGTATACTGATGGTGGCGGGCGGGCGGGCGGGCTGTATACCTTTGGGGCTGCTGCTGTATATACCTCTGGGGCTGCTGCTGTATATACCTCTGGGGCTGCTGCTGTATATACCATTGGGGCTGCTGCTGTATATACCATTGGGGCTGCTGCTGTATATACCACTGGGGCTGCTGCTGTAACACTGCTGGGGCCTGTATATACCACTGGGGAGGCCTGTATACCACACTGCTGGGGGCTGTATACCTGTGCTGGGGTCCACCCTCGGCTTATACACGAGTCAATAGGTTTTACAAGGTTTTGGGGGCAAAAGTAAGGGGGTCGGCTTATACACGGGTCGGCTTATACGCGAGTATATACGGTAACTAATTTGTAAACATATCAAGGTGTTCTGATAAGGCCATTAAAAAGGGTAACACATTTATTTCACTGTTTGAGAGTTGAGTTCGTATTTCTTAATTACAGAAAAACACACAAGTCGTTTGGCCGCTTATAAGAAAGCTTTGGGTAACTCAATTTGAATAGACTAATTGCAAAATTAGATACATCAAGCTGTTTCTTTGCCAGGTGGTAGTGTTTTTGTAACAAGACGTGCTTTTATATTGTGTCAGAGTCTAATTAAAAACCCTTCTTGGAGGTGAAGGACCCAGCTGACCCATATTTTCTGATAAATAGGCCAAGCAATCACGGAAGGTATATTTACAAAGTACAGTACCAGCTAATAAAATCAGCCTGTGCTGCATATATTGTCTAAAGCTTACATATACATTGTACTTCTTTTAAGAGGATCACACATGATTAAGATTTCTATCTCTTCTTCTTAGTAAGCAAATACCAAGTCTTAATCATTATATAAGAGTCCTTAAAACATATGTAGTTTAACACTGAAACATTACTAGTGTGTCTAGTAATACTATTATTTTGCCTAAAACAGTCATAAACAAACAGACGCCTCTTAAATTACTCTTTGTGCCGAGATTAGTTAATTTTTAAAGTTCCATCTCAGAGTCTTTTATTTTTGTTTCACTATCCATTAGCCATCAGTAATGTATGTTCAGTATATTTATTAAACTTAGAGATTAGTCAATAAATTCGAAAGGAACTGAACTCTATTCAAATCTTACAATCTTTCCGCTTGGATTCAATAATTCAACAATCAAGTAGCCAAAAAAAAGGTTAAAAATTGAAAAAGTCAAGTCTTGTAGGTGATGTGTTGAAAAATAGTTAATTCAAACATTTTAGCATCTCTGACTAAAGCAAAATTGTGATAGATAGATAGATAGATAAAAGACAAGAATTGCAGCACACTGTTACTACCAAACATAAGTATGTGTAGATGTCTAGATGTAATTAAAACCTAGATATTTGAGAAAAATAAAAAACTGTTTTTTTTTTTATTAAACTCAGATAGAAATGTTCTTTTTTACTTATACTTTATAAAGTAAGGTTCTTGGTGCACCTTAAGATCACCTTGCCAAGGGCGTGGCCTAGGTCCACATGAGGAAGGTCGCATAAGCCAGGAGCTCCCGGGCCCCCGGGAGATTACAGCGTTTTAACCAGCTTCCCAGACGACCATCACGAGCAAAAATCCCTCCGGTAACACCGTGAACCGTCCGAGCACCGATGGGGAAGGTGAGACCGCAGCATTCCGCGCTCCCTAAGCGTGTGTCAGACTATTTTACAGCGGGCCCCCATGACTCAGCTCTCGCTTTCAAGATGGCGCCTCCCTCCCCCAGGGCTGAGCGCGCTTCCCGCCGAGAGCAGCAAACGCTGGAGACCGGCACTAGACAGCTCTCTGCTGACTCCCCGGTCACCTATGCCCTAATGAAGTCTCTCATGACAGACTTACTTGCCGATCTGCGGACTTCTCTCCAGGATGACATGCGGGAGATGGTGGAGGAGTTGCGGGGCGAAGTGACGGAGCTGGGCGGGAGAACAGATCGCCTTGAAAGTAAGATGGCTGAGCTGGTCAGTTCCCACAACGATCTCATCGACGACCATGAGTGTCTCCAGGACGATATGTTGGCGTCGCAGGCCAAGGCTTATGACATGGAAGACCGGAATTGACAGAACAACGTCCGTCTCCGGGGCGTCGCTGAAGCGGTCCCGGATTCTGATCTTTGGGGTCTTCTTACCGACTTTCTGAAGGAGGTCCTCCCTGATTTAGATCCTCGAGACTTCAAAATTGATCGCATACACCGACTCCGAAAACCATCTGGAGTGTGTTCTGAGCTGCCTAGAGAGGTCATAGCGAGGATCCACTTTTTTGAGACAAAAGAGGACTTCTTAAGAGCTTTACGTCGATCACCGACACTCTCGGATCGGTTCGCCGACCTAGAAGTTTTTCCGGATCTGTCGCCAGAGACTTTAGCACTACGCCGTGCCTATAAACCGTACACCGCCATTCTCCGAGACCAGAACATCTCGTACCATTGGGGTCGCCCGACTCGTCTTATTGTTCCACGGAACGACACCTTCCACGTATGCCCATCACCGTCACGAGCAGCGGCGCTGCTGCAAAAATGGGACTTACTCCCGTCGGACTTTGTTGCTCCGACCTCGCAAAACCGACGTGATCTGCAAGAGCAGTGATCCAAGTCCCGTTTGCGACGCAAGAAGGTGGATCCGGAGTGGGATGTCGCCTGACTTTGATTAGTTCACATACTGGCCGTCTGGGCCGAAAATCCTTTGATGTTTCTCCTGGGGCTCGCCTTCCTGGCCACTGCGTGACTCCTTTCAGGTCGTAGGACTCACTTCTTTTCTCCCTTTTCTCTTTACTTTTATCGTCTTCTTTGCCCCCCTTACGATTTTTTCTCCTCTCTATCTCATTTTTCAAACTCTGGTCCTGCGACCGAAAGGTGACGCTGCCCCCTTCGAGCAAATTTTTACGCTCTTACCTGCGATGTTTTTGCATCGCAACAGCGTCCTCACTATGACGCTGTACCCTTTGGGTCCCTCATTGGAACCCTTTTGTTTGTTTATGTTTTGTTTGCTTTATCTGTTTCTGATTTCTGGCTTTGCTGCCCTGCTCCCCCGGCCATATTGGGCACCGGTGGTAAGGGCTGATGTTTGTGCCAGACTGCTGTTTGTTCCCCTCCTTCCCTCTCCCCTTTCCTTGATGCAATTATTACCTCACATGTATTTGCAATTGTGGTTATGCTATTGTTTTTTTATTAACCATGCCTGTATCCGTCTTAGCGCTTAATGTTAACGGGCTCAACTCTCCCCAAAAGAGATTGCTTTTACGAGCTCAACTCAAAAAATCTCATGCGGGTGTAGTCTTCCTTCAGGAGACGCACCTCCTGGTGGGAGACAATAAGCGTGTGGCATCCCCGCACTACCCGCACCAATTCTTTTCCAATGCTGGTGGGAAGAGAGCGGGGGTGGCAATCTTTATTAGCTCATCTCTCTCATTTGATTTGATCAAGACTGTTTCTGACCCTGAGGGCAGGTTCCTCTTGCTTATTGCCAAACTGAATGGAGTACTCTACTCCTTACTGGCTGTCTACTCCCCCAATGAAAATCAACTTAAATTTATTAGAAATCTACTGGAGACCTATATGCCGTCTGTGGAGGGCCATGCGCTGGTAGCTGGTGACCTTAATGCCCCACTAATTAAAAGTATGGACTGTTCCTCCCCTAACTCCTACCGCACAGACCTATCTCCTGTTATCTCCTCAGCGGGGCTTCATGACGTTTGGAGGTATCTTCATGGTAATGAGCGAGACTACACGTTTTTCTCCCCCAGACACAAAACCTTTAGCCGGATTGATTTCCTTTTAGTAAATAACTCCCTTCTCCCTCTCTGTCTGTCAGCAGATATAGACGTCATCTCTTGGTCAGATCATGCTCCCCTTTCCCTGCTGATCGCGGATTAATCGCCACGCCTTCCTAGGGCCCCCTGGAGACTGAATGAGTACCTGCTCACCTCCCCGAAAAACCAAGAGATTCTGTCTTCTCACATCACAAAGTTTTTTGAAATGAATGACACACCCGATATTGCTCCAGATGGTTTATGGTTCGCTCACAAAGCGGTTATCCGCGGGCATTGCCTAAAAATGGCAGCCCACTCTAAGAAACTGTTTACTAGCTCTCTTACCTTGCTGACAGAGGAGGTCAAGTCTCTCGAGAGGGCATACTTATCTACCTCTGACCCAAACACCCTTGCCGCACTTTCTGATGCGCGCTCTCGTTTACGCACCCTCCTCCTTTCAAGGGTTGAACATCAGCTGAAGAAAACACGTGCCCACTTGTATGGGATGGGCGACAGAGCCGGCACCCTCCTAGCGCGTAGGGTCAAGAAACTAGAGAGGCGCTCTAGAATCTCCTCTCTTCTTTCTCAATCTGGTGACCATATCCGCAACCCGATTCAAATTGCAGAACAATTCCGTGATTACTATTTTGACTTATATAACCTCTCCAATTCGCCTTCTACTCCCCAACCCTCTTCTGATGCTATTTCTTCTTTCCTCTCATCTCTTCATCTTCCTAGCCTATCCACCGAGCAGCAGACGCACCTAAACAGGCCTTTTTCCTTAACGGAAGTTTTGGATGCGATCCGTTTGTCCAAAAAACGCTCTGCTCCTGGGCCGGATGGTTTTTCTTACCTGTATTATTCCTCCTTTGCTCACCAGCTGGCTCCCCGTTTACTGGACCTCTTTGGGTTCTGGCAACGAGAGGGATGTATTAGGCCGGAAGGTCTGACCGCGGCCATTTCTACCATCCCCAAACCTGGTAAGTCTCCTACGCTCCCAGGCAACTACCGGCCAATAGCTCTTTTGAATTGCGATATTAAGCTTTACGCAAAGCTGCTGGCGGACCGTCTCCAGACCGTCATCTCCTCCCTGATTGCCCCAGATCAGGTGGTCTTTATTCCTGGTCGGCAGGCAAGAGATGCGACTCGGAGGGTTGTGGACCTCTCAGAGATCCTTGAGCAGAGAGGGACCCCCAGTGTTCTTCTTTCCCTTGACGCCGAGAAAGCGTTTGATCGAGTGCACTGGGGGTATCTGGCAGCTGTTCTTGATAAATTTGCCTTCTGTGGCAGTATCCGCTCTGGAATATTTGCATTATATTCCTCTCCTCGTGCCTATGTGAAGGCGGGGGGGTTTTCCTCTTCCACCTTTGACATAACCAACGGGACAAGACAGGGCTGCCCCCTCTCTCCTCTTATATTCGCTCTGGTGATGGAACCGCTGGCGGCGGCTGTTAGAGCGCATCCTGATATCTCTGGAGTGATCATGGGCCAATTTGAACATAAAATTTCTCTGTATGCGGATTATGTCCTTCTCGTTTGCACGAATCCTTTGGTTTCTGTCCCAGCTGTGGTCTCTCTCCTTTCGACATTCTCCGCTATCTCTTTCTATAAATTAAATCTTACTAAATCCTCTTTATTCCCTATAAACCTGCCCCCGCCTGCGCAATCTGCACTCCGCTCGCAGTTCTCTTTCCTGTGGGCCTCCAGTGGCTTCAAATATTTGGGCATCCAAGTTGTCTCTACCCCGATAATGGCTAAGACTAACTGCGAAGAGATGGTCTCCTTGCTGAAATCTCTCTGCGCTGAATATACTAAGGCCCAGCTGTCTTGGATAGCCAGAATAAATCTAGTTAAGATGATGATACTACCTAAACTAATTTATATGTTCAGATAGTGGTTCCCCTGGCCCTCCCCAGAAGATACTTGAGTCTGTTTCAATCCCTACTTGGGAAATTTGTGTGGTGTAACAAACCTCACCGTGTAGCTCTATCGTCGCTCTCCTTGCCTACCGCCTTGGGGGGCTTGGGGATGCCGGACATCCTGACATATTACAAGGCTATACACTTGGATGTTGCCAAAATCTGGTGGTCCATGGAACCGCCCTTTGGATGGCTCCAGATTGAATCTGCTCTTTCTCCTTTTCGCTCTACAACTGTTCTCATGGAGATGTCTTATCTCTCGTCCTGTCCTCCCTCTACACCCTTGAAGTCTATGCAAGCCCTGATGGCAGTTTGGTATCCTTTGGCGAAGATCCATTTCCCTTTCTTCTCCAAGTACATTTCTATACAAGCTTTGGAGTCCAGTATGGTGGACATTTCTCTTCGAGACTGGAGGGAGGCGGGCATTCTGCTTCTATCGGACATTTTCTCTGGGAATGGAATGACCCCCTTTTCTACTCTGCAATCCAAATTTCCCCTCCCCGCCAAGGCCTGTTTTTTGTACTTACGTGTTAGACACTTTCTGAATTCCTGCTCGCTTCCATCGTGGGACCCCTCCTCAATTGACTTGACTCTCCAATCCCTCTTTAAACAGTCAGGATGCTCCCAGCGAGGTGTATCTATCATCTATAAAGCCCTAACTGCGGCTCGTGCATCTTCCAAGCTCCCCTACATGACCCCTGGGAAACCAAACTTGAATTTTCAGCCTCTCTTGAGGACTGGCACAGAGCCTCGAATCACGTTGCCAAATACACTCGATGCGTGAACCACCTGGAGCAATTCAAGAAGCTAACTATGGGTTGGTATCTGACCCCTTCTCGCCTGGCGAAGTTTGGTCGCTCGGCTTCCACTTCCTCTCCCCTCTGCTGGAGGACTTGTGGTTCACCGGGTACTGACGCACATGTCTGGTGGACCTGCCCCCATATTCGGCCCTACTGGATGTCTGTTGAATCACTATTATATTCACTGACAGGCCTGCGGTTCAGCCTTTCTGCCCCCTTGGCACTGCTGGGCATTGGCCTACACTCATTACCCTCTATTCTGCGCCCTATGATCTCTATTGTCCTTGTAGCGGCACGCTTGTCCATTGCTGAGAAATGGAGATCTCCTTCGGTTCCGACGCTTACTGAGACCATTACTCGCCTAAACGCCCACCTGACTCATGAGGTTCTGCTGGCGCATGACCTCCCACACAAGACAAAGGTCCTTAACCGGTGGGACTCGTGGATTTCATCTACTCATAATACTGTTTCCATCCCAGACTAGTGTGCACACTACTACAGATGTTACCTTGTTTGAGAGCGATAGCACTCCTCTCTTCAGTTGAGCCCCTCTCTCTCTCTCTTTGAGTGGTTTTTGTATTGCTAACATTGCTTATATGTGATATCTTATTAATGCATTTCTTGATTACTACTGCACTTCCCCCCCTACCCCTTCCTTTCCCCACTGGTTGCTGATTATTCCCCCCCCTGCCCCTTTTCTTCCCCCCCTCTCCTATTCCCTTCCTTCCTCTTATTGGGTTCTCTTTAGTTTCTTTTATGTATGTTTTGATTTTAGGCTGTTGTGGCCTGCCTGTTCCCATTTTGTAACATGACTGGATTTTGAATAAAAAACAACTGGTTTAAAAAAAAAAAAGATCACCTTGCCGTGGTTGATGGGCAAACATCTATTGGACAATATATGCACCAAGAACCTTGCCTTATAATATAAGCAAAAAAAATTCCAACTGAGTTTTATTTTTCTCAAATATCAAGATTTCTATTCAATATAGACATCTATACATGCATATGTTTGGTAGTAACAGTGTGCTGCTGCAATTGTTTTTCGTTATCTATTATCACAATTTTGCTTTAGTCAAAGATGCTAAAATGTTTGTACTTAACTCTTTTTCAACACATCACCTACAAGACTTGACTTGTTGCCTAATAAATCACACCTCTTGACATGTCCCATTGAAATTAGAAAATCAGTGTTATATACAGTATGTTGCCGGTCTGTAGTTTTGTTGTTTTGGCTAATCAGTATATTTGTATATTAAAAATATCATCAATAATAATAGATTTGGTTGTTGGCAAAGCAGGAAGTTCAATTTGTATGGTCAGATTAACCCAATTTATGGTCAATACTAGAGATGAGCAAACCTTTCAAGGTTCAGTTCGGGTCGCCAAACTTCCCAATATTGAGCAAACCTGTTAAGGTGCTTTCAGTTTGCAAAGATCTGGAGCGAACATTGCTGTGGTCCGATACAATTGGTGCTTGGCCTAGTGCAAGCCATGTGCAGTGTTTGAACTGGGCACTGGGCTTCAAAGCAATTTTTGGGCGTAGTGTGTGTCCAAAATTATTTAAAAAACTAAACCACCTTTCCACTCCTGGAACTGTTTTACTTTTGTCTGGCTGTATGTGGGTTGAGAGCTGAATTGCCAATTAGTGATTTCCATTGAGGTTTGGGTCAAATTCAGGGTTAAGAACAGTGCGCCAAAAAGGTCATCTGCACTGCCCGAACTTCAAAAAGTTCACTCATCTCCACTCAATACCTAACCAAATGGCACAGAGAATCTGGTACACAAGTGAATGCAGAGTATTTTATTACACACAAATCCAAACACATAAAATACATACCGTATGTAGTTTTTATAACATAAAGTTTAGTTATATAACTCAAAGCAAAACTGGCTGTGAAAAATGATAAATGTGTAAATCGAACAGATTGGAGGGCAGCAAGAAGAACTCAGCCAAACAAGTTGTTCCAAGAAAGAATGTGAGCTGATTACTTGACACATATCCAATCATGAAATGACCTGTGCGGCCAGGTACATCTTGCTGTGTTCAACAGCTGCGCTTTGGTAAATGTTGAAATGCTGTTCAGATCATAAAATTCTTAAAATGTCTCAAACTGAGATGTAATGAAATCTTTAAATAAGTAAAAGCCACAGAAAATAAAATCACTCTATATCCAATAATTATTTCAGAAAACGCAAATACCAATTTTTAAATTGACTTCTTACCCATTAAACGTAAATTAAAATACTTATATTAGGCTTCATTGGGATAAGCATATGTTGTTATGGGCAGGGTGGGTAGAAGTGGGTGAGTGGACTTACTGCTCCATGGTGTGAAGTGCCAAAGGGCTGGGATACTCAGACTGCTGAGCAGGGTATAACTATGATTGCTATGACGCAGCTGTGGCCTTGGCTTCGCATTGAAAGAGGGTTGCTATACAAGGAGTGCAGAGTTTAGAAAGGCAAAAATAAATAAAAAGAAAGAAGAAAGTTTGTGATGCCAGTTGGGATGTTCAACCAGGATGTGGAAGACACTGCAGGGGTTCCCTAGAAGGTAGATGGTGACAGCAATACAGTTGGTTAACCGAACCCAACCAGGGCTTGCTCCCAGGAAAGCTTATAATAGATGTGTGGTGCAGTGGGAGATGGGATGGTCACTTTGCCATTTACTGAATAGTCCAAACAGACCAACAAGACACAGTACTTCTTTCCCAGGCTTTCATTCTGGCTTGTCTGATGGGGGCTTGATCCTCTGCTGGTGAATAGTGTTGCCTACTGCTGCTACTCTTTTAATCATAAGGGTTTTCAGAGCCTGAAACTAGTGATACCACTTCACTCTTCTTCTAATGCATTTCCTCCAGTTGGACAGGCAAAGTGGCTCCAGTGGGCATCCCATGCCTGGGGCATGTCCCTGCCCCTATAAGTTACTATGCCCCTGGGAACTTAAGTTGCTGCTGGGTGGTAAGGACCCACACAGCTTCTCAGGTTCTTTCACCTGACTTGGGAAGTCAGGGTGACCTGGGGACTGAGGTCCCAACATGCAGCAATCCTTCAGGGAGGCTTCCCAGCCCCTTCATCTTGGACATCTCATCATGCTCAACTGCCCTAAACTGACTTACTACACCAGCTCTTCCCCATCACCAGAGAGTGTGTCACATGCCCAACCCAGGCATCATATGCACATCTCCTTATAAGGGCTCAGGCATCCTGGGTATATGCTTCAACCTCCAGCAAAAAAATCTTTACCCCCATCAGAATAACAGTACAATACAATATGACATGCAGTATTTTTCTGTAGTGACCAGACTCGGGGAAGCCACAATAGGATCCAGGCTGACACTGTGAAGAAGGGCATAACTAAGTGGCTACAAGGTGTTCACTAGGGCCTCTCGAGGTGAGGTTAGGCTTGTACCACAGGTAGTCACCAGATATCACTCCAGGGCAGTTCCCGGGCATCAGCTGCTGGGTCAGGGAAATAGGAATCAAAGTGGCACCAATTTTTTCTGATAACATCCCAGTGGAAACAACAGAACTTAGTAACATCTTCTCGGCACATGGCGTATATATACGCCCTTGGCAGCCTCCATCCCTTTGATATGAGCTCACTTGAAAATAAAATTATTAAGAAAAAAAATACACATATTTGGTATTGCCATGGTAAGAAATGCTTGATCTATCAAAACATAAAATCAGTTAATCAGATATGTAAACTGTGTAATTGAAAAAAAGTCAAAACACCCAAATTATGTTTTATTGGTCGTTGCAACATTGCTATAAAATGCAATAATGGGCGATCAAAACATTGCATCTACCCAAAAATGGTACCATTAAAAACGTCATCTATAGCTGCAAAAGATAAGCCATCACACAGTCCCAGCTCCAAAATAATGAAAACGCTACAGTCGCGGAAAATGGTGCAAAAGCGCAATTCTTTTTCTTAGAAAACGTCTGAATTTTTTTCACGACTTAGGTAAAAGTATACCATATTTTTTTGATTATAAGATGTACTTTTGTTCCCCCAAATTTTGGGGGAAAGTGGGGGGTGCGTATTATAATCAGAATCTACTGGTACTGGGGGGTGGCTCTAGAGTAGTGTCCGGGGGCTGGAGGAGGCTGGCTGCTGGCTGGAGCAGGCTGGCTGCAGAGACAGCGGGAGGTCACGTGACCCTGCTCATTATACTCATTTAATATGCACTGGACTCACCTCTGTCTACCTCTCAGTGCTGAAGTTGCGCTGGGAGATTGACAGGGGAGTGGTGCATATTATGTGGGCCTGCTCTCATTCCCCCCACCTTGGATAAGGCCCCCTGTCTTGCACTCACCCCCACCCTAGATATGGCCCCAGTTGTGAATTCATACCTCCACGGCCCTGTCACTTATTAGGTCACCATGCTGGCATGCACCCGGTAAAATAATAAACAGCTGATTACTTACCCTCCAGGGCTCGGCACTCACTTCTGGTCACTTTCATCCTCTATGCTGGTATCCGATCATGTGACCGGGCCCACAGCGATGATGTTATATGCCTAGATATGCCCCTATCACATGATTGGAAGCTGCCGGGCACAGAAACAGGGAGAAAGCGGGGAGATGTGAGCACCGAGCACTTGAGAGTAAGTTATCAGCTGTTTATATTACCGGGTGCATGCTAGCATGGAGACATAATGAGTGACAGGGTCATGGAGGGGGTGAGTTCACAACAGAGGCCATATCTAAGGTGGGGGGAGGTGAGTGAAGGACGGGTGGCCATATCCAAGGTGGTCGATGAGTGCAAGACAGGGGGCCATATCCAAGGTGGGGTGGCTATGTACCATCACTAAGGGCCATAGCCTGGATGGGGGAGTTGTGTGTACCATCACTGGGGGCCATATGCAGGATGGGGCTGCTATGTATGCCATCACTGGGGGCTAAATTCAGGATGAAGGGCTATGAGTACCATCACTGGGGGCCAAATCCAGGATGGGGGCTAAGTGTACCATCACTGGGGGCCATATTCAGGATGGCGGGCTGTGTGCCATCACTGGAGGCCATATGCAGGATGGGGTCTATGTACCATCACTGGGGGCCAAATCCAGGATGGGGGGCTATGTATATCATCACTGTGGGCCATATACAGGATAGGGTCTATGTACCATCACTTGGGGCCAAATCCGGATAGGACTATGTGTACAATCACCAGGGGCCATATGCAGGATGGTGGACTATGTGTACTATCACTTGGGGCCATATGCAGGATGGGGGCTATGTACCATCAATGGGGGCCATATGCAGGGGGCTATGTACCATCACTGGGAGCCATATGCAGTATTGGGGCAATGTACCAATACTGGGTGCCATATGCAGGATTGAGGGCTATGTACCATCACTGGGGGCTATATCCAGCATGGGGGGCCTTGTACCAGTATGGAGGATGTATATACCAGGATGGGGGGCATGTACCAGGATGGGGACATATATACTGTTTGTAAGACGCACAGTGGCATTATAAGATGGACCCCATTTCACATAAAAAAATATTTTCCTTCACCAAATTTGGGGGTGCGTCTTAACATTAGGTGCGTTTTATAAAGGAAAAAATATGGCACGTTTAGTATCTACGAGCTTGTACTGAACTGAAGCATCATAATGACATCAGTTTTACCATGTAGTAAATATGGTGAATAAACCTCCCCCCCCACCCCGAAAAAAAGAAAATAAAATCATGTAACTTGCAAAGTCATAACACTTGGAATATTCTTCCTGTTTTTCAGTACACTATATGGAAAAATAAACAATGCAATTCAAAAGTACATCTTGTCCTGCAAAAAACTAGCCCACATATGTCTATATTGATGAAAAGATAAAAAATGTATGGCACTTGGAAGAGGGGGAGGGAAAAACTAAAATTGTAAAACAAAAAATCGCCCAGGGGTGAAGGGGTTAAAAAAATCAATTATGTTTACTTTGCCTAGTGCTTTTATGTCTCCCTTCACTGGTCCTCTACTGATCTCTATCCTCCTGTAGTGATGTCTCTACCTATGTGAAGATTTAAAACACCAACTGTTGTTTTTTTCTTGGATTTACAGATTTTGATGCAAATCCTTGGGTAATTATTTGCAAAATTAGTAACAATTTGGGTTTTTCACTGACGTGGACTTCTCAGTGAAATTAATTAGCAAAATCCATAGCAAATCCATGACTTAAAAGAAATAATTGACAGGCTGCAAGCTTAAAGGGGAGATGCCACCCACCTTGCAGGCAACATCTTACACAACAGGAAGGGCTTAGCAGAGTGATATATAGTTTGACGAGAAAACATTCATTATAACATGTAGTTTTGAAAGTTTACCCCTCTGCTCTTTGTAGGATTGTCGGTCAAGTGGGCAGTCCTATGAGTGATTGACACCTTTCTCAATGCACTCTTATAAAAAGAGAGCTGACAGTCCTTGATAGAACCGCCCACTGGACTGAAAATCCCAGAAAAAAAAATGAGAAAAACGCACCATATGCTAAATGTTTTCTCACAAAACAATAAATGAAACTACTCTACTGCCCCTACTCTAACATGAAGCCTGCAGATTGGACTGCATTTTGATGACAACATGTTCCCTTTAACACTAGAAGTCCAGAGACGGGTCATTTGACCTTTTTACAATTGAAAACCAAGGATCCTTTAAATTCCCGGGACTTCTAGTGTTAAAGGGAACCTGTAATGTGCTTTATTATTATTAAACCGCCCTAAATGTTACTTAAATCATGTAGTGTTTATTAGCAACCTGATTTTTTTTTAATCATTGTATTTAACCCAAAAAAGCACTTCAGATACTTAGATGTTTTCAATAGCTAGCGGACAACAACAGTCAAGCAGCTATCCGACTATGTGACCATAAGGAGCAGAGCTAAGCAGGCCCAGTACTTAGCTCCAGCCATGGTCGTAACATCACACAGGTCCTTGTAGAGAGCATTAGATGAATTTCGGCATGTTTTCAGTTGATTAACATGTTTGCTAACCCCTCAGATAACTGTTTGGGCAGCTAACTAATAAAAACCTCTAATGGCCACTTTACACGCGGCAACAGGAAGATAGAAAACGGCAGGTGTCGGAGACAATTGTACCTTTTACCTTCAAAACACCTTGCAGATACCTGAATTACACGCAGCCACTTCAAGGTGTTTTGAAGGTAAAAGGTACAATTGTCTCCGACACCTGCCGTTTTCTATCTTCCTGTTGCCGCGTGTAAAGTCAATAGGGTATAATGGTGTGCACACCGCGTAGGTGGTGAGTGGAGGTGCCAACTAACAGGATTTCTTCAATCCCAGTAAATACAAATATGGATACAAAGTTGCACACTCCTTTAGATGTTTGTGATGCAAGGTTTATTATGAACAGTTAATGGCCACAGATGTCAACGCGTTTCGGCTTTAACCAAAGCCTTGATCACGACAATTGGCAGGTGTGGGTCATGGAATGTTCTAGGATAAGATTGGAAAGAGGCGTCTTTCCTTGGTGGGAAACGCATGCGACTAAGGTGGTTCTCTTTATTTCAATAATTCCAAACTGGAATTAAGCGCTTTTCACAGGTTTCTTGTAAGGATAGGTCCGCACCCCTTTTCAGTCTGTAGTAATGACCGCGTGTAAAGTGGCCATAAGGTATGTGCGTACATATTTTGCTGCTTATTTGGTGCATACACACAACAGATCTGCACTTAATATGCAGCAGTGTGTTTCACAGCTATGTTTAAGGGATATATGAAGTCTTGTCCCAACGATGTGCTTTCTTACAGCAATTATGCTGCGTATTTTAATGCGGGAAAATCTGCAGCATGTTAATTCTTGCTTTGGGTTCTCCATAATAAATACGCAGTTCCCTGTCTCTCTATCTCGCCCAAGGCGAGATCCTCCTCACCGAGAGGGCTTGTGCCCTATATTAATTGTGTAAATTGATTAAATTTACTGGGAACATGTATATAATTTTTGGGGCTGGTAAGGGGCTATACGATTGTTTAAAAACTACTACTTTGTTACAAAAACTGTTTGAAGTCCCATCGGCTTTTGCAGCAAGAGAGGGACTTTTCTGCCTTTTCTACGTAATTTGTACATGAGTGCGAGCTATTCCTATTCTGAAAGTTCTCTACGCAATGAACGGTCACAAGCAGCATAGATTGCGCAAATACCCTAAAACTAAAAACAAGTGGGACATCTAAAATAGACTTATTGACTTAACAAAAGGCACGAAAGGAAAGATGATATAATTGTGAAAAAAGTGCAAAAATCTACAAAACAGGCATTAATGCTTGTAAACCAAGATAAGAAACAGATGGCATTCACCGGATGAATGAAGCTCCTTGTTTATTCAACCAGGGGGGCTGACATCAAAGCAGGGAGAGTGAGGAGTCAGCGGACGACGGTACACTGTTTCACGAGATCTCCACTTCAACGGCCCTACTCAGTGGAGATCCCACGAAACGGAGTGCCGTAGTCTGTCGACTCCTCACTCCCTCTCCCAGCATTGATGTCAAACCCCCTGCTTGAATAAACAAGGATCCTCATTCATCTGGTGAGTGCCTCTGTTTCTTATCTTCCTTTACAAGATTTATCATGTTCACTTGACGTGCAACTCCGGCTCCATGAAATGACCCTCATGTTCATACAGGCAGAACATTATACATGGCTCTGGTGCTCGGTAGTTAACTCTTTGCTTCAGGCATTAATGCACTTAAGAACCATGCACTTTGTGTTTTCTTCTGCTGTTTTCAAGATTTCTGCAATAACATTTTCCATTCAATGGGTGAGCTTACACTTATGTCTAAGAATTATATATGTACATAAAAAACCTTTGAATACTACCTCTAGTTAAAAATAAAAACTACAAAGTGTCCCTGAATCCTTACAAGCAGTAACTAGGTGCCATCTTTCTTCTATTCAGCCTCTCAATTCCTGGAGCATGAAGTAGCCGCCTCTTGCCATTGTCAGACTTACACATTTTGATGTTGCTATTGCTGTCACTTGGTTCCTTAATGAATCCTTCCCCCTTCATTTCTCTGGTGTGCCTGACGTCAATCACAGTGAACAATACTACATTCCATCCCTATTATTCTGCAGAGATATGCTAGTTTAAATCTATACGCTTATAATGGAAGCAGCAATTTTTATTTTGCAAAAAATAAATGATTGGAATTGAAGTTTGCTGGTGTCTGAAGCCAGTGAGAAGTATTTAATTTCTCCTACAGCTGAAAATACCCTGGCACATAAACAACATGCCACCAAAAAAAGAACATGAGAAAAATCACGAGGAAAATAAATCTTGGATTCTTGGCATGACTATGAAATTGGGCACATAGGAGGTACAGAGTGGTCTTATAAACACTTGTAGGTGCCATATATCTACTCTACACGAGTTCTGGTGGGAAAACAAGGTCCTTAACCCCCAAAGTGATTTCTTCAGGTAGCTCCAACATAATTGGAGGAACTAGGGAGGCGCACACCCATAAAATTGACTAATAATGGCGGTCTTTCTTATGCCAGGAATTTCAGTCTCTTACTGAAGTAACATTTCTGGAATGGTGCACAGAGGCTCGCACCACTGTTAAGATGTGCCAAATTTATTAAGTAGCATTGGCCTATTAATGAATTCGGCATGTTTAATCCTGCACACCCTACATTAACTTTTGGGGCAATAATATTTTTATTTTTCTGTTGACATAAGTATATGAGATCATTTTTTATTTTGTGGGCTGAATTGCAGTTTTTAAATGACACCATTTGACTATATAATTTACTGAAAAACTAAAAAGAATGTTAAACATGATGAAAAGGTGAGAAAAAAAATATTCTGCCATGGTGTTTTGGGTATTAGATTTTACAGCATCCTTTGTATGGTAAAAATCAATCATGAAATATGATTTTCAATTTATTAGAATTGTGGAAACACCAAACTTGCTTAATTTAATTATTTTAGTGAATAAATAAAACATTTGTAAAAGAAGAAAAATTATTTTTAACACCATTGACTGAGTCTCATAACTATTTCCAACACGTGCCTACAAACTTGTAATTAGTCAGTCTTCCCATTTGAAGGGTACAAAGTAGTTAGTGTGCTGTTTAGAATCATGTTGTGTAACACCCAGAACATGGAGCAAAGAAAGCTAAGGATAGAGTTGTCTCAGGAGATTAGAAAGAAAAATAAAGGTTTCCTTACTGTTAAACCACAATTCAAAAGCATTGTCTAATTTTCATTAATTGTTATTCAGTACATTAAAAATTGAAATTTACTTTTGTCAGATTCAAGTTATTTCAGTGACCATTGAAGGTTTTTCTTACTTTAACAGAATGGTACAAACAATTTTCTCTCTGTATAAAGTGCAATACAATAGTATTGCAGTATATAGTGAAAATGATGAAGCCCAGTATGGGAGCACAAATATAGCATTCATGGAGGCCTTCAGTAGACTGTCAGCTAGGCTGTCATGGCAACCCTTCTGCATCCCACAATTTCATCACAGTTATTTAAATGCTGCCCTCAGTGACAACTAAATAGCATCAGTGGCATCTAAGTGGTTAAACAGCAAAGATTATAGCTTACTTTTGTTGCTGCTGTTACGGGCAGATGTTGGCTGTGAATCACATGTAGACCCAGGCACAGACGTACAGTTACATCAATTTGTGCCAAGGACTCAAGCCTGCACTGTTATCTTCTGTAGCCTCGTATACACAAAGTGCTAAGTGACAGATGTTCACATAATTTATTCCTGCAGACACCAGGTTAAAGGTAGAAGAAGGCTAAATAGACATTTACAATAGCCACTAAAAAAGGGCTATGCTGTTACCGTAGAAAACTTTAAAAACAAAAATGGACATAAAGTAATTTCACATTGCCCTGGTCCAGCTGGAGTTTGCATGTGTCCTGGGTGGTTACACTAGTTGCAGTAGTGAGCCCCTTGTAGGACTGCCCACTGGACTCAAATACATAAAAACACCTGGCATTGTATAAAACACAAGTTTAAGGGAAACTTTGCTGACAAAATTTATTTAAAATAAATTAATCTTATAAACAACCCTGGCTCTATAACATTCTGCCTACTGATCAGAAACTATTTTTCACATAACGGGATCTCTTTAAACTTGCCAATACTCCAGTTTTTGTTGCCACAGTCCTGAAAAGGGGAATACAAAAAGGGAGGGGCTAAAGTACACCCTGCTCAGGGTGGTCTGGGAAAAGGAGGAGGCCCACCTACCCACCTAATTGGTTGGACTTTTGAGAACCCCATTGGGTGGTATGATTACTAACTCCATACTTATCGTGGTGGATTGACAATGCAGTCATGAAAAATAATTAATTTACAATTTCTAATCTAACATGTCAGATATAAGACAAATAAGTGTCATCATGAACACCAAATTTAGAGGAACACTAGAAGAAACTGATTTACTTAAGGCATAAATCATCCTTTTAATTTTTATTTCATAAGTCAACAGTACATAAAAAATAAGCAACTTCATGAGATATCTGATCAGGCAAATGTGCATCCATCTCTGTCAGAATTAAACAACCATTAACAAAATGTTCAATTCTGAGGTAAAATCTGTATTTAGGGAAGACTTTCCCTTTACTGAGATAGGAGGTGGCAGATGTTCCTATTGAGATTCTATGTAGATAGAAGAGGAATGAGAAGGTGGAGCTCTGTCTTTAGCTCCTCCCTCTGCCTCTAGCTCCTCCCTCCTCCCATTTTCATAGAACATCAGTAACAGCTGTCATCTCCTATAAAAATGGGAGGGAGGAGCTAGAGGCAGAGATCCACCTTCTCATTCCTCTTCTATCTACATAGAATCTCAATAGGAACATCTGCCACCTCCTATCTCAGTAATGGGAAAGTCTTCACTGAATACAGATTTTTATCTCAGAATTGAAAATTTTGATAATGACTGATCAATTCTGGCACAGAAAGAAGCAAATTTGTCTCCTAAGATATATTACAAAATTGCTTACTTTCAAATACTAGGATATGCTATTGTTTTATTAAATAATAAATAAAATATAAAATAGACAGATACGCTTAAAATCTGAACCATCTAACAATTATGTGAAGTTCAAATTTCTGATTAAGGGTCACTGAAATAAGCATTAGTAATTATTATTCTTAGGGCCCTTTCACATCAGCGTTTTTTTCAAATCGCGGCAGATGCGGTGAAAAAAACGCATCTGCCGCGATTACCGCATACCGGCTGCACTTGCGGCGCGGTTGCGGTAAACGCCATACTATGTATAGGCGGACTTGCGGCAGGTGCGGCAAGTGCGGTTTTGGCACTTGCGGCAGGTGCGGCCGCGAAAAAAACCGCGGCTGACAGTATTTTTTTCGCAGCCGCACCTGCCGCAAGTGCCAAAACCGCACTTGCCGAACCTGCCGCAAGTCCGCCTATACATAGTATGGCGTTTACCGCAACCGCGCCGCAAGTGCAGCCGGTATGCGGTAATCGCGGCAGATGCGGTTTTTTCACCGCATCTGCCGCGATTTGAAAAAAAACGCTGATGTGAAAGGGCCCTTATATTAGCAAAATACATATTCAAATTTCAGTAATTATTTAACTTGATTTGACTTATTTAACTTGATCATGCTTAAGAATGGTAAATTTGTAATTAGCGCTAATTCCAATACTTGAATGTGTTGGATTTGTCTATAGCATAAATGTGACAACCATCCTCTGAGAGGCTGAGCTGCTGGCAAGGCAGCACCCCGAGACCCTTTACCCATATACAGGGATCTGGAATTACAGTGGAACTCAGGAGGTATCTGCCCATGATGAGCAGCGGACAGGAGCAAGAAGGTCACCTGGAAAGGAATATTAAATCAGGATCCGAAAACGTAGTCAGGAGTCAAAACCGGGAGGGCAGCAAGGTAGAAAATAGGCAGGGTGTAGAAAGGTCAAAAATCCAGGCAAAGGTCAGAGTCAAAATAGCAAAATACACACAAGCTCACTGGGGAAACCAAGACTATATCTGGCGGACTGCAGGACAGGCTTCAAGCGATCAGTGATCTCACAGCAGGGGGCCGCTCACTGCTATGTGTCACACGTAGCAATATTGCTGGTGAGGTCACCGCAATGTCGCAAAAGATGTAACATTGCGGCGATATCGTTAGCGATATCGCTATGTGTAACGGGGCCTTTAGACTGGTCTGTGTGCTCTCCATTTATTTAATTGGTTCCCACAGACTTGCATTAGCAAGTGAAAGCAGCTGAGGAAAAATTCTCAGATCAGCAGGTTAGAAAAAAGACAGAACGGAGTTTTTAAGTATCCTAAACAATAACCAGAAAAAATAATAGTTCAATAGATGGACTTATTGCAAGTGCTGCTTTTTATTGTTACACCACCAACTGACAAATAAACTGACATTACATTACACATTACATACAATTAAAGATGAAGAGCAGGGGTGCTGAATGAAGGTGACACAGAAAAACTGTCACCACATTTTTAGTGGACATAGGTACAGGATGACCAATAATAACCGTATTCCTGTAAAAATACAGTACACTATGGCACATACAGAACCAGTAAAAACACATGAGATCTCAGAATAATTAGTATGTAGTAACACTGGGCTCAAACAAAAGGAACTTTGTACTGAGAAATAGCATTTGATTCAACCAGAGCTAGGGTGGATGAGGGACTCGGACACCAGGGCTACTGTGTGAGGAGTCACAGATGGTCGGGACCCCGGTGCCGTGCCCTGGTGATCAATTATACCAGATGTTGATGGTAAACGGTGGGGGTCAAAGGGGTTATTTACAGGGGAACGTGACGCCACCTGTAGTGTCTGGTAAGATGGTACCGGCACTTCCAGCCGGCTACTGAAGTGATGGAGGGGGCAGCAAAGTGTGGTACAGCTCCCCAGAGGTGGAGCTTTACCTCAGGGCAGCTGTTGTGGTGAGACGGTGAGGGAGGACAGTGATGGTGATGGTGGTGCAGTTCTTACCCCTCAGCTTGATGATGTTAAGCCCTCTGGGCTACGGCAGGAAGAATAACAGAAAAAGTTCCAGTTTAACTCTGCTTTACTTGGTACCGGTTGATGGCATAACAAGACACAGTACAGTTTGGTTTTAGGGTGTTGTTGCCAATTCAGCGTTTCTCTTATGGAGTCTCTAGATGTCCTCTCTTTGTCTTTCAGGGTTTACTACTTTCTTTCTCTAGATCTTTCAGTCTTTTACCACCCTTGCAGAGCTCCCCCGCCAGTCCTACGGTCTGAATCTAGAAGATAAGGTCTGTGCACTACCCGGTCTGGATAAGGCAAACCAGAACCAAGATACAGAAGGCTCCCTGCCAGCACCGCAGTATATGTCTGACCCTTTTAGTTTCTTCTAGTGTCCTGAACCGATTTTCAGTTCTGAGGGGAGAGGTACCTTGTGGCGCTGTCAGCAACCCGGTCCTGTTGGGCCTGCAGCTCGTCGGCTTTGCAGTCAGGGATAAACTCCTGGCTGCCTCGGTTGTCCGTGTCACCGGTGTCCCCTCAACATGACTAGCTGGCTCCTACCAGCCCTGGCCCGTTGCCTTCTGTCCTAGGTCCCCACATAAAGATGGTGTACCCTCCACTCAGCTGGGCTGCCAGGCCTGACCACTCTGTCTGCCTTCCCAGCACCGTCTGAGGTAAACTGTCAACTGTCACTCTTACTCTATCTTAAGCTCCGCCCCCACCTGTGGAACCTACTATATTACCAGTTCCCCCTACTCTAAGTGGTGCGGTCCTAAGTGAGTGTAGATAACAGACTCCATAAGATTTAAATCCTAAACTAGCAACTTATAATACTACATAAATAATAAATGCAATACTACTCAGTGGCGCCTAGCCACAGGGGCGCCACACATTCATGTGCATAAGTGCAACCTGCCAATAATGTACCTAAAGTGCAAAGCGGGATCAGGATATAGATGATAAGGTCACTCACCCATGTATAAAGTGCACCTAGTATGGTCCAAAAAGTTTGTGTCCGGGCACAGAATCCGATAAGTGTTTTGTCAGCTTCTTCTGGGGGACCGTGAGGGGAGTGCTGGGACAGTGGGCCTTTAAGGCCGCAGCCTCTTGTGATCAGCATGACCAATGACCTTCTGACAGCAAAACGTAATGGTGAACACTCTCTGCTTATTCTTCTTATAAATAAATAAAGTGGAATATTATTCATTCAAAGTATTCCGGTGTCTTTGATATTCCTTTGGAGCAGCAGCGCGGATCTGTAGGCACTTGGTCCTGGAGAGCATTACATAACAAGGGAGACTATGTATCTCGGATCAGTCAAAAAATCGGATCCGTAAAAGATCCGATTTGCTATACTGCACATAATCAGAAGCAAGGTACAGCCCTATCTCTGCTAACTGATGACAGATCCGTGGAAAACACAGATCCGTGGGCATCAGTGGCATCTGATCCGTGCCTGCCCGTGTGATCTTGGAAATTCAAGGATCACCATGGATGTGCAAAAATTGTGATGTGAAGGCAGCCTAACCTCCCTAAATCTGACATCTCTCTTTCAGTATGCGGCACCACGATAACGCCTAGGCAGCAGGCTCGCTGTCAGGGTGTTAGGTTTGACACAGATCTCTCCTTCACCTCCTATACACAATCTCTCATCCACTCCTGTTGCATGCACCTGAAGGACATCTCTAGAGTCCGCCCCTTTCTCATCATGGAAACAACAAAAACCCTCACCGTGGCCCTAATCCATTCCCGCCTTGACTACTGCAATTCTCTATTAATTGGCCTCACCCTGCCTAAATTTTCCCCTCTCCAGTCCATCCTTCATGTGTGGCACCCCAGGGGTTAATGTGCCACAGTAACACCACCACCAAGGGTTAATTCCCCATACAACCCACAACACTACTCTAGTGTCTCCAGGCCAGAAGGGGGAGCTAAAGCTGCTTCCCTATATATTCTGGGTGGAGAGGAAGTGGCAGTTCAGTGCAGGGCAGCACTGAGGAAGAGAGACCTGGGTGTAAAAGGGCTGCTTTAGGCTCACCCCATGGTCCAGTTCCAGGCCGGCCAAGCTCTGAGGAAAGGAGAAGGAGCAGAGAGGAAAACACCTGGGAGACTGAGGTCCCTGAGACTCACCCCAGAGAAGCGCATAGAACAGATACTGGATCCGATGATGTGCCTGACACAAACAGCACAGTGAACACCGGAATAGTGAAGGTCCAACAACTTCACTGTACCACAGCGAAGCAACACGGCGGGATCAGGAACACGAAATAAGACTCAAGTTGCCTAGCAATTGGTACCCGTGTGCGGAGACAGGGCCAGCAGCCTAGCTAAAGTGGCAGCAGGGCCACACACACAGCGCAGGAGTAGGAAGCCAAGGACCCGTCAGGATGGGAGGAACCCAGCCCCTATACAGACTCCATGGACAGTACTCAGCTGATGTACCATCTTCAGTAAAAGACTTGGAAAACTAAAAACCGTGAGTCTGTGTAAACCTTGCAAACCCTGTTCCCCTCACAAACTATCTTCATACTACTGCCCCGGGGACCATGCTCTGCCCGTGGAGAGCCATCACATCACAGGCTGCCATCCATCATCCCAGAGGTTCTGCAGCAGCGGTGGTCACCCTGACCACATACCAAGGTGGCGTCACAACTATATCCCTGTAAATAACCCCCAAACCCATTACTTGTGGGCCCGGGACACGGTCCGGACCAAAACCACCGGATTCCCATGATATCCCGGTCTGGTACCGAGTACCTTGTCCCAGTGGACTCCACAAATGCAGCAGTCAGATTCACCTATTTAGCTAACCATTACTCGATGCTTCCGCTCTGTGCCAGTCACTGCATAGCTGCCCGTACACTACAGGATCCAATTCAAAGTGCTGGTTCTCACCCACAAAGCTCTTCACAGTGCAGCACCACCCTACATCTCCTCCCTCATCTCTATCACCCCACCCGTTCTCTTTGTTCTACAAATGATCTTCGACTAACATCTGCATTAACCTGATCATCCCACTCTCGGCTCCAAGACTTTCCAATTCTCTGGAATGCTCTACCCAAGAAATCAGGACTTACCAAAGACTTGCATGGCTTCAGACGCTCCCTAGAAACACATCTTTTTAAGGCGGCCGATCATGCTCCCTAATAGAGGTCCTTTATACTGTATATAGCCCACACACTAGCTCTCTTGATATAACTCTTCTCCAACTCCACCAAACCCAAAAGGTCTGCACAGACTGTCTGATGACCATTCATGTAACTTTATTTCCATCCCCTTCTTCCTCAAGATGCCTGGACCATCATGTACATTGTGTAACCCCTATCCCATTGTAGATTGTAAGTACTTTGAGCAGGGTCACCTTTATTTTTTGCCTTATTTATTGTATTTTCTACATTGATTCTAGCTTACTGTATTGTATGTAATGATTGTACTGTATTTTTTCTCCATTGTGATTGTTTACTGTGATTACTTACATCGTATTGTAAAGCGCTGCGGAATATATTGGCGCTATATAATAATTATTATTACTATATTATGTCAAAGCGTGTGCACCTGTGGGATAGCAGATCAGAGAGGTGCGCGAGTGGGCACTGGAGTTACTTCCAGGGTCGGAATACTACTTCCAGTGACGTAACAAACTGGAAGCTCCACATACCGTCCACTGTGCATGCGTGATCGGCCATTCTCAATGCGCACGCGTAAGACTGCAGACACCATATTCATTATGCACAAACAGAAGGCAGCAGTTTCTGGTCTTCTAGTCCCCAATGCTGGACAAGTACTATTTGAAAGCAGTGCCCTATAAGAGTATGTTACCTGTGCGTCCATAGGGATAAGTACTAAATATCTTGGTCACTTGTGTGTAACATGTAATGGTCATGCTTACAGTAATAATCACCAAGATAATTAGACACAATATTTATCCAAAATACAAGATAATGATAATTAGCTTAATCCATATAACATAAATATTCCATTGACAGGTATGTAGTGATATCTCGGGCATCCAATGCTAATGGTCCAGCAACAATGAATGGTTATCACCAGCATCCAGAACGAATACTGTTCCCCATGGTATCAACAGGGTCAAAGGCAAAAAGGCACAGCAGAAACTATAAAAAGTGAAATAAAAACACTCAGGTTAAAATGAACACATATATGGCTCACAAGGCCAAGTGAAGATTGATATCACTGATGACTTGTTCAGTAGCCCATCTCGGACTTTCTTTGGGATGATTCCAAGATCATGCGCTCTATCAAGGATAGAGGTCAGCTCAGCTGCAAATCTGGCTAGGGTGGATGGGAGGGTAGTGTAAAACTCCTTATTTCTGAATTGTTTGAGTGCCTCTTTCTCATACATGGCCACATTACCCCCCTTGTTCACAGGTTTGATAACTCTTGTCCCAGAACTTCCCTCACAGTCCCACTGAAGCCGACAAAACACGTGTCAGGGTCTGCGCCCAGATAGTCTTTCTGAACCATACTAGGTGCACTTTAGACATGGTTGGGTGACCTTATATATATATCCTGATCCCGCTTTTCACTTTAGGTATACTATTGGCAGGTTGTACTTGTGTACATGAATGCTATTTCTCAGTACAAGGGTCTTCTTGTTTGAGCCCTGTGTTACTGCATACTAATTATTCTGAGATCTCATGCGTTTTTACTGTTTCAGTTTGTGCCATAGTGTACTGTAATTTTACAGGGATATGGTTATTATTGGTCATCCTGTACCTATGTCCACTATACATGTGGTGCCAGTTTTTCTGTGTCCACCTTCATTCAGCACCTCTGCTCTTGATCTTTAATTGTATGTAATGCAATGCCAGTTTATTTGTCAATTGGTGGTATAACAATAAAAATCAGCACTTGCAATAAGTCTATCTTTTGAACTATTATTTTTTCTGGTATTGTTTATGATACTTAAAAACTTTGTTCTCTCTTTTTTTCTAATATGTAGTTTGAAGGGTATCCTTTTAATTATGTCTAGTTTGGTACCTGGTTTCTTTTTTATGATTATCAGATCAGCAGGTTATCTAACATTAGTGCAAATGCAATCTGATTTTTATCAGACTGCACACGGCATAGTTATGTGCAGATGTGAGTGAACCCTTAGGGTAGGTGCTCACAGTGCGTTTTTGCTGTGATGAAAAATGCAGCAAAACCTGTAGTGGTTTCAAGGATTTCTAGATTCCTTGGCAGGAGATTTGCTACATTCTTGTCTGCTTTTTTTGTGCATTTTTGCTGCGTTATTTCAGTATTTTTGCCATAAACTGCAGCAAAAACACAGAAGGAATTTACATGATCATTCTTTTCCTACCGCAGCAAAACCTGTGGTATTTACACTTTCTGCAGAGAAGAAAAACCACTGTGCGTAGACAGCTGTTCCCTAAAACACATAGGTTTTGCTGAAAAGTCCAAACGCAGGAATAGAATAGCATACATGTGCATAAAACCATAGCAAAAACGCAGGTAAAAATGTAGCAAAAACGCATTGTGTGCACATACCCTAAAGGTACCGTTACACGACACAATATTGATTCGATATCGCCTGCAATTTCACGGAAGCGCACATGTTTTTGCCACTTTTCCAAGATTGGCTTGTAGATTTCACACAGGGAGATATCGTAGGCAATGCAAGTAGGATGGTGAAAGCAACTTTCATCCGCGGGGTATGAGCAACCCAGCGAGAGATATTTTTCAATGTAATGAATAGAGGAAATTGATTGCAACATCGCAATTGCGGTGTCACACTGAGCGATCCTACATCGCTTATGCAATATCGCCTGATTTAATTGTCTGCACATAAATCAGGCGATGTCGTTCCAGCGATAAATTGCAGTCGCATCGCCCTGTTACAGGACACGGCACACTCACAATATCAATTGCAATTGACCACATAACGTGACTTTGAGGCAATATTCCAATCGACATTGCGTCGTGTAACGGTACCTTAACAGAGAAATACTGCGTATGCAGCAGTAATAACTCCTGTGCACTGGCACCAATGCAGTCTGTGGTTGGTGTACCATTAGTTGACCAAAAGAGAGCTACAAAAAGCTGATTACATTGTTAGTGAGCCCCAACTTTATGATTTCATATACAGACAGACTGAGGCATTCATCTAGAAAGTGTCATGGCTCATCTATGTAAATCCCTTGCCAAAATTGGTGTGGCAGCCCACAGGTCCATGTACTCTCTGCTGCGACATGAAGTCTTAAAATGTCGACCCAAGATAAAAAAAATAAAGAGAATTAAAGAAAGTCACCTAGAAAAGTATTTATATATAGCAACAAGTCAATTAAGAAAGCTGGAAATCACTTGTATTTTTGGAACAGGGGTTTCTTCAGAATCGCGTACAAATCAATGTGGGGGAATTTTTGATGCCATATAAACTTTTAGGTTTACAAATCTCATATCATATTTGCACAATACAGTGTGAGTTTTCGTTTTTCATATTAAAAATTGGCTACGATAGTTGGCGAGGACAAAGGGGAAGCGGTATACCCTGTTTCCCCGAAAGGTAGTTCCCGATCAACAGATTTACTGCTAAGGGCCCTTTCACATCAGCGTTTTTTTTAAAATCGCGGCAGATGCGGTGAAAAAACCGCATCTGCCGCGATTACCGCATACCGGCTGCACTTGCGGCGCGGTTGCGGTTTTTGCCATGCAAAGTATAGGCGGCCTTGCGGCAGGTGCGGCAAGTGCGGTTTTGCACTTGCGGCAGGTGCGGCCGCGAAAAAAACCGCGGCTGACCGCGGTTTTTTTCGCGGCCGCACCTGCCGCAAGTGCAAAACCGCACTTGCCGCACCTGCCGCAAGTCTGCCTATACTTTGCATGGCAAAAACCGCAACCGCGCCGCAAGTGCAGCCGGTATGCGGTAATCGCGGCAGATGCGGTTTTTTCACCGCATCTGCCGCGATTTAAAAAAAACGCTGATGTGAAAGGGCCCTAAGAAAGAAATTGGCACAAATCAAATTATGGCATAAATCAATGTGTTCCTTTTGCAGTGCTTGGGTCCTGGGTTCACATCCCACCAAGAGCAATAGTTTGTATGTTCTCCTCTGCTTACATGGGTTTCCTCCCACATTTTAAAGAAATACTGATAAGGAATTTATATTGTGACCACCAATAGGTACAGTGATGGCAAAGCACGGCTGAATATGATGGTGCTATACAATTAAGCATAGGAAATACCTAAGTATACTTAAGTCTCATGGGGACAAAGATGTACCCCTTAATACATTTTCTGCATTTAATTACCAAACTATTGTCTTAGGCTGGCTTCACACTGCGGTCAGGTCAGGTCAGATCAGGTCAGGTTTTGTGTGCCAAAACCAGGAGTGACTCCAAAACCTAGAACAGGTGTCAATCTTTCAATTATACTTTTTCTCTGCAAGTTCCTCTCCTGGTTTTGAAACACAAAACCGGACCTCATCTGACCTGACTGCAGTGTGAAGCCAGCCTTAGGCTGGTGTATGAAGCAGTAGATTTAATAAGGGTATGTGCACACTATCCGAAGGTCTTGGACGCAGCGCCTTCGAACCTGCGGAAACCCTCTGGTGATCGCAGGGAGACCGCAGCCGCCCTGTGCCCACGATTGGCGTTGGGTGCAGGGAGGCTTTTCACTGCATTCACCCAAAGGTAGTTGCTTCCAACTCCGCAGCATGAAAGTAACATGCTGTGGAGATGTGGAAGCCCGGCAACCCACACCACAGCTGAAAACATGCTGCGGTCGGGAGAAGCATAGTGGGCATGGGATTTATTGAATTCCACTTCCATTATGATGGTACTGTACAATGCAGCATTTTGGATGCAGTGGAAATACACAGCATCAAAAATGCTGCAATTTAGGATTGTGTGCACACACCCTAAGGGCACTTTTACACGCCGCTACCGCGGCGAGAAATCTGACCAGCAATCTGTAACCAAATCACCATCTCTGTGAAATTGCCTCGGAATTGCGGCGTGTAATTGGGGAATTTGGCGGTGATTAAAAAGGTTGCCCCTGGTTCCCATTTCACAGCACTGCTCCAAAATCAGAGGCAATCATGAAGGCGAAATTCCCTGCTTTTGGCATGTGAAGGGGCGATAGGGAGGGAATCTGCGTCGCCTACTGATTTCCCGGAGGCATGCCACAGCGTGCTGGAGACCGGGCCCCGTCAGTGAAGATTGGTGGTGGCTACTGTGTTTTTATTGGTTGTCCCTTCACAGGGCGCCATATTTGAACAGCTGTCCATTCACACTACACAATTGCAATGGCGTCATGTATTAGCCAGCCTTCCTGCGCAGGCTGGCCAATCATAATGCTATTCAATTGTCTAAACAGCGTGTTTGGGGCGCGGAATACACCAGTCTGTCACGCCTATGTTCTTGTGGCGCTGAACATGTACGCCCACATTCATTTGGGGATTGTGGCATGTGAAGCGGCAAGGGAACTCCACCGGATTGGTTCCGCTGTTGGTGTGGCAACTTCCGGGGCAACACATCGCCTCAGGTTGAGAGCGAAATTGCGGCGTGTAAAAGCGCCTTTGGCGTTTGGAGGCAACCATGAAAAATGTGCACGCGCATGTTAGATTTTGCCTCCTATCGCCGCCAAAAGTTGCGGCTTGTAAAGGTACACTAACAGGTGGTATTTTGAAGATCATGGATTCTGGATGAAAAAAAAGCAAGCCAAAACACCAGTTTCCAGATAATTCACACTAACAGTGAACAGTCTAAATAATTCCAAAGTCTCTGTAATTTCCTATGTATCCATTACAATGGTATGGGATGCTTTTATGGTCAGATACATGCTATTGATTGTCCTTAAGTAGTCTACAGCTTTGAATTATCTGCAGGGAAATAATGATCAATTTACACTGATTTCCTTATTAACACAGTATTAGGAAACTTTAATTAAAGCATTTTCTTAATATATTCAGTAGAAATGCGCAAAACCCAACACGCTTAGCTCTTGTAAAAAAAAATATATATATATTACAAGAAAAACTGTAATGTAAGAAAGGTAACTATAGAGAATAGATATTACATGCATCTGCACAAAAAAGCACATCCGGTCTACATGAAAAATGCATGCTTTTAATGTATCACAAATGCAAGTGTGAACAAGCCCCTTGGGAGAGTTTCCTACTGTAATTTTCATTTTTGTTCCATAAATTGAACAATTGGGTGTTTTAAAGATGAGCAGCATTAAAATTACATGACTTCTGAGTAGAGTAATGTGGTGAACATGCAACCTATCTATAATTAGCAAGATTAAAGGAACTCATTCTACAAATCCGTTATAACTGGAAACCGTCATTAAATATCAAGAGGTTTCATACATACTTATAAAGTGGCTCATGGTGTTTAATACAGTTCATCCTTTTTAAAGTTCCTATTTTCTGTTCCTTGCAAAAACTAACCAACAATAAAACAAAACAGTCATAAAAAAATATAGTACTCCCCTCCATATTCCACAGTAGAGAACTATAGAAAACAGCTACTATAATTTTGGATGACTCAGAGCAACCGAATATCAAAATGTTGCTCATAAGTTACAATGTGTGCATGTAATAATATCACATTTCTTCTGAGACAGCCACTGGTGGAGCAATGTGTCCCTACCTTCAAGCTGAACAAAGTTTCAGCTGATCACAAATGGGTCCTCATATGGAGGTGTAGTTGTTCAGATAAATGTCTGGGTCGGCCTCCACTGAACCGGGCTGTAATGGCGTTCTCTCCGGCTGGCAGGCCGTCCTTAGCAGAATAAGAAGGGATTAAAGGATGGGGGTGCAGGATCACTCTAAATAAGTCATGTCCAGATCTCAGGTGCAACAGAATAAAACTCACTTTTACTGGAGCAGTTTATGATTGTGATGACATTACACCTCTTAAGTTTTTCAAGATGCAGAGTCACAGCCTCTGTTGATGTGCTGAACCTGGCTTGACAATAATCCACAGTGATGTCCAGTGGAGCACTCTCACCCATTCTACATGTGGTGAATGGAGACATTAGTGTCCACTAACCAGAAGTAGTACTCTCAGACTGGATGAACTCTGATTATCACCGCTCACACAAGTCACGGTTCAGTCTGAGAGAGCTGCTGCAGTGAGTGGACACTAATCTCTCCACTCACCAAATGTAGCAGAGGTGAGTGTGTTTTGCTGAAAATCGATGTGGATTATCATCGGAGGGCATGTTTGGGATTAATAAATGGGAAAATGAGGGTTGTCTGTGTATCTTATTTCAACTAAAAAAACACAGACACAGAAAAATCATTTAACCATTTACGTATACGATTGATAATGTATGGGTCTCATAGATGCTTGAACATCATCAATCTGTGCTTAAGGACAGCTGTTAATATTCAGCTGTCATTATCCCATTCTATCACTGCAATGCCACCACACCAGGGCATCGGGAAGAGTAAGGTAAAGCGAAAGCAATTGGCAATTCTTATGAATGTGCCAATCTCTGTGGCAGCTACTAGCTGCTATTCTGTAGCCTGGGGGCCCAATAACTATAGGCCTTACCACGCTGAGAATTCCAGCCCTCAGCTGCTTCTTTTATTCTTGGCTTTCCATCAAAAATAGGGCAGAGCCTATGCATTTTAATTTTTTTTTTTATGTTACAAACAAATATTGGGCTCCACTGTATTTCTGATTGCCAATCAAGGTAAAACCAGGCAGCTGGGGTTGGCTTCCCATAGCTGTTCACTTTATCTGCAATTTTTTTTTATTATTTTAATTTTACACCCCCTATGATGGCATGTTCATTGCCAATGGCATCTAATCTCACATGCTGTTGAAGAGAATGGGCGTCTGTGATTGGCTGTTGAAAGCAGAGTCCAGTGAATAAACCAGAGGTTAATGAGCAGTCAAGAAGTACAAGTGTGCAGTCCTCGGTAAGTATAATGCTGCTATTTTAATCACTATTTTGCATTCTTTAACAGCATTCCAGCCGAACCTGAACAGTAACTCGGACTTCTAAGGGAAGTCAGTTTTTTTGGATCGTGCCCTAACACTAGGTGTTCGGTACTGACCCCGAACGTTACAGTTTAGGTTTGCCCATCTCTAGATGCAATAATAATAATTATTATTTATTTATAGAGCACCATTCATTCCATGGTGCTGTACATGAGAAAGGGTTACATACAGACAAGTTGAAAATACAATGAACAAAGTGACAGACTGATACAGAGGGGAGAGAGGACCTTGCCCTTGTGGGCTTACATTCTACAGGGCAATGGGGAGGGAGATAGTAGGTTAAGTCTACTCGGATGGTGGTGGAGCTCCGGGTCTAATGGTGCAGGAGTGCCTGGTCCGATAGTGGTGGAGCGTGGGTCCAGTGGTGGTGAGGCGGCACTGTGGACATTGCAGGTTGTAGGCTGTTCTGAAGAGATAGGTTTTCAAGTTCTCCTTGAAGGTTCTGAGTGTAGGAGACAGTCGGAAGTGATGGGGTGCTGAGTTCCAGAGGATGGGGGATGCTTGGGCGAAATCTTGCATGCGGTTAGATGAGGAACGTACAAGTGTGGAGGAAAAAAGGAGGTCTTGGGATTCAGGATTACGAGTTGGATGATATCGGGAGATTAGTTCAGAGATATATGGGGGGGGGGGGGAACAGATTGTGGATGGCTTTGTAAGTCAACGTTAGTAGTTTGAATTGGATACACTGGTGCATTGGGAGCCAGTGGAGGGATTTGCAGAGGGGAGAGGTGGAGGAATAGCAAGGAGAGAGGTGGATTAGTCGGGCAGCAGAGTTAAGGACAGATTGAAGTGGTGCAAGAGTGTTAGCAGGAAGGCCACATAGAAGGAGGTTGCAGTAGTCGAGGCGAAAGATGATGAGGGCATGCATTAGTAGTTTAGCAGATTGGGGGTTGAGGAAGGGACGGATTCTGGAAATATTTTTGAGTTGGAGGCGGCAGGAAGTGGCAAGGGCTTGGATATGCGGTTTGAAGGACAAGGGTTACTCTGAGGCAGCGGACTTCAGGTACAGAGCAAAGTAGATAATTTGAAAGGAAGAAACACCAGTGCTAGTCTTCTTTCTTTAGCAATCCTTTATTTTAAGTATTAAAATTTAAAAACATTGTCAGCATACTAGGGGGCACTAATACACTGAAAAGGTTTTTTTATTTAAATACTTAAAGGGAACCAACCACCCCCAATGACCCCCCCGGACTATTAATATCAGTGCCTACACACAGCACATACATGTGCTGCACTGATTTTGGCTAAAAAAACTGTTTTTTAAAACTAAAGATAATGATTTTTAAAGTTTAAACCGGAGCGACGGATGGGCGGTACTTATCTGTGGCAAACGACGATATCTGATGCCAATCATCCCCCCGTCTCCCCTCGCAGCAGTTATGGCCACCCCTTTGTGCAGCGTCACAGCCCTGTGCACGGGCTCGCATGCCCGTGCACACGTCATCATCTACAGCCGGGAAGCGAGCGCGCGCTCTGTCTTCCATAGCCGAGCGCAGGAAGACAGAGCGCGCGCTCGCTTCCCGGCTGTAGATGATGACGTGTGCACGGGCATGCGAGCCCGTGCACAGGGCTGTGACGCTGCACAAAGGGGTGGCCATAACTGCTGCGAGGGGAGACAGGGAAGATGATTGGCATCAGATATCGTCGTTTGCCACAGATAAGTACCGCCCATCCGTCGCTCCGGTTTAAACTTTAAAAATCATTATCTTTAGTTTTAAAAAACAGTTTTTTTTAGCCAAAATCAGTGCAGCACATGTATGTGCTGTGTGTAGGCACTGATATTAATAGTCCGGGGGGGTCATTGGGGGTGGTTGGTTCCCTTTAAAATAAAGGATTGCTAAAGAAAGAAGACTAGCACCGGTGTATCTTCCTTTCAAATTATCTACTGGGCGGTGGTCAAACCTCCACACCGAGAGAAAGAATCCAGGTGAAATCAGGCCGTGGAGAGGTCTCCCCTTTTCCCTTTCCTTCACTATTGCTACAGAGCAAAGTGTGATGTCATTTATTGTGATAGATAAGTTTGGTAAGGAAGGTGTGTGAGATGGAGGAAAGATGATGAGTTCGGTTTTGTCTACATTGAGTTTTAGGAAGAGGGAGGAGAAGAAGGAGGATATGGCTGATAGACACTCCGGGATTCTGGAGAGCAGAGAGGTGACATCTGAGCCAGAGAGGTAGATCTGGGTGTCATCAGCGTACAGGTGATACTGGAAGCCATGGGACTTTATGAGTTGTCCCAGACCAAGAGTATAGATTGAAAAAAGGAGGGGCCAGAGGACAGAGCCTTGAGGGACCCCAACAGAGAGAGGATGGGGCAAGGAGATCGTGTGGGAGTGGGAGACACTAAATGTGCGGTTGGAAAGGTAGGAGGAGATCCAGGAGAGGGCAAGGTCAGTGATACCAATGTAGGAGAGGATCTGTAATAAGAGGCAGTGGTTAACTGTGTCGAATGCAGAGGACAGGTCTAAAAGGAGGAGGACAGAAAACTGTCTGTTAGCTTTGGCCATAAGTCGTTAGTAATTTTTGGTCAGGGCAGTTTCAGTGGAGTGGTGAGGGCGGAAGCCGGATTGAAGGTTGTCAAAGAGAGAGTTGGATGAGAGGTGGGATGAGAGAACAGTGTGGACATGCTTTTCGAGAAGTTTGGAAGCGAACGGGAGGAGAGATATGGGCTGGTAGCTGGATGCAGAAGTGGGGTCAAGGCAGGGCCGGCGTCAGCACCAGGCGCACCCGGGCAAGTTCCGGGGCCCTGGCCAGCTGGGGGGGCCCACTCAGTCAGGCACTGTCAGCCCTGACTGCCAGGGGGCCCTCAATGACAGGCAGCCCTAACTGCCAGGGGCCCCTCAGTGACCGGCAGCCCTGACTGCCAGAGGCCCCTGAGAAACAGGCAGCAGCTGAGGGTGAACTCTACATCGCTACCAGTCCACATGGCTAATTTGCATCGCATGCAAATTAGCCATGTAGTGGAAGCAGCAGCTTTCCGATCCTACGCTCCGGCATCACGACCCTCCTGCTGAGCTGAATGCTGGATTCCACCCCCTCCCCTCCTGCGTGATCTCTGCCCCGAGTCCTCCCCATTGTCTCGATCACTGGAGTCGGAGGAGGAGGAAGCAGCTTGTGAAGTTTATCTCCCCAATCTCCAGAAACAGAAGAAGAGAGGAGAACATGGGGAGACTGAGGGGAAGAGGCGGAGCAAGTAAGGAGCACGGAGAGGAAGCTGCAGTGGAGGAGAGAAGAAAGGAGCTCGGTTAGATGGGAGAGCTGGACTGAAGATAACAGCAGTGAGTATGATAGGGAGATCTCACAGGACAAAGCCAGGGAAACTGGGGCTGTAAACAGCCAAATACTGGGATAAACCAGCATAGACACAGCTAAATGGCCTCCACAAGGCAGCACTAGCCATTACAGTGAAGCCCCTGAGCAATGTCTACACTAGAGTTTATGCCACATATTACCTGCATTCAGCATTTGGCCCCCACTGCCTGATGGACAGGAGCAGAGAAGATCCCCCCTGTGCAGTCAGCTGGGTCAGGAGGAGCAGAGAAGATCCCCCTGTGCAGTCAGCTGGGTCAGGAGGAGCAGAGAAGATCCCCCTGTGCAGTCAGCTGGGTCAGGAGGAGCAGAGAAGATCCCCCTGTGCAGTCAGCTGAGTCAGGAGGAGCAGAGAAGATCCCCCTGTGCAGTCAGCTGAGTCAGGAGCAGCAGAGCTGGCTGGGGTGGCAGCTGCTGCAGGCTCCAATGTGATTCAGGAACTAAGGAGCTTGTGCTCCTAAAAAATGGAGGCCATGTGTAAAAATGTCCAGATCCCGGGGATCAGCCTCCATCATTAGTGATCTTTTGTCAGCCTCCTCCCGCCATGTGGAAGAAGCAGCCAGGTACAAGTTCTGATGCTGTTAGAGACACCCATATTCTGCATGCCCCTGACACACTGCGTATACTGACACACTGACAACACTTACTGACACACTGCGTATACTGACACACTGACAACACTTACTGACACACTGCGTATACTGACACACTGACAACACTTACTGACACACTGCGTATACTGACACACTGACAACACTTACTGACACACTGCGTATACTGACACACTGACAACACTTACTGACACACTGCGTATACTGACACACTGACAATACTTACTGACACACTGCGTATACTGACACACTGACAACACTTACTGACACACTGCGTATACTGACACACTGACAACACTTACTGACACACTGCGTATACTGACACACTGACAACGCTTACTGACACACTGCGTATACTGACACACTGACAAGACTTACTGACAAACTGCGTATACTGACACACTGACAACACTTACTGACACACTGCGTATACTGACACACTGACAACACTTACTGACAAACTGCGTATACTGACAACACTTACTGACACACTGCATATACTGACAACACTTACTGACACACTGCATATACTGACACACTGACAACACTTACTGACACACTGCGTATACTGACAACACTTACTGACACACTGCATATACTGACAACACTTACTGACACACTGCATATACTGATACACTGACAACACTTACTGACACACTGCGTATACTGACACACTGACGACACTTACTGACACACTGCGTATACTGACACACTGACAACACTTACTGACACACTGCGTATACTGACAACACTTACTGACACACTGCATATACTGACAACACTTACTGACACACTGCGTATACTGACACACTGACAACACTTACTGACACACTGCGTATACTGACACACTGACAACACTTACTGACACACTGCGTATACTGACACACTGACAACACTTACTGACACACTGCGTATACTGACACACTGACAACACTTACTGACACACTGCGTATACTGACACACTGACAACACTTACTGACACACTGCGTATACTGACACACTGACAATACTTACTGACACACTGCGTATACTGACACACTGACAACACTTACTGACACACTGCGTATACTGATACACTGACAACACTTACTGACACACTGCGTATACTGACACACTGACAACACTTACTGACACACTGCGTATACTGACAACACTTACTGACACACTGCATATACTGACAACACTTACTGACACACTGCGTATACTGACACACTGACAACACTTACTGACACACTGCGTATACTGACACACTGACAACACTTACTGACACACTGCGTATACTGACACACTGACAACACTTACTGACACACTGCGTATACTGACAACACTTACTGACACACTGCATATACTTACAACACTTACTGACACACTGCATATACTGACAACACTTACTGACACACTGCATATACTGACACACTGACAACACTTACTGACACACTGACAACTTTTACTGACATACTGCATATACTGACACACTGACAACACTTACTGACATGCTGCATTTAGTGATAAGACTTACTAACACACTGGTATGACTTCAATTTCTGACACACTGACAACACTTTACTACTGCAATTACTTACACACTGGTACAAACACTGACATGCTGCATTTACTGGCACAAACACTGACATGCTGCATTAAGTGAAACACTGACATGCTGCATTTACTGGCACAAACACTGACGGAATTAGATTAACTGGCTCTAAGAAACATTAGAAAAAATAACAAATAATCAAGGTGTACCCGCCCCAGCCTCTATATTATAAATACGTAGCACACCCAGCAGCCTTTATATTATAAATACGCAGCACACTCAACAGCCTCTGTGTTAAATATACACAGCCCACCCAGCAGCTTTTATATATATATATATATATATATATATATATACACATACCGTATTTTTCGCTTTATAAGACGCACCGGATTATAAGACGCACCCCCAAATTTGGTGAAGGAAATAAGAAAAAAAAGTTTTTAATGTTAAATGGGGTCCGTCTTATAATGCCAGTGTCCGTCTTACAATCAGTATATATGTCCCTAATCCTGGTACATAAACCCCCCAATTCTGGTATATATATCCCTCATCCTGGCATATATGTCTCTCATCCTGGTATGTATATTGCTCATCCTGGTATATATGCCCCCCCATTCTGTATATATGGCCCCCATTCTGTATATAGGCCCCCATCCTGTATATATGCCCCCCATCCTGTGTATGTGCCCCCTCATCCTGTGTATGTGCCCCCTCATCCTGTGTATGTGCCCCCTCATCCTGTGTATGTGCCCCCTCATCCTGTGTATGTGCCCCCTCATCCTGTGTATGTGCCCCCTCATGCTGTGTATGTGCCCCCTCATGCTGTGTATGTGCCCCCTCATGCTGTGTATGTGCCCCCTCATGCTGTGTATGTGCCCCCTCATGCTGTGTATGTGCCCCCTCATGCTGTGTATGTGCCCCCTCATCCCCAACCCTTTGATTATGGTATATGGCATCTTCCCCCCCCCCCCCAGACCCCTATTGCTCACCGAGGGGGGTACAGCTGCTCAGCGGGGGTGCTGGAGGGAGGTTCTCGTGGGTGGGGGACACAGCTGCAGGACCAGAGCAAGCAGAGATGTACCGGCGGCAGTAAGCGGTGGGCGCCGCCATGTTTTTGTGGCTGGCTGCATTCATTAACACTGCAGCCAGCGGTAGAGGCTTCAACAAAATGGCCGCGGCCATAATGGAGACCCGCGGCCATTTTGAAGCCTCTACCTCTACCGGCCGGCTACCACAAGAAACATGGCGGCGCCCACCGCTTGCTGCCGCCGTTACATCTCCGCTGCTCCGGTCCTGCAGCGGTGCCCCCCACCCACCGGAACCTGCCTTCGGCCCCCCACTGGGCAGCTGCACCCCACAAACACCCCTCATATGGTAATATTTAATTTTTAATATTTTTTTTTTTACATACGCTTTTTAAGACGCACCCCCGTTCCCCCCCAAAGTTTGGGGGGAACAAAAGTGCGTCTTAAAAAGCGAAAAATACGGTATATATATATATATATATAATATATATATATATATATATATAATCATCTATATAGTGCTATATATATATATATAGCCCGCTGCCTCTATAATATGTATAGCCCTAATGGGGACAGTGTTGTAGATGTATGTGAAAGTGCTATGGAATTAATAGCACTATATATATGATTAAATATTATTATTATTATTATTATATATATACAGCTAGTATGTGTTAAAGGGGCCCACTAAGACTCTTCCGCCCGGGGCCCACAAAAACCTGGAGCCGGCCCTGGGTCAAGGGATGACTTCTTTAAGATAGGTGTAATTGTTGCATGTTTGAAAGCAGAGGAAAAGGTACCAGAAGTTAGTGATAGGTTGAAGAGGTGGGTTAGGGCTGGGATAAGTGTTGTGGTGAGGTTGGGGAGGAGGTGGGATGGGAATCGGGTCCAGTGCACAAGTGGTGAGGTGCGATCTGGAGAGGAGGTGTGCAAGTTCTCCTTCAGTGATGGATGGGAGGAGGGTTAGTGGGGGAGAGGAGTGATCCGGTATACATGGGGTTTGTTGTGGTTGGGTAGCAAAGACTGATCTGGTCGATCTTGTTGGTGAAGTGTTGCAAAGTCTTCTGCAGAGATACAAGAAGTAGGAGGGGGCAGTGGGGGGCTGAGGAGGGAGTTAAATGTGTTGAATAACTGCCTGGGCTTGTGGGACAAAGGATATGAGGGTAATGAAGTAATTCTGTTTAGTGGTGGTGAGTGCTGACTTGAATATTAGAAGTGCTTGTTTGAATGCTGTGTAGTCTTCTTGTGAGTGTGTTTTCTTCCATTGCCGCTCTGCAACCCTAGCCACTCCACGCAGATTTTTAGTGGTATGTGTGCCAGTGTTCTGTTGATTCATCGTGTTCTGCCATGAATGAGAGGGCCAACTGCATCAATAGCTGATGTGAGTGTAGAGTTGTAGAAAGCTGTGGCATTATCTGTCTCGTGGAGGATATGGATGACAGTGGTAAAATGGTGTTGGAGACAGTGTGAGTGTCAAGATGTGTGAGGTTTCTGCGAGGGTGTGCGAGTTGGGGGACATGGGTGGCAGGTGAGGAGGACAACGATGAGAAGGTAAGTAGATGGTGGTCAGAGAGAAGGTAAGGGGAGGCTGTGGGTTTAGTTAGTGAGCAAAAGCGGGTAAGGATGAGGTCTAGTGTATGTCCGTCTGTGTGGGTAGCTGTGGAGGACCATTGAGAGAGGCCAAAGGATGAGGGAAATGACAGGAGTTTGGAGGCTGTTGACTGGTGGGTGTCAATGGGGATGTTGAAGTCACCCATTATGATGGCGGGAATGTCAGCAGATAGAAAGTATAGGAGCCAGATGGAGAATTAGTCAAAGATGGTAGTGGTCGGACCTGTTGGTCGATAAAGGACGGCCACTTGTAGGATGGAAGGGGAGTAGATACGGACAGAGTGCGCTTCAAAAGATGAGAGGATAAGGGAGGGAGGAGGAATTGGGTTGAAGATGCAGTTGTTAGAGGGAAGACCCACTCCTCCACCGTGTTTGTTGCCAGTGCGAGGTGTGTGGGAGAAGTGAAGTCCACCGTAACACAGCGCAGCAGGGGGGGCAGTGTCGGAGGGTGTCGGCGATGTTTTTGTGAGGCCCAGGAAGGAGAGTCTGAGAGGTAAAGAGGTCATGAATGTAGTGGAGTTTATTACAAATGGAGCAGGCATTCCAGAGTGCTCCAGAGAGAGGAAGCGGTGCAGAGGGTTCAGGGGAATAGGTTTTATATTTAGGACATTGAGGCTGTTTCCTGCAGGTGTGGGGTGATAGGAGGGAGGAATAGTGGAGAAAGTTGGCTGTGGAGGTCCTGGGTTGGGAGATATGTCTCCAGCGGATAGCAGCAGTAAAGAGAGTAGCAAATAATGATAGCACTTAAGTTGTACTGTCACTAGTGATGATTGAGAACTACTATACTCAGGTGCTCGGTACTTGCAACAGTTGGATGCTAGGATGGGCATGACTTTAGTACCCAAGTACAATGGAAGTCAATGGAACTTGAGCATTTTTCTGGAAATCTTCCACAAAAAATGCTTGATTTCCATAATGACTTTCATAATACTCAGGTACGTGAGTCATGTCTATCCAAGTATCCAACTGCTCATTTGGAGTACCAAGCACCCAAAATGGAAGTGCTCGCTCATCACTACATCTCACCACTGTAACCAGTAAAGAGAAGACCATAGCAGTGGTGGAGCTAGTACTTCACTTGGTGTTTTTATTGTCTGAGAGGTGTACATGCAGTTGAGGACATGTAACTTAATTTTAGAATACTCTTTTAATCCAATATATATGTATTGCAGGTTTATCAGCAATCTCCTTTTATTTAAAGTGCTACCAGCTTCTTAGTGTAGTTTCTCTCATACCAGACTCTAGAGAACTGATAAAATGTGTCCAATGATTTAATCGCTGCTATTAGACAGATGGTACAAAACATTTTTGTGCCATTTTAGCATATTAGAAAAAACATTTGTTCCCATACTTTCCCTTACAAAGAATGTGACATTTCCAATTGAAGCATTTTTCTTCTACTGCTCTGGCTATGTGCTATTTGTATATAAAACATGTCCCGTGCGCAGGGTCGGTTTTAGGCAAAGTGGGGCCCTAGGCAAAAGGTTAAAGTGGGCCCTAAATGCTCAGGCCACTTTCACATCTAACGCTTTGCTGCATTTTGCTCAATTTGCATTTCCATGCGTTTTTACCGCAAAAACGCATCAAAACGCATGCGTTTTTGTTCCCATTGATTTGAATGGAAACACATGCAAAAACGCATGTAAAAACGCATGTGCGTTTTCAAAAACAGAAAATGCATGCGTTTTTGCCAACGCTGCCCAAAACATCGGTGAAGACGTTTTGTGCTGCGTTCGCAAAAATGCATGCGTTTTTGAAAACGCACATGCGTTTTGCATGCGTTTTTACATGCGTTCCCATTGAAATCAATGGGGGAAAAAACGCTAGCGTTTTTAATGCGTTTTTAGCGGGAAAAACGGCTAGAAAGGCAAATTTAGCAAAACGCACACCAACCTTAGATGTGGAACAGGCCGTAGTTATATGGTAAGAGTGACTTCATAAGTTGATTATCTAGGTCAGAATAAGAACATACTGAACATCATTTTTATTTCAATCATAAAAAAAACAAAACAGAAATTTGTAAAAAATAAAAATATTTTTTTTTATTTTCCGAGACCCATGATGTTTTAATTTTTGAAGATACATAGATATGTGAGGGCTTACTTTATGTGCCCTGAGCTGACATTTTTACTGATACCATTTTGAGTCAGATACAACATTTTGATCGCCTTTTATTGCATTTTATTGTAACAACGTGGTGGCCTAAAAAACATAATTCTGGCGTTTTTATTTTTTTCCCATTACGCCATTTACCAATTGGATTAATTTACTTCATATATTGATAGCTTAGATTCTTACGAACGCAGCGATACCAAATATGTGTATTTTTACATTTTTTTCACTGTTTTATTGCTATTTTCAGTTCAGCTCCTTTGGGGGCCCCTAAGAGAGTGGGGGCCCTAGGCAACTGCCCAGTCTGCCCCCCCCCCTAACGCCGGCCCTGCCCGTGCGGTTTTCATATCAGAGTCACCTAATTTTTTTCCACATGGCTCCTTAATTTTGTTAAAACATTCCCATTGACAGTTTGAAAAGTGCATGAAAATCAGATACCGTATGTGTTTGTGATGTTCTGACTCACTTAGCAGAACTTTACATGAATGCATCAGCACTACTGCACTTCAGAGTTATGTCTGAATTTTAAAGGGAACCTGTCACCATCTGACAGCAGCATAATGTAGCGATAGAGACCCAGATTCCAGCAATGTGTCACTTACTGAGCTGCTTGCTGTCATTTAGGTAAAATTAGTGGTTTCTCTGCCGCAGATTTAGCAGTTTGTGACTATGCCAGACTAATGATAATCTCCAGATGATTAAACAGTGATTTTATCAAAATTACACTGAGCAGATCAGTAAGTGACTCATCATTGGAATCAGGATCTTATACAGGTCCTATATTATGCTACTCTCAGATTAGGTTGCAAAAACCCGGTGACAGATTCCCTTTAAATGGAATCCCAGCAAATTCAATGGGTTTTCCACTTTTGCTGTTCAATGTGTTTTCATAATACACAAAAGGTTTGCGCCAAACTACTTTCATTAAATTGTGGGATCGGTGAATGATCCCCTCTGCTCACCTTCTATTGTTGTGCTTGTCCGCACAACTGGAGTGAGAGTTTAATCTGTCTCCCAGCTGGGCTCTCCTAGTTGGGCTCCAAGCAGCGAGGTGATAAGTGCACGTATTTCCCGTGTGTCCCGGTGCACGTGACAGCTCGGGGGAGTGATGGTGTGACGTCTGCCAGGTCCTGTATTCCTAAGCTGCTCTGTATCACGCTTCCCAGCAGGGAAGAAATTTGCAGCTCCAGATAAAACGAGTGATATTGTAAGCGCTAAGGCTGGCTTCAGACTTGCAGATGCATCTGCAGCGTTTTGCAGATGCATCTGCAAGCATCTGCATGCAGACCGCGGCCCCTATGTTTATAATGGAGTGCACAGCGGTCTGCAGATGCTTGCAGACCGCCGTGCCTCTCATTGCCCGCCATTAGTGATCTGTGCGCATGCGGATGCCTGCGCACAAATCACACACTCCCGCCCGCACCATGGACGCGAGATGTTGCGTCCCTGGTGCGGGCGGGAGTGTGTGATTTGTGCGCAGGCATCCGCATGCGCACAGATCACTAATAGCGGGCAATGAGAGCGCACGGCGGTCTGCAAGCATCTGCAGACCGCCGTGCGTTCCATTATAAACATAGGGGCCGCGGTCTGCATGCAGATGCTTGCAGATGCATCTGCAAAACGCTGCAGATGCATCTGCAAGTCTGAAGGCAGCCTAAGGTACATTAACAGGACACAGCTCACATAAGTATTACCTTTCAGCTTTAATGATTCAGCATATGGATCCCTTTAGCCACAAAGCGTTTCAGCGCCAATTGCGCCTTTTCAAGTGATCACTTGAAAAAGGCGCAATTGGCGCTGAAACGCGTTGTGGCTAAAGGGATCCATTGCTGAATCATTAAAGCTGAAAGGTAATACTTATGTGAGCCGTGTCCTGTTAATGTACCTTAGCGCTTACAATATCACTCGTTTTATCTGGAGTTGCAATGTGTTTTCATGACCTGGTCCATTTTTCCCTTGAAAAGTGATTCACAAAAAGAATGAGCATGTTAATTATGGCAGCACTTTTTTGATCCACTTTTCCCATTGAAACCATTGTCTATGGGCTAAAAAAAAGCACCAAGAAAAATGGGTCAAAAACAGAAAAAAAATGGATGATCCATTTGTGATGCTTTTTTGAAAAGCTGATCCAGATTTCCAGCTGAAAGAGAGGAAAACGCACAAGAAAAAAAATGGATCAAAAATGCACATTGTGAATATAGCCTTATTCAGTAAAATTGTCATTAATTAAATGGGACAAAAATTTTAAAAAATTTTCACAAACGTAAAAATCAGGATCCTGATTCACATAAAATTGTAAAGTAGATAACAAATTACTTAATGATTGATGCATCTGTTAAACAGAAATTAGGGGTACATAGGAGAATGGATCATTATATATGATGAAAACGCTGCTAGTGTATTTAATGATTATATCCAATAAAATTATTTTATAAAAACCTATGCCTTTGAGTAGGAAAGAGCCATACATTTGGCTTGCAGTGGATCATACCATAATTTATTTCTAAGGGATTTAGACAGGGACTTTACCGAGCTTACATACCATGTGCTTCAACATGTGTGATATGTAATAAGTATTGAGGTGAAAAGCGCTGAACATAGATTGTGTGATTGAATGTGTGACAATATTTGCCAGATTTATATAGATTCCAACAGAAAAATGAATCTCTGTAGGGTTGTATATAAAAACAGATGCATACACAGGTACAGCTAGGTGCCATGGGTGACATTATGACAATGTTGCAAACTTTAATGCTGTTGTCCAGTCTAAATCTAGTCCATGTGACTGATTCTTGTGAATTGTCACATTTAACGTTGTGAGGATTCATCGGCTTCAGAGCTGGGAATGGCGGTCTCGTGGCTGCAAGTATGTGATATGCCAGCATACAACTAGAGGGTGGCTATCTCGCTCAATAAATTTACATAGTAGAGGCTTTTCCCCATTAGTCGGATTTTGTCCAGGGATATGAATATCGCATACTTGCAGTATGACCACCATTCCTGGCTTGAAACCGGTGAATCCTCACAGCTGTCAGCCAGTGACATGGTACAGCCGCCACTCACTATATACCGAGTAGTGACAAACTGCTCTGTCCACGCCCTTACGACTAAAAGCCCAAAGCTGCTGGGACAAATAAAGGTCATCTCCTCCTAGTAGACGAGCTTGCATTTTTTTAATTGGGGGCAGTTTTAAAATGATATTAACCTGCAGATTAACCGCATGTCTGCAAGTAGCATTTTTTTGACTTGACGTTTCCTTTAAGAGCACTGATCTTTCTTTGTTACACTTAGAAACAAATATTAATTTTCCTAAATCATTAAAAAATGTTTAGCCAACACAACGAACACTCATCTTAAGTTACAGTTGTCAGCAAGAGATTATTTTTGACAGAACTCAATGGCTTCATAAACCTGCAGCCTTGATTTTCTGAATAGTCTGGCACATAACCAATCATTTATTCATTTACATAATAACCATGTTTCATAATCTGAGTTTTCCTTTTCATAATTAACCTTGAAATCTTACCATCTACATAATTGATCTTGTTGGAAGTCTGAATATCTTTTTACCCACAAAATATCTAATATGTAGCCATTTATCATGAAAAGCTATGTTACTAATTTGCATAAGCGAAACGATAATGTAAAGCAGGTCCGGTGAAACTGAAATCTGACTGCAAAGCACTTTTATTGCTGCACTATAATAGGAGAAGAAGACACACTGCAATGTCGCACACATATATACACACAACCAAGCATACATACACAGAAACATATACAAACACACAGACAAGCACACATACTACTTCATCTCAATGAATTAGAATACCATCACAAAGTTAATTTCAGTAATTCAATACATGCATATATTACATAGACTCATTACACGCAGAGTGTTCATTTTCAATTGTGTTTTTTGTTCTGTAAATGTTGATGATTCTGGCTTACAGCCAATGAAAACCCAAAAGTAGGGAGAATGAAACGTTAAAAACTGCATTGCCGTATTCTATAAGACATCAAAGGGTGAATATGATGATTTATCAGTCAATGTGTTTCAGGACTTCCAGAAAAGCCCTGAAACATGGCAATATGACATTGATTTTTGATATTTTAATTGATTGAGATGCACCAGTATATACACACAAGTGCTCAAATATACATACACACAAACACACATACATATAAAGACATACACCAAACAAATACATACACACCGACTAACATACGTATATATAATATATTATATATATATATATATATATTATATATACAAAAAATATATCATATATAATATACACACACACAAAGTACACATACATATAGATTAGCACATATATCATATAAACATACACATAGATAAAATACTATTTTTCCATAGCTTCCACTTTGATTTTTATCCCCCCTCCACATAGTTTATTATCACACATTATATTGTGTTCAGTTACATGGTGAAGCCTGACAATGATATCTTCGTCTGCTGGGATTTCATTCAATCTCTGCATACCAAATAAGAGAAACTCTCTTGGGACCACCCAGAAGCGTGTCATATATTTACGCACAGATGTGACCTGTACAATAGCATGGTCAAATTGAACTCGGGGATTTAGATACATATGACAATCAAATAGATACAATGATAAGCAAACTATTAGGACAATATATCTAAAGTGAGAAAGTAACTAAATATTGCACATAAATTCTTCTTAAGTGATGCATTGAATTTTGTTGTCATGGTCAGATCAACCATCCTTGTCAGCCCAGTAGTCACCTACCATAATATTTGTAGTATAGAAGTGTTTGGATATGGAACAATTACTAAAACTACACACAGAATTGTCCTTTAGGTAATCCTCCCATTGGGGTCACTTTTGGTGCACTGGCTACACCAGGGCATTGTTTATATCTACATGTTTCTCAACAGACAGACCCTATCTTGGGAACCACAGGTGCTTTACGTATCCTGCTGATACACAAAGCGACCATGTACTAAATTATAGCGTTCTCTCACATTGAAAAATCACAAGGAGCATTTCATGCCCATTGTAAATCTTTAACATCTTCTTGGGCCTCATTCAGATATATGTTTCTCTCGAACATGGTCCTTTCTTGTTTTTTTACAGCCAAACGTATCTGTAGTGCTGCTCGTATGCCTGTGTTTTTTTGTAGACCATGCAATGAATTTCTCCTTTAGGGTGTGCTCTCACGATTAGAAATTGCAACGGTTTGGACACAAAGTCTTGCCACTGCGTCCAAAACGCTGCGTTGCACAGTACCAGCTGAGTGGATGGGATTTCAGGAAATCTCACGGCCACTATGCTTCTACCTCCGCAGCGTTATTGCATCTGTGCGGGTTGCCGGACGTCTGCATCTCTCCAGCATGTTCATTTCATGGTGTGGGGTGGTTTGTGGTCTCACTGCGTGCACCCGCAGATTCCCACAGGTCTAGGGGCACAGCGTCCAACATGTAGCTCCTCCGGAGTGTGAGCACACAGCCTCATAAGGTCTATGGGTCCAGGAAAATCATGGACAGCACCATCTGCGTGTAGTCCTTATCTAACATCGTAATGAACAGAAGGTTTGTAATTCTTGTTCTTTGCATACGAGATTCACTGATGGTAAAAACTGAAGATCCGTCTGTTTTTCCAGAAAAAAAAATGAATCTCTGAATTAGACATAAGAAATACAGTATAATGAACGAAAGATGACAACGAGAGTGACCTGACTAGAAACAGATGCAAAGTCTGAGCCAATGTAGGTAATATACACTGATGGGAAGCCTATACAAGGTAAACTGTTGTGGATGTGGGGGAGGGTGGTGGCTTCTGTATGGAAGCTGAAATAATAGAATGTGACAATTTATTCTTCCCTTTAAATCCAGAAAAGGAGTGATACATCACTTTACTTTCTCTTTAAAACACTGCGTGAATTACATGTAAATTATGCACCGTTATTTGAGTCACTCCAGAAATCCGTGGGAGCTGTAAGTGAGAGGGATATACCAGAGTTAATCAACTAGTATGGCTGAGCGCAGGGTTTTATAAAGGCACAATAATGTGAAAATATTCATTATGATAGATGGACAGAACATGAATTGAAGATTCTTCCATTATTAGAGTTCATTGTGTGACCTCTGACTTCTTAATATTGATACTGGAGAATAAGACGTCTATCATCTAGGATGGATGTGCATTTTCCACTATTCTCATATACGGTAATAAGAAATACTGTCAACAGGCTATTTTTAGTCATTCACACCAACTCCAATATGAGCCTTGCCGGAATGAGTCACATCCCTTATACTGTTTGTTGTGCTGCAGATCCACTTTGGCTAAATCTTCAATTTAACATTTAGCTTATAAAGGAAATAACTCTTACTAAAAAGTGCATGGCGCACCGAGTAGGGAGAGGGGACTTAACAATGCCATCCAGTCATATGGTACTGTGGCTAAGAAACACCATCTTCTACATAAATGCTTTAAATATATGGTAAATGAATGCATAATAACAGACAAGGTGTTTTTCCTTTGAGGAAAAAAAAATCCATTATCCAGGCTTAATGCAAAGATTTATACAGCTAAATTCCCCATTATGAATTTGGACATAAATCAAATGCTAGGAAATGACACTATTATGTGTAATCCATGTAATAACACTATCCCTGGCCATCAGACACTATCCTGAACTGCACTTCACAATACCTGTCATTACTTTACCGGGCAATTAATGGTTATAAAGAAAAAAATAAGAAAACACATTTTACATAATAATGATTGGATAATATCCGCCAAAGCCCACTTACATGGCAAACACCATGTCGTTCCTATAGAGCTGCCCACAAAGGACTACTGACAACAGCTAAGGCGAGTAAAAGACAAAATTACTTACGGGTCACAGACCCTAGATACTAGGAGAAAACATCTCCATAGAGCCGGGAGGAACAATACACATGTCAGGAGCACGTGGCAGATTTGTTTTAGGAATATCTGCGACAGCAAATCAATTCAGTAACCAGAACGGGTTGTTGTTCTGTCACGTACATGGATATTTGCAAACTCTCTTTAGATATATGGATCAGTCATAAAAATGCTTGAAACAAATGTTTCCAGTGTGAACATACCCTTAGAGCCAAACTGGCATCACTTGCCATGTCCAATGTACTGTACGCTTGCTATGCTCTCCTTTTCTCTTACTAATAGCTCTACAATCCCCCATTTATCCCTTGAGGTTAGTTTTACATTCTTTCCATGAGGTTTACTTTACTTTACAAGCCTTATTGCTTTTGTATCTTGTATTATCTCATTGAATGAAAACACGATCATTTTAATTCTAGTATTGGTGAATGTTTTTTCCATTTGTCTATAAATAACATTTCAACAAAAAAGAGATTCTAAGTCAAATAAAAGCGTTAGAAAATACAATCTGCAGATTTTGGCTAACTAGTCACAATATATCTTCGGTCATTCTGCGCTCCTTTTCCTTCATCTTATCTGAGTTAGTATTTTTTACCTTTTCACTGAGGTCTCAATGTTTAATAATGATATATTGTGAGAACCTTGGGACCCCTTCTCATCCACAGAACGTAAGGACTAGGTTCACATTGCACTTGTGCTGTCTGTGGCAATGGAAACTTTAATGGATTCCTTCGTAAGTGACAGCAAATGTGACATTTTGAGTCATTTTATAGTGCATACGTTTTCTGAAACTTCAATAATGCATGCGCTACATGAGATAGACAAATGATAGGATAGATAGATGGTAGAAAAGCATTACCAGTGTCCCTGCTCTGTCTCCTTGCTCTGTCTGCTGCTTCCTGCTGCTCCTGGCCGGTGAGTGAATATTTATGAGCTATAATGAGCGGCACTGGAAGCAGCAGACAGAGCAGGAGACAGAGCAGGATGCTGGTAATGCTTTTCTACCATCTATATTTCTATCTATCCTATCTCTTTCTATTCTATTCATTTATCTATCCATCTATCCTATCCTATCATGTATTGCAAATGCAACATAACGCAATGTTGCAGATTTGCACAAATCTGTAGCATTGCGTTATATTGCGTTTGGTGTCTAGTGGACAGAAAAATGCTGCAGTCCGCGATTGCCTGTGCGTTTCAACAAATTCAAGTCTATGAATGCGTTAACACATCTGTTACATTGATTTTGTGCTGCTGTCAAATGGATCTGTTAAATGGACAGCACAAACACAATGCGAACCTGGTCTAAGTCATAGGAGTGTGATCTATGCTGCATTTGACAGATCTCATTGCTTGGCATCACTGAAACCTGGCTCACCCCCTCCGACACAGCCTCTTCTGCTGCACTCACTTATGGCGGACTCAGTCTTTCCCACACCTCTAGCCTCTCTAACAAACATGGCGGAGGTGTTGGTTTACTCCTGTCCAATTCCTGCTCCTTTACCCCCATCTCACTACCACTCTCCGCTATTCTACCCTCTTTTGAAGTCCACTCTGTCCACATCTTCTCTCCCTGTAACCTTCAGCTGGCTGTTATTTACCGCCCCCTGCATCCACCTCCTCCTTCCTTGACAATTTCACCACCTGGCTACTTCACTTCTTTTTTGTGGACATCCCCACTATCATCATGGGTGACTTCAATATCCCCATTGACACTTCCAACGCAGCTGCCTCTAAACTTCTTTCACTGACTACTTCCTTTGGGCTCTCCCAATGGTCCTTCCTCTGCCACTCACAAAGATGGCCACACCTAGACCTCATCTTCACCCGCCTTTGCTCCCTCACTTACCTCACAAACTCACCCCTCCCCCTGTCTGACCACAATCTATTGACTTTCTCCTCCCTCTCCTCCCCTACTACAGTACCCCCACTCCGCAAACTCCATCATCCTCGCAGACACCTAAAACACATTGATCTACACTCATTCTCAGAATCCTTTCTCCCTCTCACCGTCATAGCTTTTATACGCGACACAGATGCTACCACCACCCTATACAACTCTACAATAACTACGGCCCTCGAATTAGCCGCCCCCTCACTGTAACACTCCTCACATAAACAAGCAACCTGGCACACCAACCTCACTAAAGGCCTGAGACGGGCTTCCAGAGTGGCCGAGAGGAGATGGAAGAAATCTCATTCCACCGAGCACTTCTCATTATTCAAGCAGTCCCCACCAACTTGAAGTCCACACTCACTGCCGCAAAACAAGCCTTCTCATCCCTAATAACCTCCCTGTCCCACAATGCCAAACAGCTTTTTAAAACTTTCAATTCCTTACTCTGTCCGCCAGCGCCTCCTCCCTCTCCCCTTATCTCTGCTGAGGACTTTGTCTCCTTCTTCAAGCAGAAGATCGATAAAATCATTGACAGCTTTGACCCACTGTCCCCACAGCTTCCCCTATCACGTACACTGCCCTCTCCTTCCATCAGCTGCTTCTCCCCCATAACTGAAGACCAGCTCTCTTCCCTTCTGTCAAAGTCACACCTTACCACTAGTGCCCACGGCACGCTCCCATCCCACCTCATTCCCAGCCTCACGTCAGTGTTCATCCAAACCCTAACCCATCTCTTCAACTTTTCACTTACTACTGGTGTCATCCCCTCAGCCTTCAAACACGCCTTGATCACACCCATACTCAAAAAACCCTCCCTTGACCCAACTTCTGTTTCTAACCATCGCCCCATATCTCTTCTCCCCATCACCTCTAAACTATTTAAACAACACACCCATTCAGAACTGTCCTCCCACCTCTCCTCCTTCTTCCTCTTTGACCGCCTACATTCGGTTTTTGACCCACCACTTCACCAAAACAGCCCTAACCAAAGTCACCAACGACCTACTGACCGCCAAGAGCAAACGACACTACTCTGTCCTCCTCCTTCACCTATCTGCCGTCTTCGACACTGTTGACCATTCCCTTCTATTCCAGATCCTGGAATATCTTGGTATCACTAACGAAAGGTGATCTAAGGGGGTAGTGGTATGAATGTAGGGAGGAAATTACATAGGTTATAGGTGGGGAATAAAAAAGAAAATCATATATAGGAATGACTGAGTTTGTGTTACCCTCTTTGACCATGGATCACTGCACAGCAAAGTCCCACCTGCCCTCCCTACAAAAAAAGAAATTCCAGGTCAGTGGCCAGTGGTGATCATCGGCGGAGCTACCATGTTCGATTAAATCATTTGTATGAAAAGCAAATTTTGGCATTCACCTTCTAAGCCCAAGGGAAGGGAAATCCTTCAGCCATAGTTCCCTAGAGGTTTCCTCCATAGTGGGTTTTTCCTCTCCTGAGCACTGTAGGAGGATTCCTTGTGAGTCACAGGTTTGCTAAATTTAGTTTTCTTAATGCTTTAGAGGCTTTGGTGAGTCTTCAAAGTTGGTCAAAATTTCGGGATTGGGGATTCTTTAAATGCAGAGATCCCAATTTATTGGATGGTTGATGGTGATGTGGTGAGATTTGAGCGATACCCGGCAATGGAACACCAGATTCATATTAACAGCATTGCAGGAAACCTCTTCCCTCGGTTTCACAGTGCTCCTGAGTTGGTGAACACGGCTAGGAGGAAGGGAGGGGAAGGGCAATGTCATGGGGAAAAAAATCACCAGATTTTTTGTAGCTTCGAGGATCTCACCAATTGTTTTAATTACATGTTTTACTTATAAATAAATTGGCTGCTGTTGCCATTTTTATCCAAAGAAAAATGGATTGTTGTCTGAGCTTTTATTCATGGGATGGGGTTGGGGGGGAACTTCCATGGAGAGGTGGAATTGGTGTAAGTAGTCAGGTCACAAGAATCGACCTTACCAGCATCAAGTGTTTTCTGACTTGTAAAGTGCAGTGAAATATGTTGGTGCTATAAAAATAAAATGAATTATTACTCAATCTCATAACGGCCATATCACTGCTACATTTTATATATTAAGATACACATCAGGTCACTCCTATAAATACTAATACCTTGGGTACATTCCAATGATCAGGACACACTGCGTTCTAGATGTAGCATGTCCTTCTTTGCCAAGACACTAGTGTTTTCTGAGGGAAACGTGCTTTCAGTGCCCACGATCAGAATTCTGGGCAGAGCGTATTTTCGCTGAGTTCTCCTACTGAGAACACTCGCATCTCCACAACAATATATTGACATGCTGGGGCTCAGGAAGACGTTCACATGCGTTACGTTATGCTGCAGAGAAAAGAAGCACAGTGGGCGAGAGATTACCATATAGTACCGTGTTTCCCCGATAGTAAGGCCCCCCCGATTGTAAGGCCGCCTGGGGGTAAAGGGGGGGCCTGCCAATGTAAGGCCTCCCCCGATTATAAGGCCTTACAATCGGGGGGGCCAATATAAGGCCGCTAGCGGAGGGGGGGGGGAGCAGGAGCGGGTCGCACGTCACGTGCGCCCGCTCATTACATATGCACTGCATCCCCTGTCAATCAGCGACAGGGGGAGCAGTGCATTATACAGTATATATGGGCCCCCTATTGCTGGCACACTCCCCCCTGTTATGAGGCCCCCACCGCTGCTGCTGCTGAAGAGATCTTACCCTCCAGGGTCTTCTTGCAGCGCGTCCATCCGTCCTCTGTACTCGCTCGGCGGTCTCCCGGATCATGTGACCCGTCGCAGCGCATGACGTCATCGCGACTGCGACGGGCCGGTCACATGATCCGGGAGACCGCCGAGCGAGTACAGAGGACGGATGGACGCGCTGCAAGAAGACCCTGGAGGGTAAGATCTCTTCAGCAGCAGCAGCGGTGGGGGCCTCATAACAGGGGGGAGTGTGCCAGCAATAGGGGGCCCATATATACTGTATAATGCACTGCTCCCCCTGTCGCTGATTGACAGGGGGATGCAGTGCATATGTAATGAGCGGGCGCACGTGACGTGCGACCCGCTCCCGCAGTGTCCCAGCAGGAGGGGGCCTGTAGGCCACACTGCTGGGGCACCCAATGTAAGGCCCCCCCCGAAAGTAAGGCCGGGGGCCACTTTTGGCCCCCAAAAGAATGTAAGACAGGGCCTTACTTTCGGGGAAACACGGTAAATCCGTCCACTGTGCTTGTACTGTACAATGCAGAGAAAACATTCTGCATACAGAATGCTACTAATCCTGATCGTGGCCTTCTGAAGCATTTATAGCTTGATTAGCACATAGAAATGTGGCCAAACACCTTTGTCTAAAGTTCAATTGAATTATTGGATTTCTTATAAAACTTATGTGCAAATTGTCACTTCAGTGAGGAAGTAGACAAATTCTAATGCCACCTAATAATGGTAAGCAATCCTAAAAGTCATAATTGACTCTTTATCAAGCCTTTTAATATGACTTTGGGGTTCTGATCTGGCACAAATCCTAACTGCAAACGCTGTGTTTCGGGGTGATTGCCCCTCATCAGTGCAGTGTGTGGGATCTGATCTGGCTGTATGTGAGGCTAATACGAGATAAAATTCAGACAAAATAAGCATTTTCAAAACTCTTTGAACAAACCTTTTTATCCCAAAGTCGTTAGCCCAAATATAACATTCCCGGTATATTTTTCCCTCACTTGGTATCATGAAATATGTATGACCACTTTGAACTACTCATAATGGCCCATGTGGACTAAAATATGCATGCACAATAAGACAGTCATATATTTGCCTACTTCAATTTAATGTGTATGGCCACCTTTATAACAGTATAATAGTTTGGAAATCCTTAAATAGAATCTGTCACCAGGTTTATGAACGTGGCTGAAATTTGTGATAGAGACCCCAATTCCAGCGCTGGGTCACTAGCACTTTGGCTCACGCTGCAGATGCTAAACAATTATTTTATGAACACTTTAGAAAGAAAAAAAGTAGTTGCCTCTGAGTAAAATCAGGGTCTCCATTACTGCTTTATGCTGCTCTATAATACAATAGCATAAAACTGTTAATAGATTATATTATTCTGTGCACTTAAGGCATTACCAACACTCTTTTCTAATTCTGCTTAAATAACATAAAAATGATCTACTGTATATAGGACTTGGAAACTCAGATTATAATATACAGCACAGAATTCTCCACCCCTTCTCCCTGTCTCACAGACTCGGTCCCTATAAAGGTCAAGGGTCTCCTTTTTCCTTTTAGAAAATCTGTTCTATTTATCAGAATAATGGAGCCAGTATATTGTATGGTGAAAATGTATCATATGCACTGTGTTCTTATACACATTCAGATTTCTTATTTTAATCAATAAGAAATGAGGAAAATATGCAAATAGCATACCAATTATCCTAAAATTAAGAGGCTGAAAGTTTGGCTATTACCGGCGGTCTAGCACCCCAAGAGCCAATGTCGGAAATTAAGTAATTTGTCAGGCTTCCAAATGACTGGACAATCGAGTAATAGGTAGATGGAGAGGCAGATCTGCCTTTTGTTAGCTGCTCTCAGCTTATGATAAATAAGGCCTTGGTCACACAGTCATGCTTCCAGTACATGTGGTATCTGTTTTTTTTTTTCAAGGATACCCCACATACCCTTTTAGCCTATGGTGTCACTCATACATCCAAGTTTTTACATGGACCATGTGTCCTTGCAATATGCACACACAAATATGGCTATTTTCTTCCAACGGCACAGATGACAAGGGTCAGTACAAGTCTATGGGTCCTCCACCATGTGTTGTACATGTTTAACATTGCAAAGTACAGGAGAAGCATTGGTAGGCTAGGGTCACACCTGGAGGGTGACCCACGCTTAGCGCATCCGCTTAAAACTTAGAAATTTTAGCTGCAGCACATAGCATTAATGCTATCCACTGCCTGACAATGCTGCCCCATAGAAACCCGCTATTTACCTTAGCAGTGGGCCACACACAAAGCATCAGGAAGTGCGCTTCTCCACAGTGCACAGGAAAACATTGCAGACCACGTTTCCTGTGCATTGTTGAAAAGCGCACATCCTGGGGCTGTGTGTGTGGCCAGCTGCTAAGGTAAACAGTGGGTTTTTACGGGGAGGCGTTGTCAGGCAGCGAAAATTTCTAAGCTTTAAGTGGATGCGCAAAGCGTGGGTCACCCTTCAAGTGTGACCCTAGACTAATAGCTTTATTTCTTGAAGAAACCCTGAAGACACACTGATAAAAATTGGACACACCGATGACAAATTGATGGCAAACACTGACTGACACCATGTACATGTTTGATACAGGCATGAGTAGAAGGCCTGAAGTCGGTTCTATACACGGACACACTTGGAATTTTTTTTTACTGCTTTGAAAGACTAAGGCTGGCTTCACACCACGGTGTGATCCGGTCTGGGGCTGTCAGGCATGAACCTGACAGCCCTGGACCAAATCAGCACACAGAACCGGAGGGCCAAATGTGACCTCCGGTCCTGTGTGCAGCCGGACGCAGCTGCAGCTGCTATTGATTCAGGACCGTGGCTGGCAGGGAGCTAGCCGCAGTCCTGAAAGAACAGCGGCGTGCAGCCGCCAGTGTCCGGTTCCCGGATCTGGGAGAATCCGGGCGAATCCGGGAACCGGCAAATTGGGGAGATTTTTCTCTACGGACAAAAAAAATGTTGCAAGCAACATTTTTATGTCCAGAGAGAATAATCCGTATTCTCCCGGATTCCACCGCAGTGATGAAACCGGATGGCAGAGAGCTGCCATCCGGCCCCATAGGCTACTATGGGGCCAAAAACCGGTCCGGGGCTGTCTGGTTTACACCGGACAGCCCGGACCAGATCACACCGTGGTGTGAAGCCAGCCCGAGGCTGATTTCACACTGCAGTTTTTTCCCTGATCAGGTTTGTGTGTCAAAGCCAGGAGTGTCTCCAAAACTCAGAACAGGTGTTAATCTTTCAATTATAGTTTTTCTCTGCAAGTTCCTCTCCTGGTTTTGGAACACAAACCGGATGGAACCTGATCAGGGAAAAAATTGCAGTGTGAAACCAGCCTTAGCTGACTTTCATAATGAAAAAAAGAGTTCCACAAAAAATAAAAATAAAAACTAAATAAAATTTTGTGAGGTTTTTATTCTAATAATGGGAATCAATTGATTCCCAGGCACTGCTATAGTGTGAAAACATGGGTGTGTTTTCTCTGGATCTATATTCATACAGGTGATATGAAAAAAGATCCAGAGAACACACACCCTTGTCTTCACCCTATGGCAGTGCTTGGGAATCACTGCTCTTTTTCCTGTTTGGTTTGAGCACGTTTCTTGTGTGGGTCAGTGGTCAGAACAGCAGCCCTTCATTCTTACAAGTACCATGTTGTGCTGGGTTACAACCCTGCAGGTAAGCAGCAGATATGATACTTTGCTCGCTGTCATATGGGGGTGACACACTTGGAGCGCCTTTTCTCTTTTTTCTTTTCAATGGATAAATGTAATAATTCAATACATCGGGGCTACACACTAGACACATACAGTACATTCAGAGATATTCCAACAGTATATACCAGTGGTTTACATAGGGAAGTAATATAGTGAACAGAGCATTCTGGTGTCTCTAAATGTGTAAATATCTTGTAAATTTAAATGTATTTACTTTAAGGGCATTTTTTTTATGAACTCAAGCTGTATGACGGAATATTACATAAAGGTTTTATTCATAGGGAAAAATGCTATGCAGACATTACAATACAGTTAAAGGGGTTGTCCGGTCTAAAATGATAATCCTTCAGTCACTCGGTGCAGGCGCTGGGAGGATTGATAATTCTGCAGTCACTCGGTGCAGGCGCTGGGAGGATTGATAATTCTGCAGTCACTCAGTGCAGGCGCTGGGAGGATTGTTATTTCTGCAGTCACTCGGTGCAGGCGCTGGGAGGATTGATAATTCTGCAGTCACTCGGTGCAGGCGCTGGGAGGATTGATAATTCTGCAGTCACTCGGTGCAGGCGCTGGGAGGATTGATAATTCTGCAGTCACTCAGTGCAGGCGCTGGGAGGATTGATAATTCTGCAGTCACTCGGTGCAGGCGCTGGGAGGATGGATAATTCTGCAGTCACTCAGTGCAGGCGCTGGGAGGATTGATAATTCTGCAGTCACTCAGTGCAGGCGCTGGGAGGATTGATAATTCTGCAGTCACTCAGTGCAGGCGCTGGGAGGATTGATAATTCTGCAGTCACTCGGTGCAGGCGCTGGGAGGATTGTTATTTCTGCAGTCACTCGGTGCAGGCGCTGGGAGGATTGATAATTCTGCAGTCACTCAGTGCAGGCGCTGGGAGGATTGATAATTCTGCAGTCACTCGGTGCAGGCGCTGGGAGGATTGATAATTCTGCAGTCACTCGGTGCAGGCGCTGGGAGGATTGATAATTCTGCAGTCACTCGGGGCAGGCGCTGGGAGGATTGATAATTCTGCAGTCACTCAGTGCAGGCGCTGGGAGGATTGTTATTTCTGCAGTCACTTGGTGCAGGCGCTGGGAGATTGATAATTCTGCAGTCACTCGGTGCAGGCGCTGGGAGGATTGATAATTCTGCAGTCACTCGGTGCAGGCGCTGGGAGGATTGTTATTTCTGCAGTCACTCGGTGCAGGCGCTGGGAGGATTGATAATTCTGCAGTCACTCGGTGCAGGCGCTGGGAGGATTGATAATTCTGCAGTCACTCAGTGCAGGCGCTGGGAGGATTGATAATTCTGCAGTCACTCAGTGCAGGCGCTGGGAGGATTGATAATTCTGCAGTCACTCGGTGCAGGCGCTGGGAGGATTGATAATTCTGCAGTCACTCGGTGCAGGCGCTGGGAGGATTGTTATTTCTGCAGTCACTCGGTGCAGGCGCTGGGAGGATTGATAATTCTGCAGTCACTCAGTGCAGGCGCTGGGAGGATTGATAATTCTGCAGTCACTCAGTGCAGGCGCTGGGAGGATTGATAATTCTGCAGTCACTCGGTGCAGGCGCTGGGAGGATTGATAATTCTGCAGTCACTCGGTGCAGGCGCTGGGAGGATTGATAATTCTGCAGTCACTCGGGGCAGGCGCTGGGAGGATTGATAATTCTGCAGTCACTCAGTGCAGGCGCTGGGAGGATTGTTATTTCTGCAGTCACTTGGTGCAGGCGCTGGGAGGATTGATAATTCTGCAGTCACTCGGTGCAGGCGCTGGGAGGATTGATAATTCTGCAGTCACTCGGTGCAGGCGCTGGGAGGATTGTTATTTCTGCAGTCACTCGGTGCAGGCGCTGGGAGGATTGATAATTCTGCAGTCACTCGGTGCAGGCGCTGGGAGGATTGATAATTCTGCAGTCACTCAGTGCAGGCGCTGGGAGGATTGATAATTCTGCAGTCACTCAGTGCAGGCGCTGGGAGGATTGATAATTCTGCAGTCACTCGGTGCAGGCGCTGGGAGGATTGATAATTCTGCAGTCACTCGGTGCAGGCGCTGGGAGGATTGTTATTTCTGCAGTCACTCGGTGCAGGCGCTGGGAGGATTGATAATTCTGCAGTCACTCAGTGCAGGCGCTGGGAGGATTGATAATTCTGCAGTCACTCAGTGCAGGCGCTGGGAGGATTGATAATTCTGCAGTCACTCGGTGCAGGCGCTGGGAGGATTGATAATTCTGCAGTCACTCAGTGCAGGCGCTGGGAGGATTGATAATTCTGCAGTCACTCGGTGCAGGCGCCGGGAGGATTGATAATTCTGCAGTCACTCAGTGCAGGCGCTGGGAGGATTGATAATTCTGCAGTCACTCAGTGCAGGCGCTGGGAGGATTGATAATTCTGCAGTCACTCAGTGCAGGCACTGGGAGGATTGATAATTCTGCAGTCACTCGGTGCAGGCGCCGGGAGGATTGATAATTCTGCAGTCACTCGGTGCAGGCGCTGGGAGGATTGATAATTCTGCAGTCACTTGGTGCAGGCACTGGGAGGATTGATAATTCTGCAGTCACTCGGTGCAGGCGCTGGGAGGATTGATAATTCTGCAGTCACACAGAGTGCTGCGAGAATTCAGTTTTGTAACCCGAAAACGGACCGCAATTATGCAGTATGCATCTTCTTGCCAAAACAAGTCTAGTGGGTGCAGCCTTGCTCAATACAATTGTATAGAGCAAAGCTACGCCCACTGGTTGGATGTGCCCGCTCCACACACTTTTTTGGAACAAGGCGCGCCCACTAGTCTTGTTTTTCTGGGAACATGCATACCACATAATTTGAATTGGCTAAGTGCAAAATGATAAAAAAAAAGGTGAGATTTGCATGTTTTTTCTCAGCTATATTCAAAATGTGGAAAAAGTCGCAGCATGCTGTGTATGGTTGCATAAAATGACCAAGACTTGCCAATGCAAGTCAATGAGTGAAAAAATATTAAACGTCACACGGACCATCGGCATGCCGTTTGTTTATTACAGATATATGGCCATTCTGTGGCAGAGAATACTGTAAATGGTCCTTTAAATAATTGTAGAATAATAGTTGCTAAGAAAAAAAAAAATATTGTATATGGATGGCTGTAAGGCTACTAGGCTTGCACTCGTATGACATATTGAATACCAAACAGATTTCACCCGTCCTACTCTCCTGGATGAAAATTGGTCAGATTTTCTATATGCTGGTTTGACCTCAGCCTTATGGGTAGAATAGAAGACGCAGAACAAATGGGCTGTATGAGAGAACAAAGGTAAAAACTCCACAGGTAATAAAAGAATCAGTCTTCTTCACATTTGTGGAAAAACAAACACACATAATAATCAAATGAAGAAATATAGGCCATGAACCAAAGATCTATCTAATACTAAAGGCCTCTAACACTAAAGACTCCTCGGCACAGATAGAGCTACATTCACACTGAATTAAAGGGATCCTGTCACCCCCAAAACACCTCTAAACCTATTAAAAGCTGTCCCTACAGCATAGTAACACTTACCCTACACTCCTTTTAGCTCCTAAAAGCACCAAGTGAAATTGAAGAAAAATGTTATTACAGTACCTCATTAGGGATGATAATGAGTGACTATGCTATTCATAGTCACCCTGGCAGGCACTCCCTCTTCATGTTATCACGCCTCCATAGGCGTGATCTTCTAATCAGATTAAAATGCGCGCCTCCCCGCCGCTCTGTGCATTCTCGGCCGGCCTGTACTGGGGCTGGGTGACGCAAATCGCGTCATTTCCGGCACCGGGTGACTTAGTACACCCGCGCCACTCTGTTAGCTTCAAAACGCGCACTGCGCATGCGCAGTGCGGGTCTTGAAGCCAACAGCGGCGTGGGTGTACTACGTCACCCGGCGCCGGAAATGACGCGATTCGAGTCACCCAGCCGCACACTGCAGCCCAGGCCGAGACAGCACAGAGCGGGGAGGCGCGCATTTTAATCTGATTAGAAGATCACGCCTATGGAGGCGTGATATCATGAAGGGGGACAGCCTGCCAGAGTGACTATGAATACCAGTCACTCATTATCATCCATAATGAGGTACTATAATAACATTTTTCTTCAATGTCACTTGCTGCATTTAGGAGCTAAAAGGAGTGTAGGGTAAGTGTTACTATGCTCTAGGGACAGCTTTTAATAGGTTTAGAGGTGTTTTGGGGGTGACAGGATCCCTTTAAATGCGTTTATTAGGGGCGAGTGAATTGATTCTAAACAAATCTAATTCATTTATAATTTCTGAAACTTATTACATTTTAGATTAAGCAAAATGTAGTTGCCGCCATTTAGCTAGATTCATATGGACGAGGAAAAGATTTGAAATGATAAAATATCATCCATTTCTCGCCTGTGACCTGTCCCCGTTTCTGACCTCTCCCTACTACTCCACCAATTGCTTCCTAAGCCTGCGGTCTTCTTTTCAGTCTTCAGGCAGTAGCTATTCATTTCACACATTATATCATAACTTACCTTGCCCTATAAACTCAAATGAGGTAACGTGACAACATGGGGTGATTCACATAATGACCCGTGTCAAGGCATAGGCAGCACCGAATAGTGAAGAGCAGACTGGAGGTGGAGTGGAATGGGTACCTTAACCGTACCTTTACACGCGGCAGCTTTTCTAGGAATTTCACTGGCAACTTACTGGTTGCAGTGAAATCATGGACACATTGTTCTATCTTGTTGCTGTGTACAAATGTAACAATGTCTCCATGATTTCACTGCAACCAGTAAGTTGCCAGTGAAATTCCTAGAAAAGTTGCCGCGGGTAAAGGTACCTTAATGAGTTTGAAATTTTTAGAGATTGGATTATCTCTAGTAATTATATCATTTATGATTTCCATGCACATTACATAAACATTCACCAAGCCCGCTGATTTCAATAGGACCAGCCAACCAAATACAGGGGTGCAACTACTTTCAACTGATGGCCAATTTTGGAAGTAAAAAAAAAAACAAAAGAGGAGGCTTTTTGATTAATATCAATAAGTGTATGGGGCCATGAATAGCGCTATCTGCCGATACATATATGGCCTCCTTTGAAAGCCGTCAGTGTAAAACCATTCCACCTGAGCCCTTTATGCTTGATCTACAATGCAGGATTCTCTTTTCCCCAGACAGCTTACATCAGGGAGGGTTGGAGATCCCAATACACATCTGAAAAGCTAATTGGAGGTGAAAATTGTATGGGGGGGGGGGGAAATGAGTTATATTTTGATGTTCTGCCTCATACCCTCAGTTGTTATATAGTAAAGGGCTGTTGAATTGGTTCCTATGAAGCGTGCATCTTCTTTGTACCAGTGCTGTTGCTTTTGCTGCCTATACACATTAGTAAGTCCGTCATGCACAAATATGTGAGTTCTGTGTGTATGGGCACCTTAGTCTTGTACTTGGCCAAATCATTTGATATACACTGTTGCGCATATGCACCTGATATATGCAGCTATACCCTATAGACTTCCAGTCATTGAAATGTACAGTATATAAAACAGTACTAGATGTTTTTTCCTGGAGCTTTAGTAAAAAAGCATAGTTAGGGTATATGGGTAGCACACTGGGATCACTTTCTGATCGATATGCTAAACATAAGAGTTAAAACATGGTGTGAGCCTAGGCAAAAACTAATTGGGGTATAATAAAAAATGAAAATAACACAATCTGAATCGTGCAGACGACCATATTTTTGGTCCGGGCGTAATCTGACAATACACTGTCTGCACTCGGACCATTGGTATTCCATGAGGCAGTGCCAATGTCCGATTTGTTCCTCGAACAAAAGCCAGAAAAAATTGCAGCATGCATGATTTGCCTCCGGAAATCAGATGAGACTCACCCATTGAAGCCAACAAAACTGGATGCACATTATGGCATCCAATCTTTACAGGTACAATGCAATTCTGTAACATAATAATTTAGTTTTCTATAAGTTGCTGCTGTAAAAAAACATGGATTGCACACAGATGACAAGTGAGAAAAGAGATCTTTAGAATTTTCTGGATTAAAACCCAACCAATTTGTTATAGGAGCTTGTAAATCTTGCCTTAAAAAGGTACAATAGAGCTAAATTAAATAAAGAAATTAAAAATTGCAATGTCTATCCACTGATCTCAATAAAACGCAAAGTAATACAAAATACATACATCAATATGACATTAGTATTTACGCATTTCACTATTATATATATAATAGTAACACACAGCAAATATGATCATTATGCCAGATTTTGTATTAAATCACTAGTCGGACAATTCCCAGCGTCATTATTATGAATATAATAAAAAATGATAAGATAATACTTAGAATATATTTGTCTTTCAATAATGTATCATTATCTCAAATTAAAAACTGAAATGTTGTCCAAAGGCATACTGACAGGGAGATTAGATTGTGAGCCCCAATGGGGACAGTGTTGCAAATCTATGCAAAGCGCTATGGAATTAATAGCGCTATATAAATTAATAAATATTATTTTTGTCTTTTTTCTTTTATTGGGTATGAAAGAAGGTTATCTGTGTAACACTGTACTACACATCACTCATGCTATAGAAAGAGATTTATGGTAAGTAGAGCATTCAATATAAGGGGGTCGAACAGACAACATGGTACCGGTTAGGGTTTTTAATAAACTTGTAATAGATGGGAATTGAAAAAAAAATGTAAAAAAATATCTGGTCATGGTGATGTACTAAGTAGCTCTAATTAAAACGTTCCAGCAGAAGTTGCATGATTAGTGGGTATGAAATAAACTAAATAATAATTGGTTATAGGCCCATATAGAAGTATCACATCTATCCGCTACTTAATTTGTAGAAATAAATCACACCTAGTAGTGAAATGACTGCAGGGGGAAGTCAGTCTCCAGACAGCAATGCTGGAAGGGATGAAGGATGGCGCGAGCCAAGGTAACCAAGTACATGTAATTAAAATTCAGATTTGACCAAACTGTCACCTAGCACAAAGGAGGCCGGATTACAATCACATTGGACCTGCTTCAGTAAATTCACCCACAGAGCCATCACAACCGCTGGACGGGTTCTCCAGCCGCACATTTCAAGATGAGCCCTGTGATTGATTTCGTAGTGTGTGGTGATGTATAACTGTCTAATGTAACACATGCTCACTGTCTGCCCTCCGGGATCTACATGCAAATTAGACAGATCGGCTAATCAGATTATTCTGGGGAGCACTGAGCTGCTTTTGTGAAGGGACAGGTTTTTTTTTTCCATTGGATATATGTGCACAGCCATTTAATTTGACTTACTTTGCTAAGACGAGCAATGGGCTGAGCACGTTATTGTAGGAAAAGCCCATTTGTGTTTTCAATTCATCGGAAACTAGGCATCAAGCTACCATAAAGAAGCACTTATCTCCTGCTCATAGGCAACAAGTACACAATGCTGTGTATGCGCAACTAGATAATAGATGTAGTTATTGTTAGTAGCAATTATTATTACATATTATGTGTTATCTATAGTCCGAAAATATTCCTGTACACATATCGTGTCTATGTTAATTACACGTTACATCGGCGACAGTTGTGAAAAGACGACTAATATATACCATTATGTAAAATTACATATATTATTCTAGGAATACAACTAATATGTAAAATTACATATATTATTCCCATAAAGACATCTAATATATACCATATGTAAAATTACATATATTATTCCCATAGAGACAACTAATATATACCAATATGTAAAATACATATATTATTCCAGGAATACAACTAATATATACCAATACGTAAAATTGCATATATTATTCCAGGAATACACAAATCCAAATTAATATATTACCAATACAGATATAAAATAATACATATATTATTCCAGGAATACAACTAATATGTAAAATTACATACATTATCCCAGGAATACAACTAATATGTAAAATTACATATATTATTCCAGGAATACAACTAATATATACCAATATCGTAAAATTACATATATTAATTCCAGGAATACAACTAATATATACCAATAGTAAAATTACATATATTAATCCAGGAATACAAACTAATATATACCAATACGTAAAATTACATATATTATTCCAGGAATACAGCTAATATATACCAATATGTAAAATTACATACTGTATATTATTCCCATGAATACAACTAATATATACCAATATGTAAAAATACATATATTATTACAGGAATATAAGTAATATATACTAATATGTAAAACTGCGTACCGTATATTATTCCCATGAAGATGACTAATATATAAAATTACATATATTATTCCCGATGATGGCGACAAATATATATTAATATGTAAAATGACATATTCTTCCCATGAAGTCAACTAATATATACCAAATGATTACATATTCCCATGAAAGCGATTTATATATACCAATATGTAAAATGACATTATTCCCAGTAAGGTAATAAATATATATTAATATGTACAATTACATATATTATTCTCATGAAGGGAACAATATACACCAATATGTTAAATTTACATACCATATGTTATTCCCATGAAGATGACAAATATATACTAATATGTAAAATTACATATATATTCACATGAAAGTGACATATTATACCAATATGTAAAGTTACATATATTATTCCCATGAAGACGACTAATATATACCAATACGTAAAATGACATATTATTCCTAGAGTTATATTATTTCATAAATAGCCAGTTTATTCTGCAATTGATGCCTTTAAAAGCTTTGGTCATGCAGATATAAAAGAAGATACAAGAAAGGGAGCACAAAGCATAAAGATGTCAATATTGGGTGTGTAATTGTATCAATCTGGCAGGACATGTGATGTAGCATTTGCAGGGTGACACAATACTGGTAGGAGCCATCCAGATACATTCCAGCATTTTGTGCATTTGTTTAGAATACATAAAGCAGCCTCTCCTCCCAAGCATCCGTCAGGTAAATGAACATTTTCTTGAATGCTAATGTGCTGGAAACACATTTATGTTGTCTGTAAAGATGAAATACACCAGGGTTTGCACTTTATTAAAATCTTCTATCAGGAGGTAAACTGTGCAATGAATTTCTTTGTGATGCATGGGTCATATAACTTGTAGGAACAATCTAACACATCAAGTGAAAATTGCAACCCATATGTCATGGTGGCAGATTCTATACTAAAAGCTGGAACAGAAGCCTGGAGATAATTTACATTTACAATTAAGTTTACAATTAGAAGGTGTGTGGGCAGAGATGGGATGTGAGAAGCCCTGCTCTCAGCAGTGTTTAGTACAGGGGAACTTACAGGTTCTAGGTCTCCATTTATCATCATTCTAGGATCACCTAACACCTTGGTATCTGGAGGATGTACTCATACTGCTATAATCGGTTTATATTCAAAAATTATATAAACTCCAATATAATCATATCCGAAAGCAACAACATTCTGCTTTAATAAAAATGATTTCACAATTACATACATGGTCCAAGATCATTAGAGATTTGACACATAACAGCAGATGACACACCAGCTTAAGTTGAAAAGAATATGTGCAAAGCACCACCTGTTCCCTGAATCTGCAAACTGCTCCACTGTAAGCAAGGCACCATAGTCTGATTATATGGAGACACAGACACACAAAAGACACGGATATGGGGGACATGCTACCTAAAAAATACCATACAATCACTTTTATTGATGTTTATTAAATTCATAAGAAAAAAAATAAAATTAGACCTAGTAAACTGACAGATTACTCACACACCTATATGGCAAGTTAGATAGACTTGATGATTTAACAAATGTCATAGAGGGAAGCGAAAACTGTTGTGGGTCATAAATGTCTTAATAACTTAATAACTGTAAGCAGGATATCTATGAGCGAATCATGTAATTCTGTACATTGATTAATAATTATGCATAGGTCAGATATAGAATATGTATCTTTCTATCAATTGTTCAATCGATCAATAGATACACATAGATGTATAGATATGAATAAGGACCTTGATGGGAGTGTGGGCGCAGAGTGCTAAAAAAAATCTAAATCCAAGACAGTGATAGATAAAGCAAAACAATGGACTTAAATAACCCATGTGCCACATGGGCCATTCAAGTCCACATCATTGATTTTTCCAGGCTGCCTGTTTTTTTTTTTATATATAATATATAAACACACATATATATTATTTTTAATAGATATTTATAAATATACATTTTTTTTTTCAAATGTTTGTATACATCAATATGTATGTATATAATAGTTGTGCACACACAATATTTGAAAACTCTGTATGTATATTTATAAATATCTATTAAAAAAAATATATGTATATATAATGTATATATACACACACACATGCACAGACACATGCGCACACACACAAAACCGAGATTTGATAATGTGTTTACACTATATATATATATATATATATATATATATATATATAATACACTCAATGTCATAAATATGACATTTTCAAATCTTACGTTTGGTTTGTGTGTGTGTGTTGTGTGTGTTATGTATGTATATGGGTGCATATGTTTGTGTGTATATATATATATATATATATATATATATATATACACAAACACATGTGCACCCATATACATATACATACATTACAACAACACATCACAGAAACAACACACAACAAACCAAACGTAAGATTTGACAAATTATTGTTCATATTTATGACATTGTGAGTATATATATATACATCAAACATACTCATGTCATATACCCATATTATGTACATGTCAACCTTATACATATATACAGCACAATCACACACATATATATATATATATTTTACACACACATTATATGTGCACACACATAATATAATATAGATATATGCCCATATACATACACAAACGTGTATACACACGTATATGTAATATATAACACACACACAACAGAGTATGTCCATGCAGACTATACATACACTATTTTCTATTAGTAAAGTAGCTGCACATCTCCCCATTACTGACCTACACATGATTATATGTATACTATCTTCTCTCTCCTCCTTCATTAGGAGCCCAGATCACAGTGTTGGTGTACCCCAGCTGTATACTGGCCATGCACATTGGCTGGATGGAGTGATATACACTCCCTGTGGAATATAGTAAACACTTTTCACACAGTGAATGAAATGTTAATGTGCTCCTGCCATCTGAGTTGGTGACTAGCACTCAGACATGTAAGGACCCTCCTGAGATTTGATAGACTACACATGCCCCCATATGCAGCTTCAGCATTGATGGAAAGTATAGGTGGTTAATTGTGTGATTATTGTTATGCCAGGGATTGGGCTATGATCCAGCTGATGATGTAAGATGTCACTTGTGTCTTCACCAATATCCCTCTAATCCTATGTCCTCTGTACAGTCCTGTACTTGTAACCATTCTCAGCTCCCAGTCAAGTATGTGCTATGTGCTGCTGCCAATTATTCTTGCTCGGATACATAATGGAATAAATCCTGGGAACAGGATCCATTTCTAGCAGCACTAATTGGACAAATGTAGTACTGGCAGCAGTGAGAACTCCCCTCCATTCTGGAGACATCCAATACTATCAGGGAGAAGATCACATCAAGTGTTGGGCTTTGTTTGCCTGAGAGCCTTCCTGCACAGTCCTATTCTCTGTCAGCAGGGAGCAGCCCCTGTAATTAGCAGAGTGGAGAAGTGGAGCATCCAGTATCCTCATCACTGTGGAGTCATCTCATATCTCCAGGACAGGTGACAGCCCTGCCTGATTGATGGCCACACACCTGTGACAGCTCCATCCAGAACTTTAGTGCCAGCCATGAGCTGCCCTTATACAGAACTTTCCTCCCAGCCTCCTTCCTAGTTATATTTAGAGTTGGAAGCAGTTTTGCCCTCTTGCAGATTCCCACTGGCAGATGTAATGGCTGGCATCACACACAGGTGCCCAGGGTGACCCCGCCATCCCCATGCCACCCTCACATCACCCTGCCATGTAACCTGCTTACTTACGTTGCAGCAGATGGAAAGTATTCTTCCGAGGAAGGACAGATCAGCAAGGATTGGAAAAGTGTGAGGATAAGAACCCAGGAAGCAGCCATCTTCACAATTACAGCTACAGCTCTGGCAGCTCAGATACTACAGGGATAGTCCAGGCAGGGAGGGCACACTGGGCACACACTACTCTGCCAGCCGAGCGGCCGCCATCAGGGCACTCCACACAGCTCCGCTCTCCTCCGAGCCCTGATTTATCCCCCCGATGGCAGAGAAGGGGAGGGAGGATGAGTGAGGAGGGTAAGTTACAGGGAGGAGTGAGGGGAGGCTCCGGACCCTGCACACTGCTGGAAAGTTACGAGCTCAGTGTGAGCCCAATCACTGACAACTCAGTGCCAGTGTGTGCCCAGACACATCCACCGCAGCCTGCCTCTGCTCCTGCATTACCGTAATTACCCTGGTGCTGGAGCACACCTATTGTCTCCAATTACCAACATATCTAGCATGAAGCGGCACTTCTTATCTGCCAGGCTCATCTACATCACCAGGAGCCTGTGCCACACCCTGGGCACCAGACACTCCCAGGAACCTGCTCCTTCCACAAGCTGCAGGAGGAACATCCATGTACACAAGAGCTCCATCCATATACACACCCAATGCTGCAGGAGGAACATCCATATACACAAGAGCTCCATCCATATACACACCCAATGCTGCAGGAGCCCCATCCATATACACACTCCAAGCTGTAGGAGCCCCATCCATATACACACTCCAAGCTGTAGGAGCCCCATCCATGTACACACTCCAAGCTGTAGGAGCCCCATCCATGTACACACTCCAAGCTGTAGGAGCCCCATCCATGTACACACCCAAAGCTGTAAGAGCTCTATCCATATACACACTCCAAGCTGCAAGAGCTCCATCCATATACACACCCAATGCTGCAGGAGCCCCATCCATATACACACTCCAAGCTGTAGGAGCCCCATCCATATACACACTCCAAGCTGTAGGAGCCCCATCCATGTACACACCCAAAGCTGTAAGAGCTCTATCCATATACACACTCCAAGCTGCAAGAGCTCCATCCATATACACACCCAATGCTGCAGGAGGAACATCCATATACACAAGCTGTAGGAGCCCCATCCATGTACACACTCCAAGCTGTAAGAGCCCCATCCATGTACACACTCCAAGCTGTAAGAGCCCCATCCATGTACACACTCCAAGCTGTAGGAGCCCCATCCATGTACACACCCAAAGCTGTAAGAGCTCCATCCATATACACACTCCAAGCTGTAAGAGCCCCATCCATGTACACACTCCAAGCTGTAGGAGCCCCATCCATGTACACACCCAAAGCTGTAAGAGCTCCATCCATATACACACTCCAAGCTGCAAGAGCTCCATCCATATACACACTCCAACCTGCAAGAGCTCCATCCATATACACACTCCAAGCTGCAGGTGCTCCATGTATATACACACTCCAAGCTGCAAGAGCTCCATCCATATACACACTCCAAGCTGCAGGAGCTCCATCCATATACACACTCCAAGCTGCAGGAGCTCCATCCATATACACACTCCAAGCTGTAGGAGCCCCATCCATGTACACACTCCAAGCTGTAGGAGCCCCATCCATGTACACACCCAAAGCTGTAAGAGCTCCATCCATATACACACCCAATGCTGCAGGAGGTGCATCCATATACACACTCCAAGCTGTAGGAGCCCCATCCATGTACACACCCAAAGCTGCAGGAGCTCCATCCATATACACACTCCAAGCTGCAGGAGCTCCATCCATATACACACCCAATGCTGCAGGAGGTCCATCCATATACACACTCCAAGCTGTAGGAGCCCCATCCATGTACATGAGGCGGTCGACAGGGTATGGGGTATTCGGGTACCGGGGCTGATGGTGGTTCTGATGGGGGATCACGGCTGGTCGATCCCCTGTACCATGCCCTGGACCCTCAATGGCAGGAAATGGTGGGGGGGGCGGGAAGAAGGGGGATATTTACAAAAGAATGTGACGCCACCTGTAGTTCCCGGTAATATGGTACCGGCGCTGCAAGCCGCCCACTGAGGTGATGGTGGGTGCAGCAGAGTATGGAACAGCTCCCCACAGGTGGAGCTTTACCTCAAGGCAGCAGGGATGGCTCATGGGAGTAGTAGTTAAAGGGAACCTGTCAGGTGGTTTATGCCCCTCCAGCTATCACTGTCTGTAGCTGCAGCTTTATAAAACTATTCTAATCATCCTTGTCTGAGCTCATAGTCTAATGTGAAAGGTGAAAAAAAGCATTTATACATTACAAATGTATGTATATGTTCTATGAGAATTTAGCTCCGCCTATAGTAGTCACATGGTTGTGACATCACATCAGGTCTCCCAACATGTTCTAGCACAAGGCTGAAATGTTAACTATTAACCTGCCAAACAGTCCCCGTCCTCCAAGATGTAGACTGACTGCCTCATTACATAAGGAAACGTAAGTGTATAAATGCTTTTTTTTCACCTTTCACATTACACTATGAGCTCAGACAGGGATGATTAGAATAGTATTATGAAGCTACAGCTACAAACAGTGATAGCTGGGGAGGCATAATCAGTCTGACAGGTTCCCTTTAAGTCTTTGCTGATGCAGCAGTGAATTGCGGCTGTTAGACAGGCACACAGACCAGGGTGGATACAAATCAATGTTTTTTTTTTAAAAATCAAAAAAATCTGATTTTTTTTATTTAAATCGGATTTTTTTTCAAAAAACTGCTTGTTGAGGAAAATATTTTACCATCCAAAGGTTCTTCCATCATGAGATAAAGCTGAGTTGTTTAACTCAGTAGAATAAAGGCTGTACATGTGTAACATTCACAATGCCATGCTCTTCCAGAGGTTTCTGTAGGATTAGTGGGCAGTTTCTCTCCTATATTATCACAGACGCTCGCTTTACTTACGCAGTTCTCAATACTGAATTTGACTCCGCAGAGGTCCCAGCCTCTTCTTCACAGCAAAAATGTTACAACATGAACAGAGTTGAGAAAAAGACCTTAATCCTATTGTTCTACAAACCTATGAATACAGAATCAACCCCTTCAGTGCCAGGTCCAAGAAGTTAGACAATATGTTTCTGATTGTTTGGAGTGGAATAGATCTGCACAACACAAGAAGAATGTGAATCTAAGTGTGAGGAGGAGGAAGGGCAAGCAGACAAGAAAATGAAAGTGAAACGTTGAGCACAATACTGCAGCATAGCCACAGACAGACAAGTCTGGATCTGTTTGTGTGTACGATCTGAGGTTTATTACATTCTTTCCTTATAATAGCAGCAGGTCGTAAAAGAGACCCAGTTTGGGAATATTTTAAAGAAGCTCCTTCGCTTATCGGTAAGGCAGGCATGCGTGCAAAATGCAAACGATGCAACAAAGAGATGCAAGGCCTGGTGGCGCGAATGAGGCAACATCATGAGAAGTGTGGTGATGAAGATGACCAAAGAAACACTTCTGAACAGGCAGGATCTTCAGGTTGGTAAACATTTTTATTGAATCCTATTAGTGATGGGTGAATTCTAAATTACTCGGAATCGCTTGACTCTAGCGAGTCTGAGCCCGGGACTCGCTACTCGTTGCGAGTCTAGCGAGTCCAATGTTAATGAATGGGGAAGCTAGTAATAGCGAGTAGTGTGCGATTTACAAATCACAGATGTGTCTCGGAAGCTTCAGCCTGAAGCAATCATAGTTTTGCCATTGATTTGCATTGGACTCGTTTACTGTGCAAGTAATCGCTGGGAAACTCGCACAGATAAGAGTCGGGCTGTCTGCTCTGTGTGCAGGCTGCCGCAGCTCCAGGGTCCTAGAGCCCGCCTGCTGCCTGATGTAGCAGAGCTGAGATTGTTCTCAGTCTGCTCATTCCCTGTGCATAGACATCTATATCTATGCACAGGGGATGTAGCAGAGAGGACATCGCGTTTTGGACTACGTCGGACGGAAGAGAATTTTTTTAATTAAAGATGGAGTCCCTAATGGCTTTTTTTTTATTTCTAATAAAAAATTTTCTCTCGTTACTCGGCGAGTAGTAAGGGACTCGCAGGACTCGGTACTTTGCGAGTTTCCCAGCGATTACTTGCACAGTAATCAGACCAATGCAAGTCAAAGGCAATCCTAGTTTTGTCAGAGTCTGTGACAAAACTAGGATTGATATTGATTTGCATTGGACTCGTTTACTGTGCGAGTAATCACTGGGAAACTCACAGAGTACCGAGTCCTGCGAGTCCCTTACTACTCGCCGAGTAACGAGTCCTAGCGAGTAGATTCGCCCATCCCTAAATCCTATTTCTAAAGACTGAACTGTCATGTGTGAGAAAAATTATATTTCTTATTATTACTGCATGTTACTGTCATTTGGTACAGTTATGAAGAAAAACTAATATTCCTTTTGGGGCAGGGGCAGTGATGTGTTGTGTACAATAAGCAGAAATTGTATAATAAACAATAAAATAACAGCATTGACTTTTTTGTTTAGGGGAATTCATGGATTCTGGAAACTATCCACCTCCAAGATCACCATCATCCTGTTATACAGTTTCAGAGTTATCCAACCAGGATAGTGCTTCATTAGCAGCAGCATCATCATCAGACACCCACAGCCACATAACACCATCACCCAAAAGGAATAAAAAACCTTTACCTCCTGGAACCACCATAGATAGGTTTGTGATAAGAACTAGCAGATTAGAAAAAGAGTTGAATGATGAAAAAATTGCCCAGTTTATTTATGCAGCGAACTCTTCTTTCCGTCTGACTGAGAACCCACATTTCATTAATATGGTTCAGTCACTGAGACCAGGATACAGTCCACCCAGCAGAGCTGATGTTGCAGGGAAACTGCTGGATCAAGTGTATGACAGAGAAATGGAGCAATGTGCAACAGCTCTGGAGGGTAAAATTGTTAACCTAAGTATTGATGGGTGGAGTAATGTCCACAATGATCCTATTGTATCTGCTTGTATAACAACAGAAGAAGGTAAAATCTTCCTTGCACAAACAACTGATATGTCAGGAAATGCACACACAGCAGAATACTTACAAGAAGTGGCAGTAAAAGCTATAACGACTCGTGAACAAAAATTCAAATGTCTAGTACGCAGTTTGGTCACTGACAATGCTGCAAACGTATCAAAGATGAGAAAAGATTTAGAAGAGCAGGGAGGGAATACAAAGCTGCTAACAACATATGGTTGCAGTGCTCATTTGCTGCACCTCTTAGCCAAAGACTTAAGTGTTCCAGAAATAAAGGCTAATGTTGTTGAAATTGCTAAATACTTCCGTAATAATCATTTTGCTGCAGCAGCTCTGAAAAGGATGGGTGGAACCAAGCTAACGCTCCCACAAGATGTTAGATGGAACTCTGTGGTGGACTGTTTTGAGCAGTATATCAAAAACTGGCCTATTCTGATGACACTTTATGAAGAAAATCGAGATAAAATAGATGGCACTGTCACGGCCAAAATCCTCAACATTGGGCTTAAGAGAAATGTTGAACATATGCTGAGCTTCCTGAAACCCATCTCTCAAGCTTTAAACAAAATACAGAAAAATAGCTGTTTTATTGCAGATGCTGTTGAAATTTGGAAGGAACTGAGTGAACACTTAAAAACAGAACTACACATGAACAGAATTAAATTACAAGCAGTAAACAAACGAATGGGACAAGCACTGACTCCAGCTCATTTTTTGGCAAATATTGTCAATATCCAATATCAGGGTCAAAACCTAAGTGCTGAGGAAGAGGAGTTAGCTATGACATGGGTATCCAGCAATCATCCATCTTTAATGCCAACTATAATAAACTTCAGAGCTAAGGGGGAACCATTCAAGAAATATATGTTTGCTGAAGATATTTTAAGGAAGGTCACACCAGTAAACTGGTGCAAGTCACTTAAGCGCTTGGATTTAGAGACTGTTCAAGTAATGATTTCACTTTTAACAGCAGTAGCTTCTTCTGCAGGCGTTGAAAGAATATTCTCTTCCTTTGGACTCATTCATTCTAAATTGAGAAATCGGTTGGGACCCAATAAAGCAGGAAAGCTTGTTTTTCTTTTCCAGATTATGAATAGGAACAAAGAAGAAGATGATGATGATGAAGATGACGACAAGTGAGCTACAGAGGACAGCAGGGACAGTAGTATTTAAGTTTTTCATGTGTCGGCTGGGCTGACAGTCTAAGTTTCTTAAAATATATATATTTTGTTTAGCCAAATTAGTTAACAAATAACTTATGCTGTAATGTTGTTATTGTTTCAGTTAAATAAATCTATTTAAATTGTTATTAAGGTCAGGATTATTTTTCTCCTTCCTAAGTACAACAGAACAGTGGTGTCCAAATATGAATGATTAACCCATTAAACTGGGGAGAAAAAAGTAATATAAAAAGTGATTCTAAAAATCTTTATCTACTTGCATGTTAAAGTAGCAAGAACTAGTTTAGGTAGAAACTTTGATTTAAATCACTGATTTAAATCAAGCCTTACTGACTAGTGATTTAAATCGTGATTTAAATCGTGATTTAAATCAGTTAGATTTAAATCAAATCCACCCTGACACAGACACACTGGGATTGTTGTTGTTTCGGTACCTTTTACTGATGGTAACATAACAGGTACAGTCCAGAGTAATAACCAGGTCCCTGGTGCAATTTGGGACTTCCACCTTAGAAAGTTTTGAGGCCTCCTCTGTTCTGTGCTCTGCGGTGTGGGATGAGTCCTGCCTGAGCCTGAACCCACAGCTTCTTCTCCCTCTTTAGGATTTGTCCTAAACTGGCAATGAGGTCCTTCTGCTGGGTCCCTGTTTCTCCTATGGCCACTGGTCCAGTACTTGGTCAGTTTAGTGTCTCTTACTCACTTTCCTCAGGGCTGAACTCCTCCTGAGTCTTCTGGGCTTTTGGCTGTAGCTCTGCAGGCTGGCAGCATCGGACTCCAGTGTCCGGGAGTACTAAAGGGCTATTAATTCAGATTCACTTCTCAGTTCCCTGCTTCCTCCACTTGCCTGCAACCCTTTCCCTAGGGTGTGCACAGCGGTCAGTCGTCCCTGGTCCTGGGCCTGGATCTCTCCCCAGCTACCAGCAGCTCTGTCTCTCCTCTCTTCCTTCTCCTCACACTACACTGAACTGAAACTAACTCCTGGGACTAACTAACTCCTCCCCTCAGCCTGAGTGTTCTTAAAGGGGAACTGGCTTAATGCAGCCAGTAGAGCTCTCCCTTCAGGTCTGGGGTGGAAGGTGGTGTGTGCTGAGCTAACCAAAGGTGTAAGGCCACATGCACACGCTGAGTAATTGATGAGTTTTTTACCTCAGGATTTGTAGTCAAAACCAGGAGTGGATAATTAAATGCAGAAGTGGTGCAGGTGTTTCTATTAGACATTTCCTCTGATTGCTCCACTCCTGGTTTTGTCTACAAATCCTGAGGTAAAAAACTCATCAAATACTGAACGTGTGCACGTGGCCTAATTCCTTCCTTGCACCGGAGGAACCTGTGGCACCCCCACAGGGGTGCCACATACACATCCAAAGCTGCAGGAGCTCCATTCATGTACAAACCGCAAGCTGCAGGAGCTCCATCTGTCAAGCCCCAGGCCCAGGGGATACTCGGGTATCAAGCTCAGAGGGGTTCACAGGGATGTCACGGGTGGTGGTGCCTGAACCCGTGGCCTGGGTGACACTTCAATGAGGGGTTATGTACAAGGGATAAGAGTTTGTTGTCTCATGACGCCGCCTGTAGTACCTGGTGAGGGATCACCAGTGCCGCCACAGTCCTCCGGAGGGCTATGGTATTGCGGCAAGGATGGCAAAGCTCCCTACAGGTGGAGCTGGGCCTCCGGGGCAGTGTAGAGTAAAGGGGCAGCCTGGAGTGGGACTTGAGGCCAGGGTAATAAGCAGTAAGGCAGTCTATAGGGAGGCTGGGGACAGAGAGGAATAACGCACATATGCTGAAGGAAGTCTCTTTTACCTTTTTACTAATGGTATTCACAGGTAAAGACGTCCAGAGCACTGTCGGGTGACCAGGTGCACAGTGAGTCTCCACAGCAAGTGGGTATAAGGTTCCCTGCTGTCGCTGAAGCCCTGTCTGTATACAACACGACTGGCCTCCTCACTTTCTCTGGTCCTCTCTCTCTCCACCTGCTCGGTCCACGGGTTACCCTCTCTGATTACTGCAGTGTTATTCCACCTATGGTGTCTGGCTCCCTTTTGCTGGGTACGCAGGGGGACCGGGTGACTAAATTCTCCATGGTGTGTCGGGGTTCTCTGCAGTCCTGGAGTAATCCTGCAGGTGCGGATCCCCGAAGTCCGGTAAGTCTTGGGCAAACTTACACTAGTTCCTCTGCTCCCTTGGTTAAGCTCCGTGCCTTCTGTCCCCACTCTTACGCTTGGCTGAACGCAGAAGGGCCACTCCAGGTCAATGGTTCAGGTTTAACCGCGGTACCGAGCACCAGGACGTCTTCGCAGCTCTCCTAGCGTCTGCACACTCTAACTAACTCCTCCCCCAGCAGCAGCATTTATAGGGGATCTCACCTAAAGTCAGTGAATCTAGCTCCCCCTACTGTGTCGGGGTGGAAGGTGTTGCATGTAGTAGGTACCTGTTGTGGAGACCCAGCTGTGCAGTAGGGAAGGCTGTGGCTACCTACGTGAGCAGGGCGCCACACATCCATGTACACACTCTAAGATGCAGGAGCTCCATCCATGTACACACAACAAGCTGCAGGGGCTCCATCCATTACGCACCGCAAGCTGCAGAAGCCCCATCCATGTACACACCCAAAGCTGCAGGAGCTCCATCCATGTACACACCCAAAGCTGCAACAGGTCCATCCATGTACACACCCAAAGCTGACACCGCAAGCTGCAGGAGCTCTATCCATGTACACACTCAAAGCTGCAGGAGCTCCATCCATGTACACACCCAAAACTGCAGGAGCTCCATCCATGTACACACCCAAAGCTGCAAGAGCTCCATCCATGTACACACTGCAAGCTGCAGGCGCTCCATCCATGTACACAATGCAAGCTGCAGGAGCTCCATCAATGTACACACCCAAAGCTGCAGCAGCGCCATCCATGTACACACTCCTGGCTGCAGGAGCTCCATCCATGTGCACACTGCAGTCTGCAGGAGCTCCATTCATGTACACACTCCAAGCTGCAGCAGGTCCATCCATGTACACACCCAAAGCTGCAGGAGCTCCATCCATGCAGACACTACAAGCTGCAAGCAGTTTCATCCATCTACACACTCAAAGCTGCAGGAGCTCCATCCATGTAGACACCACAAGCTGCAGGAGCTCTATCCATGTACACACTCCAAGCTGCAACAGGTCCATCCATGTACACACCCAAAGCTGACACCACAAGCTGCAGGAGCTCTATCCATATACACACTCCAAGCTGCAGCAGGTCCATCCATGTGTCGCGCCCAGGCTTTGGGGTACTCGGGTGTCAGGCTGCAAGGGTTAACACTCCTGCTGTCACGGGGAGTGGTGGCCGGTCCTGACCCCGTGTCCTGGGCCTATCTTCCAAAAAAATCGGTATATGGGAGGGTAACCTCCCACCGTGTAATCTACTGTGGGAGTGCTGGTCAATGGGTGCCACCCACCATCCTAGAATCCTCCTGTAGCTGGGACAACTGCACCTCTTTTACGGGTAAAGTACCCCTCTGTGATGCCTGCTTAGTGGGGCGCCACATACCCGCTTGATTGAATATACTCGTCCGCGTACCTGTTGCCGGGCAGTAAAAAGCATTCTTACATTTATCAACTTCAAGGGTAACTATATACATTTAAGAATATTTAGATTTTCTTCCCATTGCTGGGAGGCACTTTCTTTAAACGTTACACATATATATGTACAATCATTGCAGTAGTTAGTATATTTAGACTTCACAGTCCTCAAGTCACCTGTCGGCAAAGTTCTTAGTCTCCGGTTTGCTACTATCTGCATATAAGACATTATTAACTTGGCCCAACGGGAACCGGTACTAACTACGCTGGCCCAGCAGTAATATATTGACCAGAACAGTCCAGTTTGTATTATCACCGCTGGGCCGCTGCTCACACAGCACACATCATCAAACAGGGGAAAAGGAAAATTCAAATAAAAAGTCTCTGAGCCTTCAGATTCAAATAAACGGGGCACACTCTTCATTCAGGGCTTGCAAAAAGGGGAAAGCAAAAATAAAAGGGCTTGGTTAATGGAAGGGGCTATTTACAGGGCAATGTCTCAATATGGGATTCTCTTGCAACATACAATGTCTCTTAGTGAGAGTGTATTGTTAACGGGAATTGTCTGCACAGCGGGAGTTCCTTATTGCGAACCAGCCTAGTGGGCCAGGGTACCGCTAATAAGTGACCTGCTCACCTCGATAAAGGTCTCTGTCTGGGTGTCCTCTGCGCAAGTACGATTACACATCTCGTCTGGCAAAAAACACGTCGTCTGTAAGTCGGGTTCCCGAAGAAATCTCCAGCCTTCATCCTGGTAAACGGAGATAACGGTTCCTAGGCGGCGGAGTTCTATTGGAAGCGGGGGCTGCGATCTGGCCTCGTCCCGAAGTCGACTTATTGCCTGTTCTCGCTGGAACCATTCTTCCCGTCGTCTTTGTTTCGCCACTTGGTTACTCTCATCTAAGGCTGACAGAGACCGTTGAAGTGACTGGTACTGTGGGGATGGTGAGTTGCCGGTTGGGACTCTGGACACTACTTGAGTCTCCGCTGAGCTCACTATGGCAGGGGGCCTCGCTGCTGCCGCTGCCACGCAGTCCACCACGCAGCCTCTGGGGTGCTCCCTCCCGAGGCTCTCTCTGCGTCCTCCAGTTCCTCTTCATCTGTCTCGTCGTACTCCTCCTTGACGACTACATTTGGTTCTGTAGGGGACGTCCGCTCTGCCTCCAAACAAAGACAACTGCTGGCACGGGACGGTGGTGAAGTCGGGGGTTCTGCTTGAACTCCCGTGTCCCGGGTCTGGACAGGTAGTGGTACGGATGGTAGAGAGGCGCAGTATTCCACAACTGCACGTTCGGCTACTACCGCCTCTTGCGCCTCGCGGTCCGCTCTCATAGAGGAAAGTTCATAGGTCTGCTCCACGCTCCACCGCCGGCACACCCGCGCCAGGGTTTCTTCCATCTCCTGGCGGAGCTGCCAAAATGCATCCCTCCAGTAGTCAGCATTCCCCTCCAAGGTCAAGGTTAAGAGGGACGCCGCTGCCGGGTCTCCTTGCACGGCTCGGGTTTGCTCCTCAAGCTCACGCACAATGTCTCTCCAACGGGGTGCTGCCATGCTTCCGGGTACGAAGGAGCCTTGTTGTTTCTGTCCTTCTCTTCCGGTTTGTCTTCTTATGGGCGGCCGGTCCCGAGGAACTTCCTGTGGGCCGCCCCCCTGATTGATTGATGCCAATCTGGGCGGCCACACTTTCTGGTGCCTCCATCTTGGCCCTCCTTCTTCTAGGGGCTGAGGCACACACCCGGGCCTGCACATGGCGTTCAGTACATGGCTACGGCGCTATGGCAGGAATAAGTTTGTTTTAAGTCCAAGTTCAAGGCGCACAATACCCGGTGGTTCCGGGCATGATATCCTGTCCGTGACCACCAAAAAAAGATATGTCGCACCCAGGCTTTGGGGTACTCGGGTGTCAGGCGGCAAGGGTTAACGCTCCTGCTGGCATGGGGAGTGGTGGCCGCGCCTAACCCTGTGTCCTTGGCCTATCTTCCAAAAAAGGGGTATATGTACAGGGGATTATATACAAAGTTTGTCGTGACGCCACCTGTAGTTTCTGGTGATGTTTCACCAGCGCTGCCACAGTCCGCCGGAGGTAGATGGTACTGCGGCAAGTTGGTGAAGTCCTCCACAGGTAGGACTGGACCTCTGGGGCAGCGTTCCTGGATGGAAACAAGTTAATTTAAAGTAAAACAAGCAAAGTCCAAAGTCACTGTTCCTCCGGGTACTTTACTGTCATTTGCATAAGTCTCATACAAAATTACAGTTTAGCACTCCTGATGGTATGAGGACAGGTAGCTTAACGGGTGGCTGCAGCAGATCCTAGGTGGTATGGTGGACCCTTGGTGTATGCCTTCGTGCTCTACCCCCGTATGTTCCTTTCCTGCTTCCCAGTGGTGGTGTGAAGCCTGGTGACTTAAAGCCCACCTGACCTCCTTCCTTCTCTCACCCTCACGGCCTTCGGGTAACCTTCTGCTGGCTGGCCGCTTGTTCCTTGGCGGTGCCTGGTACCCTCTTTTGGTTGCTCAGGTGCCCGGGTGAATTGTAGACTGCACGGGTCTCCGGATTTTCTGTGCTCCTAAAGTATCCTACAGGTGCGGGCTCCGGTGCCCGGTAAGCTGTCAGGGATAAACTTCCTCAAGTTATTCTTTCCCTTCTGGCTATCTGCACCTGGAGAAGCTTTCTTTCATCTTAAGCTCTTTCTTCTTCCTCCACCTCTCCCTAGTCCCTCAGCCGAGCGACCTAAGGCTCCAACTCGCTTTCTCCTCCGAGGCAAAAGGCCTCCTTGCTCTCCAAGATTGTTCCCTCGGTAACTCCGCATGTACTAGTGTGGATGTGTCATGTGCCCACATCTAAATCCCTCAGCTGGACAACTGCACTCTTGGTGATACCCTCCTGAGCCTGCTAGCGGCGCAACATGTACACACCCAAACTGCAGATCCATCCATCAGACATAAAGCTGCAAGAGGTTCATCCATCATTATATTATTATATTATTTATAGCACCATTAGGTTCCATGGCGCTTTACATGAGGATAAGGGAGACAAGAACAAATACACAGAATCTAGGCGATCAGGACGTACAGGTACAGGAGGGGCAGGGACCCGGTCCATGAGGGTTCACAGTCTATGAGGGGCGGGTTAGGATACAGTAGGATGGGGGAATGTCAAGGTATGGTGCGGTCGCCTGGGTCTCATGGCATCTACACACTGAAAGCTGCAGGAGCTCCATCCATGTAGACACCAGCAAGCTGCAGAAGCTCTATCCATGTACACACTCCAAGCTGAAGCAGGTCCATCCATGTACACACCGAAAGCTGCAGATGCTCCATCCATGCAGACACTACAAGCTGCAAGCAGGTACATCCATCTACACACTCAAAGCTGCAGAAGCTCCATCCATGTAGACACTACAACTGCAGCAAGTCCATCCATGTAAACACTGCAAGCTGAAGGAGCTCCATCCATGTACACACTCCAAGCTGCAGGAGCTCCATCCATGTACACACTCCAAGCTACAGAAGCTCCATCCATGTACACACTCCAGGCTGCAGGAGGAACATCATGTACACACCCAAAGCTGCAGGAGCTCCATCCATGTACACACCACAAGCTGCAGGAGCTCCATTCATGTACACACCCAAAGCTGCTGGAGGACATCCATGACACACTCCAGGCTGCAGGAGCTCAAACCATGTACACATTGCAAGCTGCAGCAGGTCCATCCATATACACACCCAAAGCTGCAGGAGCTCCTTCCATGTACACACTCCAAGCTGCAGGAGTTCCATCCATGTACACACTCCAGTCTGCAAGAGCTCCATCCATTTACACACCCAAAGCTGCAGGAGCTCCATTCATGTGTGGTGCCCTGATAAGCACAGGTACGCACAGACTCACCCGCAGCATGGATGGGTTTTCACGGTGGGTACACAGCTACATGTAACACCTTCCACCCCAGCACAGTAGGGGGAGCCCAACCTGCTGCTTTTAGGCAGGATTCCCTGTAAATACTGGTGCTGGGGGCGAGTTAGACAGAGTATGTGCGATGCTACAAGAGCTGCAAAGTTGTGCATGTGTTCGGTGCTGCGTTAAGCCCGAGCCAGTCACCCTGACCAGTCTCCGGTAGCCCTGCAAGGCCCAAGAGTGGGTCGAGAGGCAGACAGAAGAGTCAGAACAGTGGGGGACCATGGATCCAGCTTTAGGTTCACCCCCGAGCAACCACTGGAGCCTGCGTCCACAGGAGTGCACCAGGCTCAATGGAGAACACCGGAAAACCATGAAGACTTCAGTCTCCCAGACTCCTGCGCAGTCACATACAAGGGCCAGGCACCGGAGAGAATCAGTGGTAGTCAGCATAGGTATCCCGATGACAGCACAGGAGGAGAAGGAGAAAGCAGAGGAGGCCAGCCAATTCTACACAGGGCCTCACACACACACACACAGGGAAGTAAAGAGGAGGCCTTATACCTACTCACTGTGGAGACCCAGAAGTGCATCCTGAACACCCGGTGGTACTCTGGACGATTTACCTGCTTTAACACCAGTAAAAAGGTAAAAAGCAACCAGCGGTGTGTTTGTCAGTTCCTTCCCTGTGCCCCTGCCATCCTCAGAGACTCTCCCATTGTCCAACCATCCGGCCAGGCCCCGGCTCATCCATCCATCCATTACCAGCACCCTTATCATCACCGGTGCATCCCTGCCCCGGGGGGTTAGCTCCACCTGCAGGGAGCTGTACCATCAAGGCACTATACCACCGCCCTCCGGAGGACTGAAGCGGCGCTGGTGCTCAGTCACCAGAAGCTGTGGGTGGGTCACGAGAACTACATTATAAACTTTATTCCCCTGTACATATATCCCCCTTTTAAAAGTTCGGTCTCCCGGGCCATGGGTCCGGGTAGGTCACCAGTGACATCCCCTGACCGCAGCGGAAAAGGGCCCGATACCCAGTCGCACTGCCCCGGGCAACACACATGTACACACCCAAGCTGCAGGAGCTCCATCAGTGTTTACACTCCAAGCTGAAGGAGCTCCATCCATGTAGACACTACAATCTGCAGGAGGTGCATCCATGCATACACAACAAGCTGCAGCAAGTCCAATAAATGTAGGAGCTCCATCCATGAGTAGAACCCAAGCTGCAGGTCCATCCATGTACACTCTACAAGCTTCAAGTCCATCCATGTGCTCACCCCAAGCAGCAGGTCCATTCATGTACACCCTTGAAGCTGCAGCAGGTCAATCCATGTGCACACTCCAAGCTGCAGCAGTTCCATCCATATACACACTCCAAGCTCAGCAAGTCCATCCTCATACACGCTCCAAGCTGCAGCAAGTCCATCCAAGTACATACTCTAAGCTGCAGGAGCTCTATCCATGTACACACTCCGAGCTGAAGGAGCTCCATCCATGAGCACACCCAACCTGCAGGTCCATCCTTGCACACACTCCAAGCTGCAGGTCCATCCATGTGCACATCCCAATCTGCAGGAGCTCCATCTGTGGAGCCCACTGGGACAGGGTACTCGGTACCGACCGGGTACACAGGGGTATCACGGCAATCTTGGTCCGGACCGTGTCCCAAGCTCACAAGTAAAAGGGGTTATTTACAGGGTTTGTCGTGACACCACCCACGGGTTTTGGCCAGTGAAGGGACCACCGCTGCTGCTTACTGCTGCCAGTAGGATGGATGGTGCTGCAGCCGGATGGATGAGCCCGCCGTGGGTCGGAGCTGCTCCTGACAGGGTGAAATATGTATATGCAGTTCAATGTGCAGGGTATCATATACGGGAGACTGAAGCAGGGTTCACCGGGATTTACTTGCAGTTCTTTCTCAGTACAAACAGTTTACAACGCAGTTCTTTTACACAGTTAACTCCGTACACTCTCTGAACCCTCTGCAGCCAGGTTTCCTCTCTGAGACCCTTCACCCTCTAAAACCTTTCAGACTTTCCTCTCCTCTGTTCTTCCCGTGGGCTGTATGAAGGCAGCTTGGTCCCTTGTTTATGGCTTCTCCCGGGTTTGGGTAGCAAGCCTGGTCCTATATGCTGCTGTTTCTCCAGCCCATGTGTTGGGTGACCCGACCTGGAATCTGTGCCTCCCCGTCGGTGTGTTCATGTACCGGCGTGTAGCTATGGTCACCCAGAGCCGACTCTCTGGTCCCAGCCTAGCCTTAGATGTCCCTATCTTGCAAGGGATCACCGGGCTCTCTCCTACCCGTGTAACTACCCAGGTACATCAGGGAGTCTGTCCTGCCAGTCGTCTGTCAGCGCTGCCGTCTTCCTCGGACCCAGCTGCGCTGATCCGGTCTCTGTCTTTCCCTTCCTTTGGGCTGCAGGCTATGGCGCGGGCTTTCTCTCCAGGAAATGGTGTCTCGCAGGATTCTGCGCCACCAGGGAGCCTCAAGCCTTCTGGGAAGTCTCTCTCAGTCTTTATTCTGGTCTTTACTTCTCAGCTTACTCTGGCCTACTCTTGTCTTTTCACTTCAGCACCCATCGGCCTACTTGGTCTTTTCTGCTCAGCCTACCTTGGCCTACTGGCTAACTACTTCCTGTTTTCTCCCTTTTTTACTTGGTTCGTCACCTGACCTACGTCCCACCCACTATGAATGGCCCTACCGCCCCTTGCCCGCCTAGAGTCCCGGGCTCCGGGTTGGGTCTTGTGTCGGTGGGTGTGTGTTTGAAGGTGTGTGTGTAACAACCTGTTTCCACCTGCCTGGCTGCAGTTCCTACCTGTGGCCACCCTGTCGCAGGGGCGCCACACATCCCTGTACACACTTCAAGCTGCAGCAGGTCCATCCATGTACCATACCTCTCAACTTTTGAAGAACAGAAAGAGGGACAAATTGTGTGGCGAACAGCAGCAAATTTTAGCCATGCCCCCAGCATGGGCAAACCACACCCACTTTGCAAACAATGAGTTTTTTAAAAGTCTGTAGTCACATTAGAGAGGCTGCAGACTTATACAGTTGTGACCAAATGTATTGACACCCCTGCAATTCTGTCAGATAATACTCAGTTTCTTCCTGAAAATGATTGCAATCACAAATTCTTTGGTATTATTATCCTCATTTAATTTGTCTTCAGTGAAAAACACAAAAAGAATTGTCCTAAAGCCAAATTCGATATAGTTCCACACCAAACATAAAAAAGGGGGTGGACAAAAGTATTAGCACTGTTAGAAAAATCATGTGATCCTTCTCTAATTTGTGTAATTAACAGCACCTGTAACTTACCTGTGGCACCTAACAGGTGTTGGCAATAACTAAATCACACTTGCAGCCAGTTGACATGGATTAAAGTTGACTCAACCTCTGTCCTGTGTCCTTGTGTGTACCACATTTAGCATGGAGAAAAGAAAGAAGACCAAAGAACTGTCTGAGGACTTGAGAAACCAAATTGTGAGGAAGCATGAGCAATCTCAAGGCTACAAGTCCATCACCAAAGACCTGAATGTTCCTGTGTCTACCATGCGCAGTGTCATCAAGAAGTTTAAAGCCCATGGCACTGTGGCTAACCTCCCTAGATGTGGATGGAAAAGAAAAATTGACGAGAGATTTCAACGCAAGATTGTGCGGATGGTGGATAAAGAACCTCGACTAACATCCAAACAAGTTCAAGCTGCCCTGCAGTCCAAGGTACAATAGTGTCAACCCATACTATCCGTTGACGTCTGAATGAAAAGGGACTGTATGGTAGGAGACCCAGGAAGACCCCACTTCTTACCCCGAGACATAAAAAAAGCCAGGCTGGAGTTTGCCAAAACTTACCTGAGAAAGCCTAAACATTTTGGAAGAATGTTCTCAAGTCAGATGAGACAAAAGTAGAGCTTTTTGGGCAAAGGCATCAACATAGAGTTTACAGGAGAAAAAAAGAGGCATTCAAATAAAAGAACACGGTCCCTACAGTCAAACATGGCGGCGGTTCCTTGATGTTTTGGGGTTGCTTTGCTGCCTCTGGCACTGAACTGCTTGACCGTGTGCATGGCATTATGAAGTCTGAAGACTACCAACAAATTTTGCAACATAATGTAGGGCCCAGTGTGAGAAAGCTGGGTCTCCCTCAGAGGTCATGGGTCTTCCAGCAGGACAATGACCCAAAACACACTTCAAAAAGCACTAGAAAATAGTTTGAGAGAAAGCACTGGAGACTTCTAAGGTGGCCAGCAATGAGTCCAGACCTGAATCCCATAGAACACCTGTGGAGAGATCTAAAAATGGCAGTTTGGAGAAGGCACCCTTCAAATATCAGGGACCTGGAGCAGTTTGCCAAAGAAGAATGGTCTAAAATTCCAGCAGAGCATTGTAAGAAACTCATTGATGGTTACCGGAAGCGGTTGATCGCAGTTGTTTTGGCTAAAGGTTGTGCAACCAAGTATTAGGCTGAGGGTGCCAATACTTTTGTCTGGCCCATTTTTGGAGTTTTGTGTGAAATGATCAATGTTTTGCTTTTTGCTTCATTCTCTTTTGTGTTTTTTCATTGAAGACAAATTAAATGAAGATAATAATACCAAAGAATTTGTGATTGCAATCATTTTCAGGAAGAAACTGAGTATTATCTGACAGAATTGCAGGGGTGTCAATAGTTTTGGCCACAACTGTACCTCAAGCCTGGACCAAAAAATCCCTGGTTGTTTTGCATATTTTCCATTGTGTACATGAGTCTCCTTAGGATCTACAGTTACAGGCAGTTCCTGCCGCCCTAGGCACTTTCGGTGGCTGTGTAACATCTCCGGCAACAGCGGAGATTTGAATTGATGCCACGAACAGGAAAGATAAAGCTTCCAAAACGAAGGTAAAACAAAAAACAGATGTATTGTAACAAAACTCGCCCCTGTTTGTATGGGGAAGAAAAGTGAATTAAATAAACTGTACAATTTATAACCATACAACACATACAAACACAAAAATATGTCTTGTTTTCCTTACCAGAAGAACAGCCACATATCCCTGGTCCCAGTAAGGGGGAGTCTTCTCTTGAGCCAATAATGACACCCCCTCCCCTAAATGTGTCCGGACTTAAACAGGGTTAGGCTGGTTTCACATATGCGTTTGTGTCTGCATGTGCAGGGCATGCAGACGCAAACGCAGGGCAAACGCAGCCATACTGATGTGAATGCAGTGGAGAATCTCTGCATGCGTTCACATCAGCATGGTGCCCGGCCAGCCAATCAGCGATCTCGGCGGCGACCGGGAGGCGGAGATCAGCATCGGAGATCTCCTCCTTCTGGCCACCGCTGATCTCCCGACGGTGTCGCCGCGGGAAATTTGAAGAAACAACTGATCTGACAGCTGTTTAAGTCTCCCGCACCGACACTGAAGAGGTGATGTCGACGCGGGAGATTTAAACAGCTGTCAGATCAGCTGTATCTTCAAATCTCTCGCGCTGACACCGCGGGAGATTAGTGGCGCCCGTGCTCCAGCTGATCTCCCGGTGACCACTGCTGATTTCCCAGGAGATCAGTGGCGGCCACCGGGAGAGATTTCAATGTGATCCATAGCGTTCTCCTGCACTGTCATGCGGAGGACACGGCGGATCCATTGAGATCCATGCATTTTTGTGCGCTTGCTGATAAAACAAGCGCCCATGAACGCACAAAAAATGCAACAGGCTGCGTTCTGAGGGCGTATAAATTATGAGCATCTGAACGCAACTGCAACTGAACGCAGCCAAACGCAATTACCATGCATTCCTATGTTAAACATAGGAATGCAGTACCCATGCGTTTGGCTGCGTTCCGAACGCTAATGTGAAACCAGCCTTAGTTCCTACTGGGAAGCCATAATATGTGTCTGTTATCCCAGTTCACAATCTTGACACTATTCCCTATCAATACATTTTCTGGAATCCCAATATGACCGTTTTCAGCTGTACAGGTAAGCGAATTACAACCCAAATTCTCCTAACAAGAAATAACATCTATTACATAATTGCGAATGGGTTTTTTGCCCTTCTGAGTCCACTCGCAATGCGAGTCGGCGTGGTCATGTGGATACGAACGAAGCATTGGCCGCGCAGCGGCCGTTGCGAGCAGTTATAAGGTGACTCGCTATGCCCGCGCAGCGGGCATGGCGAGTCGCCTTAGCAGCGCGACGCATTGGCCGCAAAGCGGCCATTGCGAGTCAGAGACTCGCTCTTCTAGAATCCCGATGCATGTGCATCGGGCACCCAGCTAGTCTATTATATAAATGCGAATGGGTTTTTTGCCCCTTTTGAGTCTGCTCGCGCTGCGAGTCAGCGTGGTCATGTGGATACGCCCGAAGCATTGGCCGCGCAGCGGCCATTGCGAGCAGTTCTAAGGCGACTCGCTATGCCCGCGCAGCGGGCATGGCGAGTCGCCTTAGCAGCGCGAAGCATTGGCCGCGAAGCGGCCATTGCGAGTCAGAGACTCGCTCTTCTAGAATCCCGATGCATGTGCATCGGGCACCCAGCTAGTATAATATAAACAACTATATTCAATTTCTCTTTTCTTTTCTTTACAAGAATACAGACGATAAATTAATTTAAGAAGAATACTCTGAGAAAAGAAGAAAAAAAAAGAAAGAAAAAAAAAATCCAATCCAGACAGGTGGGTGCCTTGGGATTTTCACCACAGGCTGTGGTCTTTCCGAACTTCACACCGTGCTATCAACAGTCCTCATCAATATGAACACAGTACATGCCTCACTGACATTGTCCCATAAAACTAGTCATTCAGGATGATCTATACACCTAGCTGACCCTAACTAACTCGTTGGACCGCTCAGGGAGCATTTAAAATTTAGAAGAAGAATCTGAGGTACCTCATCCTTGTTTAAAGCATAGGGTGCTTTACCCTCCGGGGGCGTCATGTCACACTTTACAAGATGGCCGTCTCCTTCCAATGTTATCTCACTGTTGCGTTTTCCAATGCTCTCCTACGAACTGGGATAAAGGATTAATTGTCCCATACTTCACCAATCACAGGACACAAAACTGCTGAACTTATGAGAGAGGAAACAGGAAATAAAACAGGTATGTCTACGCAGGATTTCTCTTTCTCCATAGACAAAGCAGGATCTCCCAGACAAAGCGTGTCTCCTCTCTGCTCGTCTCCGTGACAACCAACCACCACAAGCAAACTTTATACGTTCTCAGATTGAGTGACAGAGCAGTGATGCAATAAAAGTATTTTCTAAATCCAGCAGCAAAATTGCATTTTTACCGCACAGTTCATCTATTATTCACATCACAGCATTCATAAAATTATTTAAGTATTGTTTTATTAACACTTTATAAAATTTAGAATAACAGTGAGTGTCACTGACATCTAGTGGTCAGATGTCATTGCTACAGGTGCGGCTTTCACTCATAGTTGTCACCAACAGGCATATCTCTATATACCCTCTTACAGTACCATCACATGCGGCAATTTTGCTAGCAATTTCACTGGCAATTTGCTGGTTTCAGTGAAATCATGGACACATTGTTCTATTTTGTTGCCATGTACAAATGGAACAATGTGTCCATGATTTCACTGCAACCAGCAAATTGCCAGTGAAATTGCTAGCAAAATTGCCGCGTGTGATGGTACCTTTACACATGCACCCCCTCCCTCCCACTGATCAGTCAGACTATGTGTATGTGCACACATCATTTTATTTTTCAGGCAGATTTGCTTGGTATTCCACCTGAAAAGCAACAATAAATGCTAAAAAGAATGAACTCATGCACGGCAATGTAAAAATGACTTGCTGATCATATGTTCAGTCTTTTGAGGTTTTTCTTTTTAATCGTGTGTCCTGAAGCATCATTTGTCTGAATTTCAGCACCCAAGGGTTCACACATATCAGAGAGTGCCCGTAGCCTTCAGATAGTAGTGAGGACCTCCATACACATGAGACTAAAGTTAGCTAAACCCGCTGATATGAATAGGTTGTGAGGACAGCCTAATGAGTGTGGGGCTCTAACTGATGATTGGTCAATGGAGATAAGGATCCAGCATGTCCAAGATATAGATCATTTTGTCCTCTAAGGCTACATTCACACAGAGCGTTTTTGTGATCATCCGTTTTTGGTGCAAAACTGTAGAGAACGGATCCTCAGAGAACGCAGCCTTCTGTGTGTGAACGCCCTCCGCTTTTCTTCCTGTGCTTATGTGGCGCCCCACTGGTCAGTGCGCCACAGTAGGGTACTGCTCCCAAAACAGAGTGTGCGGTATCCCAGTAATTGGAGGGGATAATGTCGAACTGAAGCTCTCTTCCCAGCATCCCTACACCTAGACTAGGGGACCAATCAGCTAACCAGTCACCAAGGTAACCGGTACCAGTGGGAGGAGTGTTAGGGTAGAAGGAGCAGGAAATACACAGACAGGAGAGGAGTTCAGTCTGGGGATTGAAGCAAGGAACAAGTCCTAGAGGGACACCACAGGCAGGGCGCCCGAAAAGGAGTGGCGACCCAGACAGAAAGGGGAGGCCGAGTGCCAAACTGTCCGAGTAAACGGTCTGGGGGAATCCCGGTCCACAACACGGTACCGGCTTCGAGTCACGGTGCAGGCGAGTCCAACCCTGAGCCGCTAATACCGGTGGGCCGCAGGTCTGCCAAGCAGCCCCCAACCTTGTCCACAACGTGCAGCCCCACCAGATATCCTCAAACTCGGTTGAGCCCCCTTAGAGAAGGGGTTACCTCATCACACCCGACACCCCTGGTAGGAAGTGGGTCTGTACAGGGCAGCGCACGGATAGAAAGGAGGCGCAAGAAAGACACAGCGAACAGTGAACCTAGCTGAAGGAACACTTGGGGAGCCTCAGAGAGACAGTGTACCCTCCGGTGACTACCCGGCCAGCTACCAGCAAGACTGTGTAACTGTGTACCTGAACTTTTGCCAGTAAAGTACCCGTACAGTGTCAGCAAACCTCTGGTGTTTTATTCGGTTAGGTTAAGAAGTAGCTGCTGCCATATCGACCAGCTCAGCAGCAGCACTGCCCCGGGGACCCCACGAGACTTTATCCCTTTATTCTTTTATTTTTATTTATTTTACCCTTTTCTCCAGTGACCCCCCGGGGTTACGGGCCCGGGCATCGGCCACCGAAACATCACTCCCCAGTACTAACGTCCTAGTACCAAGTTCCCAAAGACCCCTGGGCAGGTCACTTATGGAACGGTCGCAAGGGCCTATGGTACTCGACCATCCAGGGTCAGTCAGATTGATGTCACGGTGGCAATCTCGGCGGTCGTGGCCCTGACCGAGCATGAAAAGGGGCTATTTACAGGGGAAAATAACATTTTTAAAGTTTATCGTGACACCACCTGTGGTATCTGGCCAAGGACGTCCAGCGCTGCTAGTGTAGTTTCCCAGGGGATGGATGGGTAGGCAGCTAGTATGGAACACTCCCCACAGATGGAATGGGCCCCTGGGACTTGGGATAGAAGTCTATGGGTCTTTTTACATCTGCATTTTGATGCGTTTGGCTGCGTTTGCATTTGTATGCATTTTACCGCTATAAACACATCAAAACGCATCTAAAAACACACCCATAGGGTTCAATGTAAAACACATGTTATTTTGCAAAAACGCATGTGTTTTAGCAAATGCAGCCCAAATTCCTGAGGAAGGAGCAGAGGCTCTGAAACGCGTCAGAATAAAATAACACCATTGCACCAGACTTCTCGGATTCTGGTTTCTTTCCTGCAGCGTGGATCACCGAACTTCGTCCTGTTTCCATTCTGTTCATCCCCACTATGTACTATTCTGGTCATCCCCCATATGTGCCATTCTGCTCATTACCCATGTGCCATTCTCATATCCCCCCATGTGCCATTTTGCTCATCTTTCCCATGTGCCATTCTGCTCATCCCCCCATATGCCATTGTGCTCATCCCCCCATGTGCCATTCTGCTCATCCCACAATGTGCCACTCTGCTCATCTCTCCCCATGTGCCATTCTCCTCATTCTCCCCATGTGCCATTCTGCTCATCTCCCCCCCCCCATGTGTCCATTCTGCTCAGTTTCCCCCCCGTCCAGCTACTGTCCCCATATGTGCCAGGCTGCTCCTTTTTCCCCCCTTCCCCATATGTGCCAGACTGCTAATCCCCCATATGTGCCTGGCTGCTCGTTCCTTGTATGTGCCAGGCTGCTTGTCCCCATTGTGCCAGGCTGCTTGTCCCTCATATGTGCTTTACTTCTCGTTCCCCATATGTGCCAGTGACTAGCCCAGGGTATGGGGACTCGAGTATCTGGGCCCTCCGCTGCGGTAGGGATGTCACTAGTGGCCTGCCAGACCCGTGGCCCTGGTGGTCAACTAAAAAGGGGGTAGTTGGAATGGAAATAAAAGTTTATAAGTTTATTCTGACGCCACCTGTGGTATCTGTGACTGCACCAGCACTGCGTGTGGCCTCCAGGGATGATGGATGGGCAGCTAGGTGTTGAAGCTCCCCCCAGGAGGAGCAGGATTCTTGCGGTGTTTGGTGATGATGATGAAGGATGGAGCAGGGATTTGGCTGAGAAGGATACGGGACATCTCTGTGGATGGCAGGGGCGCGGGTAAGGAACTGACACACACACCACTGGCTGTTTCTTTACCTTTTACTGGTGTAATTGCAGGTAAATGTCCAGGGCACTGCCGGGTGTTCAGGATGCACTTCTGGGTCTCCACAGCGAGAGGGAATAAGGCCTCCTGTCTCTTTCCGCGTGTGTGTGAAGCCACTGCCCTGTGTGAAACTTGGCTGGCCTCCTCTGCTCTCTGCTCTCCTGTGCTGTCATCGGGAAACCGTCGATGGACTACCGCTGTTCCTCTCTCCACGGTGCCTGGCTCCCTGGTTAGTGACTGCACAGATGCCCGGGGACTGAAGTCTCCACGTATAGACCGGTATTCTCTACTGGGCCAGGTGCTCTCCAGTAGACTCGGACTCCGGTGTCCGTGTGCTGTTTGGGTGAACCTAACACTGGCTTCATGGTTCCCACTATGTTCTCTCTTTTCTCCTCGCCTTCCGACCCCACTCTTGTGCCTGCAGGACTACTTCGAAGGCTGTTCAGGTTCACTGGCTCGGCCTAGCGCAGCATTGACCACCAGTACGTCTTCACAGCTCTGGTAGCGTCTGCACACGCTAACTATCTCCACCCCCAGCACTAGTATTTATAGGGGATCATGCCTAGGGCAGCAAGTTGAGCTCCCCCTACTTGCTTGGGCGGAAAGTGTTGTTTTTGTCTTGTACCCACTGTGGAAACCCATCCGTGCTGTAAGTGAGTCGGTGGTTACCTGTGCGAGCAGGGTGCCACATTCCCCCATAGGAAAGGTCAGTACTCCTGGACTGAGAAACATTTTTGGTTATTAATATATATATATATATATATAAAACGGAACATATTTACAGAGTCTCAAAACCAACAATTTACAAAAACCACTCAAAAGTGGCAAAACAGGTACAGTCCATAGATGCTAGTCCATCCACCGCAGGCTGGAAAAAGAAGTTAATTGTCACAACCAGTCCTGTGACTATGGTCCTTTTAACGTTGTAAAACAAGGGGAAGTTATTTTGAAGAGTCTTTACAGTACAGTCTCTGTAAGCTCCGGGTAAAAAGGGGTAAAGTTTTTCAAAAGTTTAATTGAGTTCGATAAAGTCCTTACAGGTAAAGTCTCTGTAGGCTTAAAGTTCAGTATATATACCAACATTTACTACGAGTGCCTCGGCGTAGGAGTCTAGGTACTATAGGGGCCTCTACCGGTCATAAGCTCTGTAGGCCTCCTGGCCCTGGGGTGACCTTTTGGCCAAGATTTTGCTCTCCCTAGACAGCTCCTTACGCCAACTCCACTCACCCCTCTTTTGATGTTGTGTACCTGGTGTGACCTGTTTTGGCCTACTCTTCACCCTTTTGTGCACTACTATTTACTTGCTTACATTTGTACGGTGCTACTATTTACATTGTACTTTTGATTGTGTTTTTACACTTATTGTACCTAATCTCCATACCTGGATGGGAGTTGCCCACGTGTGCTACGACTTGATCTACGCACTATGGGTATGGCTATCTCAGGTGATGTATCAGAGAATGCAGGACAGGACTAGCAGGTGCCCCAATTGCAGGATTCTCTGATTCTCTGACAACGGGTGTTTCTTCCTGACTTCTTGGGATTGTTTCTGAAGGTTGATAGAAGTTAATGATTGAAACTATTACTTCTCCTTCGTGTTGAGGCTAATCCTCTGGAAAGTCTCCAAGTATAGTGGATATTACTCTTTCTTTGGTTTTAGACATGGAATTGGGATTTCATAAGATTCTTTTTCTTTTTCCTCTGGAGAATCTTGAAGGTCTTGGTCTTCCATGCTTCTGGGCACTTTTTCAAATGATCCCAGGATACTGTTTGAGTTTTTTTCCTCCATTTTTGCTGATGAGGCAAAATTTGGTGTTGTCAAAGTTGGATTTCAAAACAGTGTACGTTCTTTTCCCATTGATCATCTAGTTTATTGTCTTCTCCGTTTTCTTTTTAATACAAATTTCCGGGTAGTATTGGTTCTGCTGGTGCACTTTTGTTGAAGTTTTTCTCTTGCCGTTGTCTGGATTTTTCTAGACTGTTTTCAACGCAAGCTTGGACTTGTCTATACTGTTCTAGACGGTTGGTGTTCCAGTCAGAGGTGGAAGTATCAGCTTTGGGTTTAACGACTCCTAGTTCCAAATCTACAGGTAGTCTTCCTGCATGGGCTCTCATAAAATAGGCGGGTGTACAGTTTGTAGAGCTCACTGTAATGTGATTGTACATGTCTATCAGATCAGGCAGTTTTTCTGGCCATTGATTTCTTTCTTCAAGAGGTAGTATTTTGAGCATGTCTATCACGATGTTGTTCATCTTCTCATATAACCCATTGGATTGAGGATGATATGGTGTAGCTCTGATCTTCTTACAACCGTAAACATGACAAAACTCTTGGAAGATCTCGGCTTCAAATGCTGAACCTCTATCCGTCAAGATTTGTTCTGGGTAGCCTAGTAGTCTACAGAAGACATTTTGGAAGGTCTTTGCGGCTGTTGCTGCTGTAAGATCTTTTACGGGTGTGACCATCAGGAATCTGGAGTAGTGGTCTACTATTGTTAAAGCATAATTGTAGCCCATCCTGCTTGGAGGCAGTTTCACATGGTCCAAGGCTACAATCTGGTGTGGCTGCGTTGTTATAACAGGTTGAAGTGGTGCTTTTTGACTCTCCTGGTCTTTTCTGCATAGGCTACATGGTCCACAGTCTTTACACCATCTTTCTATGGATCCTCTCATGCCAACCCAGTAGAATCTGTCTTTGAACAACATTTCCAGCTTTTTCCCCCAGAGTATCCAGTTTGGTTGTGGTAGGCATTTAGTACCATTTGGATTTCTGTTCGGGGTGCTACGATCTGCCAGACCATTTCATGGGTTCTGTGGTTGATATATCTCCTGCAGAGCTTTTCCTGGTAAATGAACAATTTGCTTCTTTCGTTCCACAGGTGTTTAGCTTCTGGTGCAGGATTTGAAGGTAGCTTTGCGGACTCCTGAGTTATCAGTCCTTTCACTAAACTGATAGCCGGGTCACTGTCTTGAGATTCCTTTCAACCAAACTGTGGTAACGGGTTCACTACTTTCTCAGGAAGTTCTGTGTGTATTTGTTGACACTGGGACATCCTCAACTGATTCAAGGCGGGTAGCTCTATCTCTTCCAGCTCATCCTCATCTGCTAGCCATATCTGCTAAGTGAGGCATCCTGGATAAGGCATCTGCATTCCGTTGTTATGACCAGCCCGGTACTTGATGGTAAACTGGTAATTGGATAATCTGGCCATCCATCTCTGTTCCATGGCACCCAATTTTGCAGTTTCCAGGTGGGTCAAGAGATTATTATCTGTGAAGGCAGTCAACTTGTTTGATGCCAGGTAATGTTTAAATCTTTCTGTGACAGCCCAGACTAAGGCCACGAACTCTAACTTGAATGAGCTGTAATTGACAGGGTTCCGTTCTGTAGGGCGAAGCATCCTGCTAGCATAGACAATCACTCTTTCTTTGCCTTCTTGCTTCTGGGAGAGTACAGCTCCTAACCCCACGTTACTGGCATCGGTGTACAATAGGAATGGTAGGTTGTAGTCAGGGTAAGCCAGGATTTCTTCACCTCTTAGGGCGTCTTTCATCTGCTGGAATGACTTTGCCTGTTCTTTGCCCCACTCCAAGGGAGGATCTCTGGACTTGCCTTTCTTGGGTTGGCCTTCTAGGTGGTTTTGCAGTGGAGCAGCCTTCTTCGTGTACTCCTTGATGAATCTCCTGTAGTATCCCACCAATCCCAGGAACTGATGTACTTCCTTGAGGGTCTTTGGTTTTGCCCATTCTCTGATGACAGTGACCTTGTCTTGATCTGGGGCCACTCCTTCGGAACTGACTGTGTCCCAGGTACTGAACCTTCGGATTTAACAGGTGGCATTTGGATGGTTTTAGCTTCATCCCATATTTGGACTAGGCTTAAAATACTTCTGCTAGATGGGTTGGGTTAGGTGTTAGGTGTTCTTCATAGGATTTTGAATAAACTATGACATCATCTAGGTAAAGCAGTACCGTTTCAAAGTTCTTATGCCCCAGGCAACACTCCATCAGCCTCTGGAACTTTCTGGGTGCATTACATAGTCCGAAAGGCATGCTGTTGAATTCACATAGGCCCATGGGTGTGGTGAATGCCGTCTTCTTACGGTCTTCTTCTGCAACGGACACCTGCTAATATCCGCTAGTGAGATCTAGGGTAGAAAAGTAATTAGCAGACTTCAATGCAGCCTGTTATTCTTCAATGCGAGGCAACGGGTAAGCATCTTTGTACGTTATGCGATTTATTTGCCTGGAATCTACACACATTCTCATGCTGCCATCCTTTTTTCTGACTAGGACTAGTGGAGCCGCCCAGGGACTACAGCTATCTCTTATAACCCCTGCATCTCCATGTCCTGTAACATCTCTTTGACTTTTTGATAGTGTGTGGGTGGAATAGGCCTGTATAGCTCTTTGGTGGATGTGTACCTGTGTGGATGTGATGGTGTACCCCCTTTGATCCTACCAAATTCAAGTGGATGCTTACTAAATACTTGTTCAAACTCTTGGACTACCCGGTAGACACCTTGCTTTTTATGCAAGGGAGTGGAATCAGTTCCTACATGGAGCTGCTGACACCAGTCCTCTAGCTGCCCATTAGCGTTGTTATCCTCTGCCTCTTTTTGTAGAGGTAATGGTCCAACTGCCTGTATCTCGTTGTTATGCACAGTGTACAGCTTAACAATGGTGGAATACCTGGGTAGTTTGACCTCTTAACTGCCACAATTTAGATGCAAAGTAGTACTCTTCCCTTGTGTACATCGACTACCCCCCTGGCTGTCAAGAGTGTAGGCCTGTGTTCTGAGCTGATGGGGTCCACTACCGCCTGAGAGTCCTGCCCTCTTAGACCTATAGCTGCTCGACACAAATCATCACTTCACTCATTGGAGGTATTACAATAAGAATCGGGTCTGTTACCCGTGCAGTATCAATTTCATCACCTGTAAGTTTTACCTGTTGGTGCAGGAGGGCTCTTATCTCTCTTTGACGAACCTTCTTCTGCCCAGGTTTGGCAGTGTCCGCAATCTGTTGAAGCAAGAACAACATTTCATCCATGTAATTACTAACAACATTATTACCGAAAATAATGTATGGATCCCGGTTATTGGGATTTTCTGCTACCACAATAATCCTGTGGTCTTGTAATTCCACCCTCCCCACCTTTATGGGTACTTCTCTAACCCCCACTATAGTAAATGGTTTACCATTAGAAGCATATATATTGAGGATCATATCGGGTAGCTTAAGTTCATTACATGACCAGAATTGCTTATAAAGGATTTCAGGGATTGTGGTCACTTGTGAACTGGTGTCCAATAAAGCAGGTGTCGAGATGCCATCTAGTATTATAGACAGAAATGGTCGCTGTCCGATGTATGTATCATATCTGTTGGCTGAGTCCTATTGAGCTACTCCTGAGGTTCGTCCCTGTCCCCCAGGGTCTGCTTGTTTAAAGGACATTATCGTGCGATGTGGCAGGTCTTGTTGCAGCGATGACAGATGGGTTCTCCTGGGGAGCTGTAACGATCGGTGGACCTTCCTCTGGGCGACGCAGTCTTCCTTCCTCTCATCTACAGGGACATCCTCCAGGCTGTCAGCAAGCTGGATTAGAGGTTGGGGTTTAGGCTGTGGCTTTGGTCCCTGCTGCAGCTGTAGGGCTTCCAGAACTGTGGCTAGGCTCTTGCCCAGCTGGCTTACCTCCAAGCACAAAGAGTCAATCCTGTCGGAGTTAGTAGACTGAACACGGCTTTCAGCTGCAGGCACGAGTACTGGTGTTGTTGTAGCTGGAGCCTTACCACCACAGCACCGCCGGATGGCAGCTTCAGGAGTCTCCACTGGCTGTAACCCTTTTATGGCCATGTCCTTTAAGGTATTGAAATCAGCGTTCGGGTGGCTTAGGGACCACCAGCGCAAGGTTTTGTTGTCCTCTGGTGATAGTAGGCCCGGGTAAACTGCTCAGTCAATAGTTTATTCTCATAATAGACACTAGCAGGGCTGACTTGCTTCAGAGCTCGCAGTGCCTCCTGTAGGCGCTAGACGTAAGTCCGGATATCATCCCCTGGCTTTTGATAACAATGATAGAGGCGCATTCTTATGTCAGCCTCATTACAGTCCTCAAATGCAACTCTTAATTTATCGAAGATTATAGCTATTGATCCCCGTTCAGCGTGGACCTGGAATCAGCCTCTCTTTCCGCTGCACCAGTTAACTGTCCCAATACAACAGCTTGGGTGCTGCTGACCAGTCATTGCATACATGTCCAACACGCTGCAGATCTTTCTTTTGAAGGTGGACGACCGTCATACTGGGGTAACCACTTAGCACCCGGGATATATGGTAGCGAGCATGATCGGACAACTGCGCCCGGTGGGTCGGCGGCTCTACCGGTTGCCGCCATGGTCGCTTTGGGGTTATTCTCAGGGTCAGCAAATGTGCTGTCGTCGTTGCTGGACGAGGCGCACATTTTCGAGGCCCCCCTAGTAAATCACGACCAGTCTGTAAACAATTAAACAGTTTTTGAACCCCATAGGCAAGGGTTAACCGTTCGGGCATTTCCGGATTAGGCCGCTGTGCTTGGAAGTATTCGGCAGAGCAAGGGGCGGGGTTTTGGTTTCATGCTCTGCAAGCTGTCACGCCCACCTTCTTCCCGCTCTGCAGCGCACTAATGGCGGCTCAGGTTAACAGTCACAAATTACAGTCTTAAACATGGCACACAGTACCTGATAGCATCAAGTATGGGATCCTGTTCATGACACACCAGAAATTGACTACTAGCCCAGGGTATGGGGACTCGGGTATCTGGGCCCTCCACTGCGGTAGGGATGTCACTGGTGGCCTGCCCAGAACCATGGCCCTGGTGGTCAACTAAAAAGGGGGTACGGTAGTTGGAATGGGAATAAAAATTTATAGGTTTATCGTGACGCCACCTGTGGTATCTGGTGACTGCACCAGTGCTGCGTGGGGCCTCCAGGGATTATGGGATGGGCAGCTAGGTGTTGAAGCTTCCCCCAGGCGAGCTGGATCCCTGGGGTGTTTGGTCATGATGATGAGGGATGGAGCAGGGATTTGGCTGAGCGGTTGGATAACAGGACAGTCTCTATGGATGGCAGGGGCGCGACTAAGGAATCGACACACAACACCACTGGCTGTTTCTTTACCTTTTACTGGTGTAATTGCAGGTAAATGTCCAGGGCACTGCCGGGTGTTTAGGATGCACTTCTGGGTCTCCACAGCGAGTGGGTGTAAGGCCTCCTTGTCTCTTTCCCTGTGTATGTGAAGCCCCTGCCCTGTGTGAAACTCCTCTGCTCTCTGATCACCTGTGCTGTCGTCAGGAAGCCCTTGATGGACTACTGCTGTTCCTCTCTCAGCGGTGCCTGGCTCCTTGGTTAGTGACTGCACAGATGCCCGGGAGAATGAAGCCTCCACGGTAGACTGGTATTCTCTACTGGGCCAGGTGCTCTCCAGTAGACTCGGACTCCGGTGTGCTGTTTGGGTGAACCTAACACTGGCTCCTTGGTTCCCACTCTGTTCTCTCTTTTCTCCTCGCCTTCCGACCTCACTCTTGTGCCCTGCAGGACTACTTCGAAGGCTGTTCAGGTTCACTGGCTTGGGCGTAGCGCAGCACCGGCCACCAGTACGCTTTCACAGCTCTTGTAGCATCTGCACACTCTAACTAACTCCACCCCCAGTATCAGTATTTATAGGGGATCTTGCCTAAGGGCAGCAAGTTGAGCTCCCCCTACTGTGTTGGGGTGGAAAGTGTTGTTTGTGTCTATGTATCCACTGTGGAAACCCATCCATGCTGTAGGTGAGTCTGTAGTTAGCTGTGTGAGCAGGGTGCCACACCAGGCTGCTCATCACCTATTTGGGCGGCACAGTGGCTCAGTGGTTAGCACTGCAGCCTTGTAGCGCTGAGGTCCGGAGGTCTTGGATTCACTTCCCCCAAGGACAACATCTGCAAGGAGTTTGTATGTTCTCCTCTTGTTTGCATGGGTTTCCTCTGGGCACTCTGGTTTCCTCCCACATTGTAAAGACATACTGGTAGGATGTTTAGATTGTGAGCCTCAATTGGGACAACATTACAGATGTATGTAAAGTGCTATGAAATTCATAGCGCTATACAAATGAATAAATATTATTATTACTTGTGCCAGGCTGCTCATCCTCCATATGTGTCAGGCTGCTTGATCTCCCCCTCCTCCACATGTCCCAGGCTGCTCATTCCCCTCCCTCTCCCATATGACCCAAGCTGCTCATTCCTCTCCTCCCCCATATGATCCAGGCTGCTCGTCCCCCCTCCCCCATATGTCTCAGACTGCTCATTCCCCCCCTCCCAATATGTCCCAGGCTGCTCATCATCCCCCCATATGACCCAGTCTGCCCATTTTCCCCCTCCCCATATGTCCCAGACTGTTTGTTCCCCCCTCCCACATACGGCCTAGGCTGCTCGTTCCCCCCTCCCCCTTATGTCTCATGCTGCTCATTCCCCTCTCCTCCATATGTCCCAGGCTGCTCATTCACCGCTTCCCCATATGACCCAGTCAGTTCATTTTCCATTACCCCCCTTGTCCATGCTGCTCCCCTCCCCCCCCCCCCCGTTGGCCCCCTGCCCCCTCTTCTTCTTCAGCACTATTGTCAGCTTTAGCGCTTACCTGGCTCCACGCTCCCGGCAGTCCTGCGACATCTTCTCCTCTCACACGCTCTGCAGACGCCACCCGGCAGTGTGATGGTTCATCACATGCTGTGATACTGCAGCAGGAGAGCATGGCCGGATGTCGGGGCAGAGAGCCGAATGGACTCCACTGACCCCGGAAATGCAGGGGCGCTTACATTAATTTGCAATAGTGCCTTAAAAGCACAATTGCAAATGAATGCGGTGCCCCCTCCCTTCTCCAAAAACACTCTGGATTTAATAAAGAGCTTGGAGGAGGGAGGGAGATTCAAAAAAATAAAAATTTTAACTTGATCCTCGTGCCACTCCCCTGAAACCTGGTGTCTGAGGCACACTTGGGTGTCTAATGCAAAATACAGCTCGGTTACAGGTACTAGACACTGGCAGAACTTAACTGGGTGGGCAGCTACTCAGCTGCTTTGCCAGACAGAAAACCATGTGATTGGTAAACTAATAAAGGCATTGTCCAATGTTTTTAAGGGTAAAGACAAACTAGCAAAGGCATCCGATGCAGGTGTACTGGATGTGAAATGTTAATTAAACTCAGCTAAGGTTCTGCGGCAAGAGCGACCGAGTGTCACTTTACAGTGACCGAATTCTGCGATCTGATCACAGCTGCGGAGGAGAGAGAGAGATTAATCTCCCCATCTCCTCCATTGCGGGTCTTCATATATATTGCGCTGCACTCTGATGTGTGCTTAGTGCATTGCAATGTTTGACATGCACCCACACACTTGTATGGGTGCGAGTGATCCGAGACTCGCTGACAATCGCAGCATGCTGCCACATTTTGCTCGGCCTTTGCACAGTCGAGGAAAATCTAGCAGGTTTGAGCTGCCTAATTGTTGATTGTTGGTCCAAGTGCAATGTGAGATTATATCTCATTTCAGTCGTGCATGTTTGATGCCAATGTGGCTTTACCATTACTCTTCATATTGCTTGCCAAGTGCTGTATGCCAGCCAAAAGGAAAGACATGGTGATTATAATTCTATGTCTGCCCCTCAAGATCCTGATTTCTTGTGTGCCTACAAAGGACACAGCAGTGAGAAGCAAATACACGGGGAGTCAGGAAGAACAGCTAAAAAGAAGCGCACAGGCTCCAGTGCTGGGAGTTAGTTCTGGGCTAATTCATACCTTAATAGAAGGACACTAGGAGTGTTTGATTTAGGGCGCTCTCAGCTCTGCAGTGAGATAGGAGGGAGAAATGGGGCGGAGCCTGAAAGACAAAGCAGGACACACCACACATGGTCGGGAAAGCGGGGCAGAGTCTCAAAATTGGGACAATCCCGCTTTATCCTGGACGGTTGTGAGCTATGATTTAACGCATCACTACAATGATGCAACGAACACGCAAAACCCACAAAAAGATTGGCTCCCTCATCCTCCTGGTTCAAACCTTTTTTTTTAAATTCTATCTTATTTTAAAGGCGTTCTGGGTGCTCTGTTGGTCAACTGGGAAATTAGATTCTGTATGTGCCGTTGTTTAAAATAATTGCTTTTATTATTTCCAAAATAGGCTGGGTCAAGTCTGAAAACAGCCTCTTAATGGGGCCTTTTCTTGTAAATGTTGCTAGAGGAACTGTTTCTATGTTGGCTGGGGGGGTGAACTCTGAAAACAGGCACTGTAGGGGCATTTTTTTTTACAATTTTTCTCTGTGTGCAGAATTCTTCCTATCTTGGCTGAGTGGGTCAACTGTTAAAACATATTCTGTAGGAGTGCATTTATTAAACTTGTTGCTGTGCAGTTGAATTCTCCCAATCTTGGCAATGTTGGTTAACTGTGAAAACAGGCTCTGTAGGAGGCATTTATTAAAATAGTTGCTGTGCTGCTGAATTATGCCAATCTTGGCCATGTGGGTTAACTCTGAAATCAAGCCCAGTAAGGGCCTAATTGAAAAAATTGTTTCTCTGTGGTTAAACTATGCCAATCTTGGCTGTCTGCTTCAACTCTGAAAACGGGCTCCATAGGGGACTTTTTTTTAAATTGTTACTCTGTGGGGGAACGTATCCAATTTTGGCTGATTAGGTCAACTGTGAAAACAAAAATATAGGGACACATCTTGGACTCACATATTTAGCAACTCTAATTGCATTAGAAACCTGAGAACTGAGCTATATAGCTGTAACCCCAGTACAATGTAATATACGAGAAACCACCAATTGCAAGTGCATAAATTCATTTATTATATTAGTGGATCAATAAAATACTGGGGAACGTCACATAAAACCAAGGATAATGACAAGGGGGTTGAACCGGTCACAGACCGCCACAGAGGGGTAAAGTTACAGGCAGTGAAATATGTTTAAGGCAAACAGCATGGTACAATATAAATACATATAAATACCCTAAAACCAGACTGTCCGCCTAGTACCAAGCCTACAACTCACCCATACTGTGGGGTTATGACACGTGTGGGGTTACAGCTATATAGCTCAACTGTGAAAACAAGCTCTGTAAGGTTCTTTTTTTTAATTTTGGCTCTGTCGGGGAACTCTGCCAATCTTGGCTGTGTGGGTCAAATGAGAAAACTGGCTCTTTAAGGGTCTTTACGAAAATTGGTGCTCTGTGTGGAAAACTCTGCAAATCCTGTCTGTGTTGGTCAACTGTGAAAACAGGTTCTGTAGGATCTTTTATTAAAATTATTGTTCTGTGGGGAAACTCTAAAATCTGTTTCTGTGGGGTCACTCTTAAAATGTTTACTTTTTCCATTTACTCGCTATATAACCATAATTGCTATGATGACAGAACTCTTTCAAGCCATGTCTCCATCCCCATTCTTTTGTAGGACAATTGGCATGCTCTTACCCTCATATCAGGAATACTCAGGAGAAATTACACAACAAATTTTATGGTCCATTATCTCCTGTTACTCTAGGGAATTTAATTAATTTGAGGTTAAAGCAACAGTTTAGCAGTTAAAACTTTATTTTTTCAATTTCATGGGTCAACATTATAAAATGATGTGAAGCACCTGGGGGTTCAAGGTGCTCACCAAACATTTAGCTAAATTCCTTCATGTGGTCACTTGTGGGAGAGCTCCACTGTTTAGGCACCTCAGATGATTTGCCAATGTGACATGGCAGACACAAACCATTCCAGCCAAATCTGAACTCCAGTGAGGCACTCCATCCCTTCAATTTGCACTGTGCCCAAAGAATTGGGGCTAAAAGAACATTTTTGTGGTAAATTGATTTTTATTTTCACAGTACAACATTATAAAATTCAGTGAAGCATCTTAGGGTTCAAGGTACTCACCAAACATCTAGATAATTGCATGGGGGGGTCTAGCTTCTAAAAGGGGATGTGTGGCAGTTTTCCGGTGTTAGTCATCTTAGGGGCTCTCCACAAGCGGCATGAATCTCTGTTCAAAAAGTCAAATGTCACTCTTTCCCTTCTGAGCCCTGCTATGTGCCCAAACAGCAGTTTTCCACCACATATGGGGTATCAGCGTAATAAGGAGAAATTGAATAACACATTTTGGGGTAAATTTTTTCCTGTTGCCATTGTGAAAATGAAAAAATTGGGTCTAAAAATAACATTTTTGTTGAAAAATGTACTTTTTCATTTTCATGGCCCAATGTTATAATATCTGTGAACCACCTGTGGGTTCAAAGTGCTCATCACACATCTAGATAAATTTCTTAGGGGATTGAATTTCAAAATGGGGTAAATTGTGAGGGGTTTCCACTGTTTAGGTACATCAAGGGCTCTCAAAACGCGACATGGAGTTCACTAACGATTCCAGTCAATTTTCTGTACAAAAGGTCAAATGATGCTCGTTGTTTTCAGAGCCTGGCTGGTTTTCTGACACATATAGGGTATTAACATATTCAGAAAAGGTTGCTCAAGAAATTTTAGGTTTCATTTTTTCCTGTTGCCTTTACAGAAATGCAATATTTGAGGCAAAAGTAACATTTTTGTCGGAAAAGTAACATTTTCATTTTTTCCTTACACATTGCTTTTGTTCCTGTGAAGCACCTGAAGAATTAATAAAGAACTTGGATGTGGTTTTGAGCAGTCTAATGGCGGGTTTACACGTTGCGATATCGTAGTCCAATTTCAATGAGAAGTCACGTGGTTCAATCGTTGGACCCGAGATCGTTCCTGCGTTGTATGGTGTGAACGTCCAATACGATGCAGGAACGATGTCAATGCGATATCGGGGATTGAATGAGCGTGCTATTCAATGCCCCGATATTGAAGGGAGATTGGAGCCGGATCGTGCTGTGTAAACGCACAACTACGATGCGATTTGAAATGTCACCCATTCACTCCCATGTTAAGTATGCGATCCTGGATTGGGAGGCGTAGACATCGCACGGACGTTGTATTCCGATATCGCAGCATGTAAACATCCGATGCGATGCGGGAGAAACGTGCACTAAATGCGCGCTCCCGCACCATTGAGTTGCGATATCGCAACGATATTGAAGCTTGTAAACCCACCATAAGGGGTGAAGTTTTTAGAATAGTGTCACTTTTGGGTATATTCTGTAACATAAATCCCTCAAAGTAATTTCAAATGTGATGTGGTCCCTTAAAGCGTAACCATCGTTTAAATTTTTATGCAATGGTAATATAGATCAGGTGAATATTATCAACTTTCCCATATACTTCATTACCGAAATCAGAAGGGAAACTACTAAAATAAACTTTCCACAAGCCATCCTCAGCAGCTGTGTTTGAAGTTAAAATTCTCCTCACCTTCGTCTTCAGGGGTGTGGTCTAAACTCCTTTCACAATACAGATGATAAAACTCTCTCATTATCTCATGCATGCCGACACCTCCATTCACATAGCTCTGATCCATGTTATCATAGAGCACAGTGCAGAGGCCATGTGAAAGGAGCAGTCAGATAAGACCTCACAGGTGTCAGGAGCTGTTTGAGCTCAGCAGGATTTTTTTAGTAGTTTCCCTCCTGATTTCATTAATAAAGTACAGTACCTTGTGAAAGTATTTGGCCCCCTTGAACTTTTCAACCTTTTGCCACATTTCAGGCTTCAAACATAAAGATGTACAGTATATTCAAATTTTTTTGTGAAGAATCAACAAGTGGGACACAATCGTGAAGTGGAACGAAATTGAATGCATATTTTAAACTTTTTTAGCAAATAAAAAACTGAAAAGTGGGGCATGCAATATTATTTGGCCCCTTTACTTTCAGTGCAGCAAACTCACTCCAGAAGTTCAGTGAGGATCTCTGAATGATCCAATGTTGTCCTAAATGACTGGTAATGATAAATAGAATCCACCTGTGTGTAATCAAGTCTCCGTATAAATGCACCTGCTCTGTGATAGTCTCAGGGTGCTGTTTGAATTTGTATACAATCTCCAGCATGATGCGATTGAACTCACAATGCGAGTTCAGTGCATTGAAAACGCACTGATATGACCAGTAACATTTAGTCATACTGGGCCTAGTACAATGCGAGTTTTTCTCGCATTGGACTCGCGAGATTCATACGCCAGTGTGCCTCCACCCTTAGATACATTGTGGCCTGCTGCCTGACATACAGGTATTAATTAGCAGCTAGGCATTAGACAACAACAGTGTGCAAACATTTACCTCCAGTACTGAATGCTCGGGTTGGAATCGTGACATTCAATGCAAGAGGTGAGCCCCTTAGAGAAGGACAACACACCCAAACCTGCAGAGCTTTAACAGCGTCTCCAGTCATGTTACCTCTTTCTGCACTCCCAGTGGCATGCAGGTACGCTGTCTAGATTCTGCACTGCAGTCGTATCTTCATGGATCCCCTGCAAGGCTTGGCTGACCTCGACTCAGAGGATGATACAATCTACCTAACCCTCCCTGGGGCAGAAGGTTGGTCGTAGAACCAAACCCAGAGTGGAATCAAGGAGAGGAGATGGAGAGTGAAATATATGTCACCTGGAGCTCCACTGCACTTCCCAATTTGGGCATCATCTGCAATGAGGTGCAGATCCAGTCTTGGGTTCCAATGCAAGCCGCAGACCTGAGGAGCAAGTCCCGGCAGTCAAGTGGCTTTTCCCCAATGGCATCTGGGACCACCACATGTCAGACTGCGGATGATTTGACAGTAAATCTGGCTGCATTCCAGCTGCAGCCGGTGGCGCAGTGTCAGCTACTTCCCTAACACCAGCAGGACCAGGACCTTTATGGGAGCCCAAGGAAGAGGAGTACCTAGAAGGCAATGTTTACCGGCTGTGTGGAACACCTTCACCACCTCCGGAGGCATTCAACTAGGGCAATGCCATGTGGGGACTCCTACCCCCTCTAAGCACCTATCCAAAAAGGCATCAACCACCCTGTTCTCCTATGTCATTTGTTGAGGAGGTTCAAATGCGGATGCCATCGCCCGGAACTGACTGCATGGGCCTAAGGCTAATGACTTCCTTGACATGACAGACAAGGTGGTCATATTTAAACAGCGTAAAGGGTATGGGTACTGTAGTGCAGTGGTGTTCAAACTGTGCGGTAATAAGGCAGTGACCCAAGGAAAGTTCAACCTAAACGGGTTTATTTGCACAACTCACAACCTAAATGCCAAAGATGTCCTCAGGGTCGCAGCCTGGTGATCCACACAGACTGTGTAAAACCTGTTGCCTTTGGAGACGGCCACACCGTTTCACTCTGTGGTGCGCCAGATGCTTCGTCCTCACAGGCCTGTATTGTGGCTTCACACAGACCTGCCCTGCACAGAGCTTCCAGCTCTGCATCTTGCAAACAAACCGACACACCCAAACCCTTCCTGAGGGTTTTTAAATGGAATCTGTGGCATGAGCCACAATCAAGACCCAGGCTGGAGGGAGTGGACCGGCCCTCTGCCCTGCACTCACAGGCTTGCCTGTGATTGCAATGCACTCCAGTGGGTTCAATATATAATCGGTGTGCATTCTGGGGGATACATATCGTCCCTCGCATATGATTCTCCTCACTGCCTCACATACTCCTGTTCTGTTCAAATGCGTGGGGTTGAACACCTGACACCATACAGAATACCGTGACAGGGCATCCGCATTTCCCTGTGATTTCCCAGCCCGATGGTCCACTGAAAAACTAAAATTTTGTAGGGACAGGAACTATCGTGTGACCCGAGCATTCCTTTCCTGTGCATTCCTCATCCAGACAAGGGGTGAATGATCTGTTACCAAATGAAACTGTGGCCTAAGCAAATAGTATTGTAGGGACTCCAAGGCCCATTTAATAGCCAAGCACTCCTTCTCCACTATACTATAAATTTTCCCTACCGGCGTAAGTTTCTTGCTCAAGTAGGTGACAGGATGTTCATCTCCGTTCACCTCTTGTGATAGTACGGCACCCAGACCTATCTCTGAGGCATCAGTTTGCACAATGAAGGTCTTCTTGAATTTGGGGCTGATGAAGACAGGCTGTCCGCACGACGACAACTTCCTGGACTGAAACGCTTCCTCAGCTTGAGGATTCCCGCGTACCATAACTGCCTTCTTACCCTTTAACAGATTGGTCAGGGGCGCCATTCTCCCGGCAAAGTTAGGTATAAATCGCCGTTAGTACCCGACGATGCCGTGGAACGCTCTCATCTGTTTAGTAGACACAGGCCTTGGCTTACTTTGAATGGCCTCGATCTTGTTTATTTGGGGTTTGATAACCCCGAGGCTAATCACGTACCCCAAGCCCCAGGCTTCCTATCGCACATTTTTTAGATTAGCAAAGTTTTTGTATTACTGTGAATCCTCCGCACTGACCTCAGGAGACAATTTTGATTTTATTCTTTATTCACCACACACACCAAACAGAAGGAAGATGATGCGTTTCGTAGCCATATGGCCACTTCATCAGACCTTAGGTAAGGTGTAATTGTGCTGATTCATAACTTTGGTACATTTAAGGGGTCACCCCTTATGAAGCTGCAAGCCTTAAGCAGCGTAATGTGTGGGGTGGGCGTATGGGGGTTTCTAGGTTGGCACTGGTATCGGTAACTATATGATATACACGAGAGTGGGCAATTTTGACCTGGGTCTATTCACTAGCTGAGGGATTCCTCCTTACATTGATAGCTACATGGGCTCCTTGATTGTATTCCTGTGATACCTCCTACTTGATGAATTATTCACAAATCTGTATAAATTGGGCTGGACTGGTGATACTTTCAACTTGTATAGTGTAATTGTGGCTATGTTATGTTTCCTTCCCATGGGTCTGAACAAAGGGGGAGGATATGTGATGGGTCCACCGCCTGTGTCAGGAGCGATAGGTATGTGTCGAACAGACAGAGGTCTGCAGCGATCTTAACCCAGGTTGACTGCTGACACTTGTTGTCCAACACTTTTCTATAATGTGATGTGGGCTGGAGGTGAGGGTTAACCAGAAGCAATGGGTGGGTCTTGGTAACTACATACCTCCCGGGGGAGGGAGTGTTGCTGCTATCAGGTAGCCACTCCCTGGTCACAGGTCTATGATGTCAGCTCAGGTCCTGGAGCCTGAAAACTGGCTGTTTGGGAAGCACATGAGAATGCCCAGGTAAGGAGCTTGGAGCAGCTCCTGGTACAATGGACTGTTAGGAGACAGGATGAAAGAAGCCTGCTCAAAAAGATTTTTTAATTTTTTTTAAAAAATTTTTTAAAGCGTTAAAAGTTAATTCAGAGGGTCATTTATTATTCAACCCCTCAAACCACCAGCATTCTGTTTGGTCCCCCTAAAGTATTAAGAAGTAGTTCAGGCACAAAGAACAATGAGCTTCACATGTGTGGATTAATTATCTCTTTTGCCAGCCTTTTCTGACTATTTAAGACCCTCCCCAAACTTGTGAACAGCACTCATACATGGTCAACATGAAAGCGCAGTCACTGTGTCCCCTACATCCTGTGAGATTGACACATTAGGGGACAGCCATGGGACTGCCACAGACAGCACAACCTGGGACTACTTTTTTTTCTGATTTTTATTTTATCCTTTTCCTGTGGATTGTTTCTTTTCAGTTTTTTTTTTGTTAGGATTTTTTTGGTGGAAGGTTAATATCACAAATGTTTTTAGCAAACAAAATTAAATGTTTTGGGAAGTTTATTTGCAAATAAAACATTTTTAACTGTCTTTATTTGTGTCTTCGAATTGCAGGAAGAAATGGTGTATCACGGTCCGCGCTGCCAAAATCACTCACTCCAAAGAAATGCACATGAAGATGGAACTTCAAAATTAACTCTTTTATTACCTCCTACGCCTTTCGGTGCCCTCCTGGCAGGTGAAAATAAGCTTCAGAGACTCTCCCGGGTCGGCATCTCCTGCTCCTCTGCCGACCGGGCGTCCGGCATCCAGGCGTGCTGTCTTATTTGTGTCTTTACTGACTAGATTAAAAATGTGGGGGATCTTATAGACACCTCGACATTATCAACCTCTGTACTTGATGTCAGCTGACATTACAAAGCTGGCATCAACCCTAATACAATTAACTTGTATGCCAACATATTAGGGCAGTGGAATGAGCCAGGATTGGTGCATCTTATGAAGGCGCCAGTTCTGGAATGGATGTAACCTGCTATTTTTAGAATTGTGAGGGCCCATGAAAGATGGCCCTTACCATCCTGAGAATACCAGATCCCAGCTGTCTTTACCTTCACTGGTTTTCCAAAATTAGGGGAACCCTACGCCATTTTTTAAAAGTTATTTATTTATCTATTATATAAAGCCCAAAGCCACTATCGGCCAAACCCGAAGCCACTTCCGTAGTGTTGTGGTCGGATATTTGGCCAGTTCCACCCGCACAGGGTGGACCAAGATGGCCGCCCTATGCGGGAGGATCGCGGCGAGCCAGCCGGGAGACGACCGGCTTTAGCCGGTCGTCTCCCGGGTGGCGAGTCGTTGCAGCCGCGGTAACTCTGGCACGTAGGTCCATTGCGAGACTCCCGCCCCCCGTACCCAAAAATAGAACCAAGGGCCCGGCCATTTCATACTCTAAGTCGTCCATTATATCTCTATGGGAAGTGAGGCGCTATTCTCATTGGTCGCTGTGTGCTGGCGCCGACCAATCAGAATAGCGCCTCACTTCCAGCGGTAAATTTGAAACTCAAAGTCGTCCATTATATCTCAATGGGAAGTGAGGTGCTATTCTCATTGGTCGCTGTGTGCTGGCGCCGACCAATCAGAATAGCGCCTCACTTCCAGCGGTATATTTGAAACTCAAAGTCATCCTTTATATCTCAATGGCAAGTGAGGCGCTATTCTCATTGCTCGCTGTGTGCTGGCGCCGACCAATCAGAATAGCGCCTCACTTCCAGCGGTAAATTTGAAACTCTAAGTCGTCCATTATATCTCAATTCTCAATGGGAAGTGAGGCGCTATTCTGATTGGTCGCTGTCTGCTGGCGCCGACCAATGAGAATAGCGCCTGACTTACAGCGGTAAATTTGAAACTCAAAGTCGTCCATTATATCTCAATGGGAAGTGAGGCGCTATTCTCATTGGTCGCTGTATTATATTTATTTATATAGCGCCATTGGGTTCCATCTATCTATCTATCTATCTATCTATCTATATCTATCTATCATCTTATCTATCTACTCTATCTATCTCTATCTATCTATCTCTATCTATCTATCTATCTCTATCTATATCTATCTATCTATATCATATCTATCTATCTATATCTATATCTATCTATCTATATCTATCTATATATCTATCTATATCTATCTCTATCTATCTATATCTATCTATATATCTATCTATATCTATCTCTATCTATATATCTATCTATATCTATCTCTATCTATCTATCTATCTATCTATCTATCTATCTATCTAATCTATCTATCTATATCTATCTCTATCTATCTATCTATCTATCTATCTATCTATCTATATCTATCTATATCTATCTATTTCTATCTATCTATCTATCTATCTATCTATCTTTATCTATCTATCTATCTATATCTATATCTATCTATCTATATATCTATATCTCTATCTATCTATCTATCTATCTATCTATCTATCTATATCTATCTCTATCTATCTATCTATATCTATCTATCTCTATCTATCTATCTATCTATCTATCTATCTCTATCTATCTATCTAATTCAGAAAAGCTGCACAGCACTCAGCAGACTAGTGTGAACTGGTGCAAGCATAGGACACAGAGATTAAACAAACCAAGTAAAAGTCCATGCAGCACACAGCTACCACCAATGATGCACAGTGCTAACAAGCCATATGTGTTTGAGGAAAAAATTCAAAAACTTACGTTTTTTCAAAAAACTCAATAATCTTTCTTTTAATCTGGAGTTCTTAGTACATACATTGGCCAATGTCTGCCTGGAGTCACTTTGTCGTAGTTGATGAGCAAGCAGACATTGGCCAATGTATGTACTAAGAACTCCAGATTAAAAGAAAGATTATTGAGTTTTTTGAAAAAACGTAAGTTTTTGAATTTTTTCCTCAAACACATATGGCTTGTTAGCACTGTGCATCATTGGTGGTAGCTGTGTGCTGCATGGACTTTTACTTGGTTTGTTTAATCTCTGTGTCCTATGCTTGCACCAGTTCACACTAGTCTGCTGAGTGCTGTGCAGCTTTTCTGAATTATATACTATATGGAGTTGCAGACTCCTTTGCTGCAATGTAATTGCACCCTCATTAAGCCTACAGGTGATGGAGGGTATAGATGGTGCCTGCCCACCGCGAGGTGGGGGGTGGACAAGGAGGGCTTGGATGTCAGATAGGGCTCATCAGACCTGGAGTCACTTTGTCGTAGTTGATGAGCAAGCAGACATTGGCCAATGTATGTACTAAGAACTCCAGATTAAGAGAAAGATTATTGAGTTTTTTGAAAAAACGTAAGTTTTTGAATTTTTTCCTCAAACACATATGGCTTGTTAGCACTGTGCATTATTGGTGGTAGCTGTGTGCTGCATGGACTTTTACTTGGTTTGTTCAATCTCTGTGTCTTATGCTTGCACCAGTTCACACTAGTCTGCTGAGTGCTGTGCAGCTTTTTTGAATTATATACTCTATGGAGTTGCAGACTCCTTTGCTGCAATGTAATTGCACCCTCATTAAGCCTACAGGTGATGGAGGGTATAGATGGTGCCTGCCCACCGCGAGGTGGGGGGTGGACAAGGAGGGCTTGGATGTCAGATAGGGCTCATCAGACCTGGAGTCACTTTGTCGTAGTTGATGAGCAAGCAGACATTGGCCAATGTATGTACTAAGAACTCCAGATTAAGAGAAAGATTATTGAGTTTTTTGAAAAAACGTAAGTTTTTGAATTTTTTCCTCAAACACATATGGCTTGTTAGCACTGTGCATCATTGGTGGTAGCTGTGTGCTGCATGGACTTTTACTTGGTTTATCTATCTATCTATCTATCTATCTATCTATCTATATCTATATCTATATCTATCTATCTATCTATCTATCTATCTATATCTATCTATCTATCTATCTATCTATCTATCTATCTATCTATCTATCTATCTCTATATCTATCTATCTATCTATCTATCTCTATATCTATCTATATCTATATCTATCTATCGTTGCAGCCGCGGTAACTCCGCCACGTAGGTCCATTGCGAATTTCCCGCCCCGCCGACGACCGACGAGAGCCGAGCGCCGTGGCCGAAAATAAAACCAAGGGCCCGTCCATGCACAGCTCTAAAGACCGCTATGTATCTCTATGGGACGTGAGGCGCTATGCTCATTGGTCGGCGCCAGCACACAGCGACCAATGAGAATAGCGCCTCACTTCCAGCGGTAAATTTAAAACTCAAAGTCGTCCATTATATCTCAATGGGAAGTGAGGAACTATTCTCATTGGTCGCTGTGTGCTGGCGCCGACCAATGAGAATAGCGACTCACTTCCAGTGGTAAATTTGAAACTCAAAGTCGTCCATTATATCTCAATGGGAAGTGAGGCGCTGTTCTCATTGGTCGGCGCCAGCACACAGACACAGTCACAGCTCTAGTTTCCAAAATGGGGTCACTTGTGGGGGATCTCCAATGTTTAGGCACACAGGGGCTCTCCAAATGTGACATGGTGTCCGCTAACAATTTGAATGGAAAATCAGCTCAAATTGTTAGCGGACACCATGTCATGTTTGGAGAGCCCCTGTGTGCCTAAACATTGGAGCTCCACTACAAGTGACCCCATTTTGGAAACTAGACCCCCCCAGGGAACTTATCTAGATGGGTAGTGAGCATATTGAACCCCCAGGTGCTTCACAAATTAATGAAAAAAAAAAATATTTTGTGGAATAAAAGTACTTTTTCATTTTTACGGATCAATTTGTGAAGCACCTGGGGGTTCAAAGTGCTCACTATACATCTAGATATGTTCCCTGGGGGGTCTAGTTTCCAAAATGGGGTCACTTGTGGGGGAGCTCTAATGTTTAGGCATACAGGGGTTCTCCAAACGCGACATGGTGTCCGTTAACAGTTTGAATGGAAATCAGCTCAACTTGTTAGCGGACATCATGTCACGTTTGGAGAGCCCCTGTGTGCCTAAACATTGGAGCTCCCTTACAAGTGACCCCATTTTGGAAACTAGAGCCCCCAAGGAACTTATTTAGATGGGTGGTGAGCATTTTGAACCCCCAGGTGCTTCACAAATTCATCCGTAAAAATGAAAAAGTACTTTTGTTTTTCACAAACATTTTCTTTCAGCCTAACTTTTTTCATTTTCACATGGGCAACAGGATAAAACTCATCCTAAAATTTGTTGGGCAATTTCTCCTGAGTACATCGATACCTCATATGCGGTCATAAACCACTGTTTGGGCGTACGACAGGGCTCAGAAGGGAAGGAACACAATTTCACTTTTTGAATGTAAAATTAGCTCCAAAATTCAAATTGCGCTCCTTCTCTTCTGAGCCCCGCCGTGCGCCCAAACAGTGGTTTATGACCACATATGAGGTATCGGTGTACTCGGAAGAAATTGCACAACACATTTTAAGATCCATTTTATCCGGTTGCCCATGTGAAAATGAAAGAATTGAGGCTAAAAAATATTTTTGATAAAAAAAATAAAATATCCATTTCCATTTTGCTTTAGTTCCTGTGAAGCACCTGAAGGGTTAATAATCTTCTTGAATGTAGTTTTGAGTAGCTTGAGGGGTGCAGTTTTTGGAATGGTGTCACATTTGGGTGTTTTCTGTCATGTAAACCCCTCAAAGGGACTTCAAATGTGATGTGGTCACTATAAAAAATGGTTTTGTAAATTTTGGTTGAAAAATGAAAAATTGCTCATGAACTTTGAACCCTTATAACTTCCTAACAAAAAAATTTTTTTTTTCCTACATTGTGCTGATGTGCAGTAGACATGTGGGAAATATTATGTAATAACTATTTTGTGTCACATAACTCTCTGGTTTAGCAGAAAAAAAATAAAAAATTTGAAAATTGCCAAATTTTCAAAATTTTTGCTATATTTTTGATTTTTTTTTACAAATAAACGCAAAAATTATCGACCTAAATTTAATACTATCATGAAGCCCAATATGTCACAAAAAGACAATCTCAGAATCGCTAGGATCCGTTGAAGCGTTCCAGAGTTATAACCTCATAAAGGGACACTGGTCAGAATTGCAAAAAATGCCAAGGTCTTTAGGGTCAAAATAGGCTAGGTCCTGAAGGGGTTAAGTTACATTGTGTTGTTTAAGTGCTCTCTTTATTGTTTTGAGCAGTGTATATATGTCAGCCATTTGCACCTTGTTTCTTATGGGTTCGAAACAAGTAAGCTTACAGTACATTTTTCAGTTTTTTTTATTATGACTTTGTTGAGTTTTTAAGTACGGTATTTATCAAAAAATAGATTATTTTAATATCTGAATTTAGATCTGGTGCTGTTTCTAACTATTTTTCAAGATGTAAAAACTGAAAACAAAAACTAAAGGAAATATAAAGATACCGTATATACTCGTGTATAAGCCGACCCGTGTATAAGCCGACCCCCCTACTTTTGCCCCCAAAATCTGGGAAAACCTATTGACTCATGTATAAGCCGAGGGTGGACCCCATCACAGGTATACAGCCCCTAGCAGTGTGGTATACAGTCCCCCCCAGTGGTATACAGGCCTCCCCAGTGGTAGTATACAGCCCCCAGCAGTGTGGTATACAGGCCCCCCAGTGGTATACAGGCCTCCCCAGTGGTAGTATTCAGCCCCCAGCAGTGTGGTATATAGCAGCCTCCCCAGTGGAATATACTGGCCCCAGCAGTATTACAGCAGCCTCCCCAGTGGTATATACAGCAGCAGCCCCAGTGGTAGTATACAGCCGCCCCAGAGGTATATACAGCTGCCCCAGTGGTAGAATACAGCAGCCCCAGAGGTATATACAGCAGCCCCAGTGGTAGTATACAGCAGCCCCAGTGGTAGTATACAGCAGCCCCAGAGGTATATACAGCAGCCCCAGAGGTATATACAGCAGCCCCAGTGGTAGTATACAGCAGCCCCAGAGGTATATCCAGCAGCCCCAGTAGTAGTATACAGCAGCCCCAGAGGTAGTATACAGCAGCCCGCCCGCCACCCCCATCAGTATACAGGTGCCCCCCCATCAGTATCCAGGGCCCCCCCTTGCTCCGCAAACCTGTAAAGTAAAATCATTATACTTATCACTGTCCTGTCGCCGCCGTCCCCGCTGCCGCCATCGCGCTCCTCCGTCTTCATCCAGCGTCTTCCGGCTTCCTCTGGTCAGCGCAGGCAATGACGTCATTGTCTGCGCCGACCAGAGGAAGCCGGAAGAAGCCGGATGAAGACGGAGGAGCGCGATGGCAGCGGCGGGGACGGCGGCGACAGGACAGTGATAAGTATAATGATCTTATTTTACAGGTTTGCGGAGCAAGGGGGGGGCCCTGGATACTGATGGGGGGAGGGGGGCGCCTGTATACTGATGGTTGGTATGACTCGCGTATAAGCCGAGGGGGGACTTTTCAGCCCAATTTTAGGGCTGAAAAACTCGGCTTATACGCGAGTATATACGGTAAATAAATAGTGGATAAATGGAAACTACAGATGTCTGAGTTTACATAGGACATTACACTTCACACATGACCTGTGCATACTTAGGCTACTTTCACACTACGATTTTGTTAAATCCAATGCTGTCCGATGAAAATCGGACAGCATCGGATCCAAACTGATCCCTGCAATCACCTATCTCCCCCTCCTCTCTGCCTCCTGTTATCTCGCTGTCCCCTGCTGTCCCCCTGCTGTCCCCTGTTCTCCCCCTGTTTTCCCCCAGTTGTCTCCCTACTGTCCCCCTACTGTCCCCTCTCCTGTCCCCTCTCCTGTCATTCCAACATAACAAATCTTTATTCTCACCTTCCAGCGCTCTCTCGGCATTTCCAACAGCTTCCGATCGGGTGTACAGGACCTGCGATGATGTCAGAAGCGTCATCGGGTCACATGAGCGGTTACTGCGGTAACCGCTCATGTGACCCGATCAGCTGATCGGTTTGTGACATCATCACAGGTCCTGTTACCGAGCCGCTGCAGATGGAGACGCCGAGGGAGCTCTGGAAGGTGAGAATAAAGATTTTTTATTTTAAATACGTGATTTAACTTATATTTAACTTCCGCAATGTATGTATATACATTGCGGAAGTTAAATTAGGTGGCACACAATAGTTTTAGCATGCTCAGTACACTAAAATCGGGTCGAGGAGACATCAGATGTTTCCTCGGACCCTGCTCTATAGGGCCCCATGTTAATAGAATCGGATCGGATTTTGCATAAATGCCATCCGATTTGCTTCCGATCCTATTCTCTCCGATTTTTTTCAGGAGCCAAAATCGGAGCAGTCTCCGATATTTGCACCGGAAAGAAATCGGACAAAATCGGATCGGACGCAAATCGAATGCCATGTAGTGCATATCCGATTCGGCCCGATGCCCATAGGGTGACATGGGGCCAAATTCGGATCTGATGCTGTCCGATTTCACAAAATCGTAGTGTGAAACCAGCCTTATAAAAGCAGTTGATTAAACATGGCTCTATCTTAAATATGCATACAAAGAAATATATTAAATAGTGATGAGCGAGTACTAAAATGCTCGGGTGCTCGAAGCTCGGGCCAAGCATCCCGAGATACTCGTGTACTCGGCCCGAGTACCGAGCCCAATGTTATCCTATGGGAGACCCGAGTATTTTTATGAAATGACTGCCGGCAGCATGTAGAAACCCTAAAAATTTCACAAATGTCTCAAAAGAGTGCTCAAATTACATGGCAACAACATGGGGAAGACCCCTGGAAGCATTTCTCACTCAAAAGTCACAGCTATGAACAATCTTGTCCGAGTTTCACGCCAATTTTACGGAGTCACCAGAAAACTTTCCAAAATGACACCAAAATGAATATTCAGGGTGGAAATGTTAAGGGCACATACCCAATAGTGAGATACAGCTGGTGTATGTTACTTTTTGTGATTACATGAAAGATTTTACGTGAAAACATTGTGCGGCACTCCGATGTCCCTGAGAAGAGACGTACATGAAGGCCTCTTGACATAATGTGCCCATTTTGAAGGAACTGGGTCTATTGTAGTATTTTCCTTTGCCAGGGCAGTCCAAAATTGGGAGGTTCACCAATGCCCCTGGATAGAGACGTGCATGAGGGCCTGTAAACCTGAAGTGCCCATTGTAAGGAAGTGGGAGTATTGTAGTATAGCCCTTTGGCCAGGGCAGCCAAAAATTGGGAGGCTCACATTGTCCCTGGATAGAGACGTGCAGGAGGGCCTGTAAACCTGAAGTGGGTGTATTGTAGTATAGCCCTTTGGCAGGGCAGCCAAAAATTGGGAGGCTCCACATTGTCCCTGGATAGAGACGTGCAGGATGTCCTGTGAACCTGAAGTGGGTGTACTGTAGTATAGCCCTTTGGCAGGGCAGCCAAAAATTGGGAGGCTCCACATTGTCCCTGGATAGAGACGTGCAGGAGGGCCTGTAAACCTGAAGTGGGTGTATTGTAGTATAACCCTTTGGCCAGGGCAGCCAAAAATTGGGAGGCTCCACATTGTCCCTGGATAGAGACGTGCAGGAGGGCCTGTAAACCTGAAGTGGGTGTATTGTAGTATAGCCCTTTGGCCAGGGTAGCCAAAAATTGGGAGGCTCCACATTGTCCCTGGATAGAGACATGCATGAGGGCCTCAAAACATTTTTCCCATTGAAAAGGAGCGGGTATCCTGTCGTTGTAATGCCCATTCAAAAAGAATGGGCGTAAAAATTTACCACTGGGGGTATACCTGAAACAACAGCCTAACTATTGTAACGGTCATCATGGTGGCACATGAGAAGAAGGAGGAGCAGTCCAGCGATTAGGAAGAGGAAGACGACGTGGTGGATGATCCAGTAGCTGACCCAACCTGGCAGGAGGATATGCAGAGCGAGGACAGCAGTGCACAGGGGGAGGGAGTCGTAGCATCCCAACAGGCAGTACGAAGCAGGGTCTGGTCCGCAGGCAGAAGGCAGGCAACCGTTCCCCGGAACAACAACATGACACAAGGTGCCTGTGCAAATGTTAGGTCTTCCCGAGTCTGGCAGTTCTTTAAGTTGGCTCCAGATGACTCTAAAAAGGCCATTTGCAACACCTGCCATGCCAGCATCAGCAGGGTACGAAAACTAGCAGCCTGACCACCACCAGCATGATCAGGCACATGTCAGCCAAGCACCCGACTTTGTGGGAAGTATAACAGAGTCGAGGAGCGGTGCTTGCTGATGTCACTGCTACGTCTTCGCGTGTTGTGCGTGCGAGCCAATCCCCTGTACATGCTGGCCGCGAACAAGCCTCCGGCCCTGCACCTGAAGTTGCCCACGCACAAATAACCCCACCATCAAGCATGTCCTTGTCCCAGCGCAGTGTTCAATTATCCATTCAGCAAACCTTTGAACGCAGGCGCAAATACACTGCCAACGCCCCACATGCCACAGTCCGGAATTATCACATTTCGCGACTCATAGCGCTAGAAATGTTGCCTTTCCGGCTGGTGGAGACGGAAGCATTCCGCGACCTGATGGCGGCTGCTGTCCCACGTTAATTGGTCCCCAGCCGTCACTATTTCTCCAGATGTGCCGTCCCCGCATTGCATAACCACGTGTCCAACAGCATCACACGTGCCCTGAACAACGCTGTTTCAGCCAAAGTCCACCTAACCACAGACACGTGGACAAGTGCTTGTGGGCAAGGCCGCTACATCTCCTTGACAAAACACTGGGTTAATATTGTGGAGGCTGGGACACTGTCTGAGCGAGGGACGGAACACGTCCTTCCCACAGCAAGGATAGAAGGCCCTACCTCTGTCAGGGTTTCATCGACACTCTACAGCTCCGGAATGTCATGCTCTTCAGCCTCCTCCTCCTGCGCATCCTCATCCACTGTACCCTCCACACCAGTCCCAAGCTGGAAGCACTGCAGCACTGCCTCTGCGAAGCGGCAACAGGCTGTGCTGAAGCTAGTCTGCATAGGTGACAAACCCCACAATGCAGAAGAGGTGTGGACAGCTCTGAAACAGCAGGCAGATCACTGGCTCACACCTCTGAACCTATAGCCAGGAAAGGTCGTGTGTGACAATGTCCGGAAACTGGTGGCAGCTTTGAGGCGAGGCCAGCTGACGCATGTTCCATGCGTGGGCCATGTGCTCAACCTGGTGGTTCAGAGGTTTCTAAAGTCATACCCAGAGCTGTCTGAACAGCTGGTAAAAGTTCGCCGTCTGTCTGCACATTTTCGCAAGTCACCTGCTGCTTCAGCCGGCCTTGCCGGCTTTCAGCGCCGTTAGCGTCTTCCGGCCCACAGACTGGTGTGTGATGTCCCCACGCGTTGGAATTTAACTCTGCACATGTTGGTCAGTATATGTGAGCAGAAGAGGGCAGTTGTGGACTACCTGCATCACCTAAGCCGTCGGGAAATGGGTCAAACTCCACACATAACACCTGAGGAGTGGAGATGGATGTCCGACCTATGTACTGTCCTCCAAAACTTTGAGGACTCCACCAAGATGGTGAGCGGCGATGACGCCATTATTAGCATCACCATACCACTACTCTGCCTTCTAAAACGGTCTCTGCTGAAAAACAAAGAGGATGCATTGCAGGCCGAGCGCGATGACTTGGAGCAAGAAACAGTAGTGGGTGTGGGTGAAAACACACAGCCCAGCCTCATCTCATCACAACGTGCAGTGGAGGACTATGACGAGGAGGAGGAGGATGAAGACATGGAGCAACTCTCTGGCCAAATTGAGGATATGACATGCACACCAGTCATACCCTCGATTCTGCATGGCTGTCCAGAGGACAGTGGAGATGAGGAGGACAGCATGTTCAGTCATCGTGTTGGTCTGGATACTGAAGTGATGGCTGTTAAGAGTCTGGCGCACATGGCTGACTTTATGGTAAGCTGCCTGGCTCGTGACCCTCGCGTTCACAACATCTTGGCCGACAATCAGTACTGGTTGGCAACACTGTTAGACCCACGCTACAAGGAGAACTTTATGTCTCTCATTCCTGAGGCGGAGAGGTCAGTCAAAATACAGCATTTCCAGAAGGCCATAGTCACGGAAGTAGGCAAATCATTCCCCTCACAAAACGCTAGCGGCATAGGTCAGGAATCGGTGGACAACCAAGGCGTACAGCCGAAAGGGGCACAAGTCCAATCCGCCAGAGGTAGGGGAACAGTCTTTACGATGTGGGACAGTTTTCTCAGCCCCTCACGTACCACAGCCCCTGAGGTGCGGGGTAGTGCTACAAGAAATGCTAAGTTTGGCCAGATGCTGAAGGAGTACCTTGCAGATCAAACAACTGTACTGCTAGATTCCCCTGTGCCTTACAATTATTGTGTCTCCAAGCTGGACACGTGGCATGAATTGGCTCTCTACGCTTTGGAAGTCCTGGCCTGCCCTGCCGCTAGCGTTTTGTCAGAGCGTGTTTTCAGAGCCGCAGGTGGAATCATTACTGATAAACGCACCCGTCTGATAACTGAAAATGCTGACAGGCTGACTCTGATCAAGATGAACAAGGGTTGGATTGGGCAAGACTTCACCACACCACCAACAAATGACAACTGAATTTAAATTTTGTTATGGGAATTTGCCATGTACCTCCACTCACCCATGGGTACACACTTCTGGACTTCCGAGTGTCCAAGTGTGGGATCAGTAATGTCCGTGGACGTGTACTCAGCCAGGTGGTAGAAATGGAGGATCAGGTTGGGAAATGTGTGGTGCAGTATCATGGCTACTGACACTTGACCGTGTGGAAGACAGGGTGTTTGTGGAGGTGCCAATTTGACTTGAAGCATTATCCGCTATCCAAGTAATACCTGTTGACATTGGTGTTGGTTCAAGAGCGGTGTACTGCAGCGGGCCCCAAGAATTTGGGACAGGACGTGTGAGCGAGTATATATGCCCCTTTCTTGTTACGAAATTAGTGCTTACACACGACCTCGGCCTCTGCCTGCACCACCATCACGTTCACTTCCTTGTTCCTTGCTAACGCCCTTGCGCATTTTGCTTGTATACAGCGACAACAGTCTGGTGACTGTAATGGTCACAGGAGAGTAGGATTTTAGTCCCTAACCTGTATCAAGGTAATAAGTACACCAGTCTGGTGAATGTAATGGTCACAGGAGAGTAGGATTTTAGTCCCTAACCTGTATTAAGGTAGTAAGTACACCAGTCTGGTGACTGTAATGGTCACAAGAGAGTAGGATTTTAGTCCCTAACCTGTATCAAGGTAGTAAGTACACCAGTCTGGTGACTGTAATGGTCACAGGAGAGTAGGATTTTAGTCCCTAACCTGTATTAAGGTAGTAAGTACACCAGTCTGGTGAATGTAATGGTCACAGGAGAGTAGGATTTTAGTCCCTAACCTCTATTAAGGTAGTAAGTACACCAGTCTGGTGACTGTAATGGTCACAGGAGATTAGGATTTTAGTCCCTAACCTGTATCAAGGTAGTATGTACACCAGTCTGGTGACTGTAATGGTCACAGGAGAGTAGGATTTTAGTCCCTAACCTGTATTAAGGTTGTAAGTACACCAGTCTGGTGACTGTAATGGTCACAGGAGAGTAGGATTTTAGTCCCTAACCTGTATCAACGTAGTAAGTACACCAGTCTGGTGACTGTAATGGTCACAGGAGATTAGGATTTTAGTCCCTAACCTGTATTAAGGTAGTAAGTACACCAGTCTGGTGACTGTAATGGTCACAGGAGATTAGGATTTTAGTCCCTAACCTGTATCAAGGTAGTATGTACACCAGTCTGGTGACTGTAATGGTCACAGGAGAGTAGGATTTTAGTCCCTAACCTGTATTAAGGTTGTAAGTACACCAGTCTGGTGACTGTAATGGTCACAGGAGAGTAGGATTTTAGTCCCTAACCTGTATCAAGGTAGTAGGTACACCAGTCTGGTGACTGTAATAGTCACAGGAGAGTAGGATTTTAGTCCCTAACCTGTATTAAGGTAGTAAGTACACCAGTCTGGTGACTGTAATGGTCACAGGAGATTAGGATTTTAGTCCCTAACCTGTATCAAGGTAGTAAGTACACCAGCCTGGTGAATGTAATGGTCACAGGAGATTAGGATTTTAGTCCCTAACCTGTATCAAGGTAGTAAGTACACCAGTCTGGTGAATGTAATGGTCACAGGAGAGTAGGATTTTAGTCCCTAACCTGTATCAAGGTAGTAAGTACACCAGTCTGGTGACTGTAATAGTCACAGGAGAGTAGGATTTTAGTCCCTAACCTGTATCAAGGTAGTAAGTACACCAGTTTGGTGACTGTAATTGTCACAGGAGAGTAGGATTTTAGTCCCTAACCTGTATTAAGGTAGTAAGTACACCAGTTTGGTGAATGTAATGGTCACAGGAGAGTAGGATTTTAGTCCCTAACCTGTATTAAGGTAGTAAGTACACCAGTCTGGTGAATGTAATGGTCACAGGAGAGTAGGATTTTAGTCCCTAACCTGTATTAAGGTAGTAAGTACACCCAGTCTGGTGACTGTAATGGTCACAGGAGATTTGGATTTTAGTCCCTAACCTGGATCAAGGTAGTAAGTTCAACAGTCTGGTGACTGTTATGGTCACAGAAAAGCTTGGATTCCGATCTGTATCACCCTGCCTATATCCTCCTAGATTAGTCCTGAGAAGGACTGTTGTGGTCAACAGCAGTTTGCAGCCCTGCTCCGGATCTACCTATGAGGGCCGCAAATCTGTCCCTAAGCAGCAGCAGACACTCTCCCTACACTCACTGTCTGGATGCCTGTGTGCAGAGCACAGCGTGCCTGGGTCTTATAAAGGCTCGGTCACGCTGTGCAGGCCGGCCAATCTCTGCAATGCCACAACTAACAGGGCTGTGGCATTGTAGTGGTCTGCCAGCCAATCCCTGCATGTGGGCTGGCTCTCAAAAGAGCGCCAACATGCAGAGATGACGACCACGAGCACAGCATGAGTATCGCGAGATTACTCGGTGCTCGCCGAGTAGCCCGAGTACGTTGATACTCGTTCGAGTTCCGAGTAGTGGCGAGCATGCTCGCTCATCACTAATATTAAAGCATCAAGCAAGCTTTTTTTATTTTACCGCTGGAATGGTGGTTTAATTCTAAGTCCCCTAACTCCTGCCTCATACTCATCGACAGATTCACTTCTATCACAGCCACTCAGTGGTCTCCAGCAATTTTAGATCGGTTGACAGATCCAGTGTGTTAGCAAGCTCGAGGGAGGTCACAACTCAGTATATCTCTGTGAGAGCCTGGTTTTGGCTTTGTGGAGCCCACTGGAACAGGGTACTCAGTACCGGACCGGGGTATCACGAGGGTTATCACAGCAGTCCTTGGTCCGGACCGTGTCCTGAGCCCACAATAAAGATTGGGGCGTATTTACAGGGATGAAGTTGTGACGCCACCCATGGTATTTGGTCAGGGTGATCACCGCTGCTGCAGAACCTCCAGGGATGATGGATGGCTGCTAGTGATGTAACGGCTCTCCACGGGCAAAGCCTGGTTCCCTGATGCAGTGGAAGAAATAATTTATGATTGATGCTGAGTAGGGGTAGTGATGGAGATGATAGCTGCTTGTGAGGGAATGTAATGTTTGAGTACAAGGATCACACAGACTCGCGGTTTTGTAGTTTTCCACGTCTTTACTGCAGTTGTTGTTAAGCAGACTATTGTCCACGGAGTCTGTACTGGGGCCGGGTTGCTCCCACCCTGACCGGGTCCTTGACTTTCCACTCCTGCGCTGTGTATGTGGCCCTGCTTCCGCTTTAGCTAGGCTGCCAGCCCTGTCTCTTCTCACAGTTACCCCCTTGGTAGGCAACTTGAGTCTTTCCGTGTGTTTCTGACCCTGCCATGTTGCTTCGCTGAGGTACAGTGTGGATCTATAACCTCCACTAGTCCAGTTTTTACTGTGCTGCCTGTGTCAGTCACAATTTCGGATCCGGTATCTGGTCTTTGCGCTCCTCCGGGGCGAGTTATGAGGTAACTCAGTCTCCCAGACGTGTTCTCCTGTTTCTATTGACTCCTCTCCTCAGACCCTGGCTAGGCCTGGAATTGAGTAGTAGGCTGTGGAGAAGCCTAAGGCAGCTCCTTTACACCACAGTCCCTCTTCCTCAGTTCTCCCAGGAGCTGAACTCTTCACAGTACTGCTACGTACTGAACTGCTCACTTCCTCTCCACACCAGAATATATAGGGGAGCTGCTTTAGCTCCCCCTTCTGGCCTAGAGGTGCTAGTGCAGTGTTAGGTGTTGTGTGGGGAGTAAACACTGATTGATGTTACTGTGGCACATTAACCACTGGGGTGCCACATTTTCATAGACTTGCATTGAGAGTTTTTGATGCAATATATGACTTAGGCTAGGGTTACACTGTTGCTAGTCCTGCGTTCAGGGGGTTCCTTTTAAAACAAAGACTTTGTCAGCATCAGCATAGTGTTATCGGAAAAGTGAGACTGTGTTAACGCTGTCAATTCATTGCTATGGCAGGTGGAACAAACGCCGGCATCTAAGTGCCGGAGTTTTATGTCTCATGCTATTTCCAAGCACATCACATGTCGTCGAAGTGCGCGTCATGTAATGCGCTTTGAAATAGCGTGAGGTTTCAAACTCCGACACTTAGATCCCAGCGTGTGAACTGCGCTCGGGGTTCCACCTGCCATAGCAATGAATTGACAGCGTTAACACAGTCTTACCTTTCTGGTAACACTGCGCTAATGCTGATAAATTCTATGTTTTAAACGGAACCCATCTTAACGCAGGACTAACGGCAGTGTGACCCTAGCCTTATGGCTTTAGGAGAAAAGCAACGTCGAAAAAGGTGAAGCTAACGGAGGATGAGTACAAGACAGGGTCAACGGACTTAGATTAAAAGCAGCAGCACTCCATTGGTGAACTTTAAAGAAAAAAAGCTGGAGTGGTACTTTAAACACAACAGCCATTCTTTCTGTTTAACTGTATAATTTCTGAATTATTTGTATCCATCTGTAGCAGGAAGAAAGAGAACAGGAAAACATGCCATTCCTTTCATTATATTGACTGCTAGGATTCCATTTTTGAATTAATGTTCATGTGAATAAAGGATCTCAGTCATCCCTTAGGCACAATGACACCTTCTTGAAGAACGGAGATTGTACTAATTATGCTGACAGGAGTGTCAGTAGAATAATGATTGTGTGAACTTTCTTTTGCTGCTAGGACTATAGCAATGGAGATGTTCTGCATGACTAGAAATGAAGACTGTGGAGATGCAAAGGTAAAATAGGGCCGCTGCAATAAACAAACGGTTTGCAAAAAATCATTCACATCTCTGAAACTCATTTACCACTCAGTCTACAATTTTATTATTATTATTTTTTATGATTATTATTATTATCCATATATAGCAGTTAAACATGGCAAATAAGATCATTATGGTGGATTTTGTATTAAATCACTAGTCGGACATTTCCCAAGCATCTAGGACTGAGCGATATATCACTGAATGATGCGTGTAGAGCGCAGTAGGATGGCCTGTTGACTTTTGCCTTTTGCAGCTGACAGATTGTTATTTTGTCAACTCCAATTGTTTTCAAGTGCTGACCAAGGTTTTTAGGCACAGCACCCAGTGTGCCGATTACCACTGGGAGCACCTTAACTGGCTTGTGCTAGAGTCTTTGCAGTTCCATCTTTAAATCCTCATATTGTGTAAATTTTTTAAGTTGCTTCTCCTCAATCCTGCTGTCACCTAGTATTGCCACATCGATGTTCCACACTTCCTTTTTTCTTACAATGGTAAGGTCCAGAGTATTGTGTTCCAAGACTTTATCAGTCTGAGTTCGGAAGTCCCATAGTGGTTTTGCATGTTCATTTTCAATGACCTTTTCAGGTTTATCATCCCGCCAGTTCTTTGTGACAGGAAGATGGTAATTGTGGCACAAGTTTCAGTGAATTATCTGATCAACTGTATTATGCCTTTGCTTGTAGTCTGTCTGCGCAATCCTCTAGCAGCAGCTCAGTATATGATCCATTGTTTCATCTGCTTCCTTGTACAGTCGACATTTGGGGTCTGGTTATTTTTCAATTCTGGCTTTAATCGCATTTATGCAGATCGCTTGCTCTTTGGTTTCCAGAATTAAACTCTCTGTTTCCTTTTTTAATGCTCCATTAGTAAGTCACACCCAGGTCTTTTCCTTGTCAACTTTACCCTCAATTTTCTCTAGGAATTGTCCATGCAAAGCTTTGTTTTGCCAGTTTTCTCTTCTGCTTTGTACTTTTTACGGTATTCACTTTTTGCATGTTGTACTTTAAGCAGCCTTTAGTTAACTTCCATCAAGGCTTGTTCTCCACTATCATTCACACAATCAGCCAGTGCATGTTTCTCTTCTTCTACAGTTTGTTTCACTTGCGAAAGTCCTCTGCTTCCTGATTTTCTTGCCAGGTAAAGTCTGTCAACATTACTACGTGGATGCAATGAGAAGTGGATTGTCATCAGTTTTCTTGTTTTTCTGTCAAGATCATCCAGCTCTATCTGTGTCCAGTTCACAATTCCAGCAGTGTATCTAATGAAAGGAACAGCCCAGGTGTTTATGGCCTTGATGGTATTCCCACCATTCAATTTTCTCTTCAAAATTTTCCTGACTCTTTGGACATATTCCTTATGAACCATATTTTTCACATGTCCGTGCTTGATGTTATCCAGCTGTAATATGCCCAGGTATTTGTAGGCTTCAGGCTGGTGGCATTTTATGGTTTGTCCATTAGGCATTTCTATGCCTTTACTGTCAATTATTTTCCCTTTCTTTTTTTTTTAAACCATTTGTTTTTTATTGAAATTTATAAAACAGAAAAAATCAATCAAGTAATGTAGGTGCAAAGAGCATCACATAAAACACAAAAGTTAGATCATAATATAAAGGGGGTAAAAGGGGAAGGGGATCAAGGGGAGGGAGCATACCGATCATGACAGCGAGTAATTCGAATAATATACAGGAAACTAGATCAGATTCACAGAGATACAATGTGTAAGAACAATAAAACAGATATCACTAAAAATAATAAATAAAAAACAACAAAACAAAAAACGGCGACGGGAGCTCAAGAGGGCAATGACACTGTGTTGTGTGGGGAGGATACCCAAGGGTCCCACCAGTTTAATATACGGTTTCTCTGTGTCAGACCCTGTGCCAACATCACTTCATATGAGAAATGCTGATTTAAGCGCACTATGACTTCAGACCTCGTAGGGAGGGTGGAGGTGCGCCAGTGAGACGCAATAGTAAGTCTGGCCACAATAAGGACATTTGTAATGATGGGACGTAATATGGATGGGAATGAAGACAGGTCTATCCCCAGTAAAGCTAAGGGGGCCTCTAGAGATATAGGAAGGCCAGTGAGGGACGTAAGCATTGAGTTCACTTCCGCCCAGTACAATGTCAAACGTGGACAGCTCCACCAAATATGAGTCTCGGAGCCCAATTGAGGACATCCCCTCCAACACGTAGCCAGGGCGGCAGGATCTCTGCCATGAAATTTAGAAAGTTTGGCAGGAGTGAGGTACCAGTCCAACATGATCTTCTTGGTCTGTTCTAGATGACCAATACATGAAGTGTAGGATGCTGCATGCCCCGAGGCCTCGTGCCATTGTGTCAGAGAGGCAGTGAACACTAATCTGGCTTCCCACTTCAGCATATAGGGCAATTTTAGATCAGCCTTAATGGAGAGGAGTGCCTTGTATATAAGCGACACTCCGCAGCCAGTAGGTGATAGTTGCTTGAAGAAAGCCTGCAATGGAGTATTAACTGTCAAGAGGTCGCAGTCTGGGATAGACACTGAGCGCATAAAGTGTGAGAGGCGTAAATGGTCAAAGAGACAGGAGGAAGATATTTTCCCTTTCTTCAGTGCCATTGTAGCACATTTGTCCAGGCCAAACTCCATACTGATGTCATTGCTAAAAATTCTAACAGTGTTAATCAGAGACTGGATCTTGGTTTCAGACTTTCCATACAACTTTAAATCATCCATGTACAACAGGTGTGACATTTTTGGTGAATTCCTGGCAGTTTGATAGCCCAAGTTTGTTTTTTGCAGAATTGATGACAGTGGAATTATTGCAATGAAAAACAACAGTGGTGACAATGAATCACCCTGGAAAATTCCTCTCTTGATGTTGACTATTCCATATTATTATTATTATTATTATTATTATTATTATTATTATTATTTATATACCACCATTAATTCCATGGTGTGGACATGAGAAGGGGTTACATACAAAATTATATATATAGTTTACAGTAAACAAATTAACAATGACAGTCTGGTAGAGAGGGGAGAGGACCCTGTCCTTGCAGACTTACGTTCTACAAGATAATGGGGTATAGACAGGTCGGGGGTGCTGCAGCTCGGGTGGTGGTGGTGAGGCGGCAGCACTAGTGGCGGCGAGGCAGCAGCTCGGGTGGTGGCGAGGTGGCAGCTCGAGTGGTGGTGTGGTGGCAGCTCAGGTGGTGGCGTGGTGGCAGCTCCGGTGATGGTGATGCAGCAGTGCGGTCATTGTAGGCTGTAAGCTTTCCTGAAGAGATGGGTTTTCAGGTTCCTTCTGAAGGATCCGAGGGTGGTGGATAATTAATCGGATGTGTTGGGGCGCAGAGTTCAAGAGGATGGGGGATACTCGGGAGAAGTCTTGGAGGCCGTTATGTGAGGAACAAATAAGTGTTGAGGAGAGGAGGAGGTCTTGGGAGGATCAAAGATTACGTGAGGGAAGATATTGGGAGATTAGTTCAGAGGTATATGGAGGGGACAGGTTGTGGACGTCAGTATCAGTGTTAGAGGCTTGAACTGGATTCATTTGGGAATTGGGAGCCAGTGGAGCGATTTGCAGAGGGGAGAAACAGGGCTGTAGCAAGGAGAGAGGTGAATTATTCAGGCAGCAGAGTTGAGGACAGACTGGAGTGGTGCGAGAGGGTTAGCAGGGAGGCCACAGAGGAGAATGTTGCTGTAATCAAGGCAGTAGATTATGAGGCCATGTACAAGCATTTTAGTAGATTGAGGGTTGAGGAAAGGACTGATCCTGGAAATATTTTTGAGCAGAAGGTGGCGAGAGTTTGGATGTACGGTTTGAAGAAGAGGACAGAGTCAAGAGTTACTCCGAGGCAGCGGATTTCAGGTGCAGGAGAGAGCGTGATGACATTTGCAATCATAGATAGATCAGGTAGGGAAGGTACATGAGATGGAGGAAAGATGATGAGTTCAGTTTTGTCTACATTGAGTTTTAAGAGGCGAGAGGTGAAGGAGGATATGGCTGATAGACACTTCAGGATTCTAGACAGCAGAAAGGTGATGTCAGGGCCAGAGAGATACATCTGAGTGTCATCAGCATACAGGTGGTAATGAAAGCCATGGGACCTTGAGTTGTCCTAGGCCAAGGGTGTAGATGGAGAAAAGTAGGGGCCCCAGGACAGAGCCTTGAGGGACCCAACAGATAGGGGGCGGGATGAGGAGGTAATGTGGAAATGGGAAAAGCTAAATGTGCGGTCGGAAAGGTATGAGGCGATCCAGGATAGGACAAGGTATTTGATGCCAAAGGAAGAGAGAATCTGTAGCAGTAAGCAATGGTCAACTGTGTTGAAGGCAGAGGACAGGTCTAGGAGGAGGAGGATTGAGAACTACTTGTTGGCTTTGGCAGTGAATAAGTCGTTAGTAATATTGGTCAGAGCAGTTTCGGTGGCGGTGAAAGCCAGATTGGAGATTGTCAAGAAGAGAGTTAGATGAGAGGTAGTAGGAAAGTTGAGCATGGACATGCTGCTCAAGGAGTTTGGAAGCAAACAGGAACAGCGATATGGGACGATAGCTGAGCATGGCAGTCAGGTCAAGATTTGGCTTTTTGAGGATGGTTGTGATGGTGGCATGTTTTAAAGCAAAGGGGAAGGTATCAGAAGATAGTGATAGGTTAAAGAGATGGGTTAGGGCTGGTATGAGCATGTTAGTTAGGTTGGGTAGCAGGTGGGAAGGGATGGGGTCAAGTACACAAGTGGTGAGGTGTGATTTGGAGAGGAGATGAGTGAGCTCTCCTTCAGTGATGTTGGAGAGTGAGGCTCTGAGGGAAGGGCAAAGGTCTGGTATATGGAGGGGTTGTGGTGGTGGGACAGTAAAAATTTGCCTTGTCTGGTCGGTTATTTTTGAAGTATGTGGCAAAGTCCTCAGCAGAGATGAAGGGAGATGGAGGTGGCAGTGGTGGGCATAGCAGAGAGCTAAATGTGCTGAACAGTTGTTTGGGGTTGTAGGATAAGGAAGATACAAGATTTGTGAAGTAGGTCTGTTTAGCAGAGGTGAGGGCTGATTTGAAGGCGAGTGTTGCTTGTTGGAATGCAGTGAAGTCTTCTGGCATGTGTGTTTTCTTCCAACGCCACTCCGCGACCCTGGACACTTGTCAAAGCTTTTTGGTGAGATTGGTGTGCCAGGGTTGCATAATAATTCGTCACACTTTGCCATGCACGAGAGAGGCGACCAAGTCTATGGCTGATGTGAGTGGTGTTATAGAAAGCGGTGACACTGTCCGTCTTGTGGAGTAAAGATATGGAGGTCAGTGGTAGAAGAGAGTCTGAGAGTCTGTGAATGTCTATATGTGCAAGATTTCTGCGAGGATAAGCTGGACACGGGGGGCAGGTGAGGAGGCCAAGATGAGAAAGTGAGCAGATCGTGGTCAGATAGTGGGAGACGGGAGGTTGTAAGATTAGATAGAGAACAGAGGCGGGTGAAGATGAGGTCTAGTGCATGTCCGCCTGTGTGAGTGGCTGTGGAAGATTACTGAGTAAGTCCAAAGAAGTGAGTGACAGGAGTTTGAAGGCTGCTGGCTGGCAGGTGTCAGTAGGGATATTGAAGTCACCCATGATGATTGTAGGAATGTCAGCAGAAAGAAAGTGAAGAAGCCAGGTGGAGAATTGGTCGATGAAGGCAGTGGCTGAGCCCGGTGGTCGGTATATGACGGCCACACATTCATCTATATAGGAAAAAAGAACTGGTACATGACAGGAACATACATCTCAAAATATGCAGATAAGTAATCAAGTTTATTAGTGCAAAATACATAAAAACATTAAAAAATAATCACAAATACAAGTATGCCACAGATGACAACCAACAAGCGTATATTATGACAAAAACATGCAATTGCATGTTAAATATACTGTATAACATTGTTGGTGGTCATCTGTGGCATACTTGTATTTGCACACAACACTTTGTGATTTTTGCAGGGGTTAGGTTATGGTGGTTATATGTTGTTTTTAATGATTGATTATTTATCTGCATATTTCGAGATGTGTGCTCCTGTTATGTACAAGTTCTTTTTTCTCCTTTTTCCTACATTGTTTATTATTGATGGTACTGGAGCGCCCTCATGTATTTATTAGAGGTTTTGCGCCCCTCTCTTCTCTACATATTCATCTATGACTTCAGAAAATCTGCAGTTCACAAATGAGTAATGTGTGCATGACACTTCAGGATTCTCAATGACTTTGCTGGTGTCAGGATTTACTTGCAGTATTGTGACATGTCTGCTCTTAAAAATGTATCAAAAAACGCATTAAAAATGCATCATGTGCACACAGCCTAAGAGTGTTTGAAACAGCTGACTGAGAACGGGGGTAGGGGAAAGCCGCTCACGTCACATAATATTCCTCCAGGCTCTCAGTTAAGTGGCTGGCACCACTGCTGAAGATCATGAATTTAAAGGATCCGGAGCCACTTGTCCATAAGAGGTTGACTTTATTCAAAAATTAAAATCATAATAACGCCGGACGCGTTTCGGACAACGTCCTTACTCATCGGCAGCTATGTACAACTATAAAACATCACATACACATATATAAAGACAAACTCCCTAAGTTAATTAGTAAATTGATTACATATGTCAGGTTAACTCCATCTTATACAATGAGGATAAGTTTAAGTTACGAATTTGAAAAGCCTTTGTAAAACCCCTGGATTACATATATGATAATCTATCATATATGTAATCCAGGGGTTTTTCAAAGGCTTTTCAAATTCGTAACTTAAACTTATCCTCATTGTATAAGATGGAGTTAACCTGACATATGTAATCAATTTACTAATTAACTTAGGGAGTTTGTCTTTATATATGTGTATGTGATGTTTCACATTTGTATACAGCTGTCAATGAGTAAGTACGTTGTCCGAAACGCATCCGGCGTTATTATGATTTAAATTTTTGAATGAGGTCAACCTCTTATTATGAAGAATTAGTGTGTGGGATATTCTGATCTGGCTGTGTGTTGTCTTAGTCCACTCACACAGCCTAATCAGAATATCCCACACACTACACTGATGAGGGGCAGTTACCCCGAAACGCAGCGTCTGTAGTTTGGGGTTCTGATCTGGCACAAATCCCTTAGTTATATTAAAAGCTTGTTGGAAAGAGATTATGACTTTGAGGAAGCTGCTTAAATGTAGCACTGGAGTTTCTCTACTTTCTTAGTGAAGTGCAAATTTGCATATTTGCATATATCTGAGAGGAGGGAAGTGGCTTACAATCTTCTCACCTACTTCGCTGTCTCCATAAGGTTGATAGCAAGTTCCCAGACCTTGTCTTAGCCCACTCACTCAGCCAGATTAGAATACCCCACACACTACACTGATGAGGGGCAGGTACCCCGAAACGCAGTGTCTGTAGTTTGGGGTTCTGATCTGGCACAAATCCCTTAGTTATATTAAAAGCTTGTTGGAAAGTGATTATGACTTTGAGGAGCTGCTTAAATGTGGCACTGGAGTTTCTCCACTTCCTTAATGAAGTGCAAAATAATCATAACTTTATTATTTTTGCGTTAATATAGTCGTATGCAGGCTTGTTTTTTGTGATACGAGTTGTAATTTTGAATGACATCATTAATTTTACCATATAGCGTACTAGTGAATGGAAAAAAAATTCCAAATTCAGCGAAATTGCAAAAACAGGTGCAATTCCACAATCTTTTTTGTTTGTTTGTTTTTATTTACGATGTTAACTATATGGTAAAGTGTAACTGGCAGTAATAAATAATGGCACATTTGTCACCTTTTTCTGAGCCCTATAATGTTCTTATTTTTCAGGAATTGGGGCGGAGTGATGGCTTATCTTTTGCACCTTTAGCTGACATTTTTAAAAATATCATTTTTGTGTAGATGCAATGTTTTTTTTGGGCATTTTTTTAACATATAAACCTCCAAGGATCACTTGAAATGTGAAGTGGTCCCTAATAAAATAGGTTTTGTAAATTTTACTGTAAAATTGAAACCCATCTGCATTTCTAATAAAATGTAATAAAAATGATGGTGATGTAAAGTAGACATGTGGGAAGTAGTATTCTTAGGCTGCTTTCACATTAGCAGTTTTGCCCGGTTCAAGCAGATCCGGACAATAAAACTCATCTACCGCACAGTTTTTTTTTCGCGGCCGCATCTGCCGCAACTGCAGAAACCGCACTTGCCGCGTCTGCCGCACACTTACTGCAAGCCTCATAGACAATGCATGGGGCTTGCCACAAGCGTGCCGCAAGTGCAAGAATGCGGCAGATGCGTTTTTTTGACCGGATCTTCCACATTTTTTCAAAACCGCCAGTGTGAAAGCACCCTTAAAGAGTTTTACTGGTATGTTTATATCTTTTAAGGGCAAAAAAATTCAAAGTTTAAAAATTGCATATTTTTCCAATTTTTCATCAAATTTAACATTTTTCATGAATAAACGCAAATCATATTTTTCTAAATTTATCACCGACGCAAAGTATAATGAGTCACAGAAAACATTCTAGGAATCACTGAGATAAATGGAAGCGTTCCAGTGTTATTACCACATTACGTGACACTGGCCAGAATTGAAAAGTTGGGCCTGGTTAGGAAGGTGAAAATCGGCTTTGGTGGTAAAGGGTTAAAGGCATTTTAGCAGAAATAACAGAAGATGTAAAGTACCTTCCTTCCAAGTGTCCTTGAAAAAGTCCATCTGAATCCTGACTTCCAGCCAGATACTGTAGTTGCTTTAAATCAGTTGATTGAAGAATGCATCCCATATTATGTCTGGCAAAATTTAAAGGAAACTGTCAGAAATGTTTATATGATGTCACTGCATAAGCCTTATTGTCTAAGTATGGCATCTTGAGAATCTGCCAAAGTACCATTATATTGTACTTATCATTTTGGAACAGAAAGTTTATACATGTCATCCTGGAACATAAAATTTGGCCTTACTTATCGCCTTGGAACAAAATATATATTATTGGTAAATTATAATCATGTGATTAATTTCAAATATCACATTATAGATCCCTACAATCTTTTGCTTAAGTTATTTTAACAATGTGTGAAGTTTTTACTGCTATTTTTTTACCCAAATAAGAGAATGAACACAGAAGCTGAATGAGCATTTATGTTTTCCTTCAATACAAATATTTTATTTTAAAAAAAACTACGGTACATCCAAACTATGAGTGATTAAAGTCTCAGAGAGAGCATTTCGTTTTGCAAATAATGACTAATCTGCTCGAACATAATATAATGTCATGAGCCATGTACTGTATTCTTCAAAAATAAAAAAGTTTAACTGTTACAGTTGAAACCAGAAGTTTACATACAGTATATAAAAAGACACATATGCATGTTTTTTTCAGTATTTGACATGACATCGGAATAAACCTTTCCTAGTTTACATCAATTAGGATTACCATAATTATTTATATTTGACCCATGCCTGAATAATTACAGAGAGAAAATGTTTTAAGACATTTTTATTACTTTCACAATACACAATTTACCAATCACAGACGCCCATTCTCTGTGACAGCGTCTGTGATTGGCTATTGGGCCCATCAACCATCGACTGAGACCATAGTACTTTAAAAATAAATAAATAATTAATTAAAAAAGATGTTTTCATTCTCACTGCAAATAAAGTGGACATCTATGGGCTGCCACCCCCAGCTGCCTGGCTTTACCTTGGCTGGCAATCAAAATGCATGTGTCACATCGCCATTGGACTCAGTGGCTGGTGTTCCTGCCTCGGCCGCTGGGAGGCGCCGGATTCCTTTGGCTGATGGTGCCGGTGATAGGAGGGCCATGTCCTCATATGGACCTGCTCCTTTGACGTCTGCCTCTGTCGCTGGACACCGCCGTGTTTCTCCTGTGGGTGATGTTGGTTGCAGAAGAGTGGGTCCTGCAGAGGTGTCTGATAGGCGCAGCCTTCTTTCTTCTGTCAGAAGTGGGGTGGTTGGTGCCAGTCGTGCATCACCATCTAGCCTGGCTCTAGGGGTGGTCTGGATGAGATCATCAGGCTGTGAGCTCCAGCCAATGGGAGGTAACCATGCCCTTCAAATACCTTGGAGCCTGTCTTGCAGGCCACCAGATATAGTCTTGGTTCCCCAGTGATATAGTGTGTGTTTGGTTTTTACTTTGACCTTTGCCTGGAATTTCGACTCTGCTACAGCCTGACGATTTGGTACCTTAGCTGCCCTCTCGGTTTTGACTCGGACTCCTGACTATATTTTTGGGTCCTGATTTTTCCCTTCCTGGCGACCTTCCTGCTCCGCTGCTCATAATAGGCAGCTACCCCCTGGGCTCCTCTGTAATTCCAGATCCCTGTATAGGGGTTAAGGGTCTTGGGGTTTCTTGGGGTGCTGCCTTACCTGCAGCTCAGCCTTACAGCGGATGGTCGTTACAGCATGGCAGCTCATTATTTTTTTTTAGATTGTTTAAATACATCATTTAAAAAAATGTGTGGGCTTTGCCCTATTTTTGATTGCCAGGTAAATCCCAGGCAGCTGGGAGTTCGGATTCTCAGCATTTTAAGGCCCTAGCATTCGGGCCCCCCCACTTTAAAAATCGCAGCCCACAGCCGCCCCTTACAGTGACGCATTCTTTTGTAGTGCCATTTTCAGGCGCTTTACCCGGCTCTTCTAGTGGTCCTGGTGGCAGAGGCATGCTACGTAATAAAAGGTTTAATGTCAGCTTTGTCTTGGCAGCTGGCACTAAGCCCGAGATTCATAATAACAGGCCAATATTAGATTTGCCCACTATGAATCTCTAGTAAAGATTAATTAAAACACAAAACACAGAAAAAAATATTTTAATTGCAATAAAACACAAAATACATCCATGATTCTCATCTTTAATAATCCAAAACAATGCCTTAGACGATAATCCACAGGTCTGTCTCTCAGTGGACATGTTCAGCTCTGCAAAATGGCTGTGAGTAGACACATGTCTGTTCACAGCGACTAGCAGGCTGACACTGACACCCGGGTGCTGTGCGACCAAGCAGTAAAGTGAGCACTTCTCTCGCTCACTTACGGCTGGAATCTAAGTGTCATGATACAGTTCATGGGGTCATCCAAGTTCACAGTTGACATGGGTCAGCTGTGAACTTGGATAAACTTTCTCACAGCACCGGAGTGTCAGTGTCAGCTTGCTCGTTGTCGTGAACAGACATGTATGGGGTCTGGTATTCTTAGGGTTTGAAGTGCCATGGTTATTGGCCTAAAAATTCCATAAATAAATAAATAATTGAATAATAGCATGAGGTGACCTCAGTTTTGGAATACCAGCCAAGGTAAAGCTGTCATCTATGATCTGAAGGCTACAGTCCTCGGCTTTACCCCAGCTGGCAATCAATAATAAGGGGGGGCCCACATAGTTTTTTTAATGAATAGTTTTTTTTTGGCCAAATACAAAACTAAGCACCATTTATTGTCACATAAAAGGCACTAAAGGGTGCAAGCTTACAATATATAGAGGGTGGGACATTATATAGCTGTTTTACATCTGTCTATCTAGCTATCTTTCCTAGCTCTTAAGAGTATGTAAAAGTGTGTGTGCAGTAAGTGTGCGGTCCACGTGTGATTGGTGTGTAGTCTGTGTATGGTCAGTGTGTGGTGCATGTGCAGACTGTGCGTTGTCTGTGTGTGGTCTGTGTGAGGTCCATGTGCCCTGTGTTATTCTTACACCTGTTGACTTGAATTGGCAAGATATGCAGCCAGTCGCAGCATGTTGCGATTTGCTCTGCACGCCAAATTATAAACAGGATAAACAGGAAAAAATAGCAGATAAGCTCTGACCCATTGGCGTAAGTGCATTTCGATGTTTTCTCATTTCCCTCGATGATTTTATACACAGATGTTAGTGAACCCTACGCATATGTCCACACGATCAGTATTTGATGCAGTTTAGACACAGCATGTTATCACTATGTCTAAACCACTGCATTGTGAAGTACAAGCACAGTAGATGGGATGTACACAAAGCCTGTGCTCACTGTGCTTATTTTCTCAACAGTGTCAAGTGAACCATGGAGCAGCTTTCCATGCCACTGATTGTCCATAGCATGTCAATTTAGCGCTGCTGAATTGGAGGCAATCTCGGTGGGTGAATGCAAGGAAAAGTCACCGTGTCCCGAACACTGACCATGGGCACAGGCGCTTACGTTCATTCATGAAATCTCTGGTGTTCCTGCAGGAGAGGAGACGCCGTGTCTCCAGATCGTGTGCACATACCTTAAAAGTGAGAAATTTAGTATGAAAAAAAGAAAATGTTTAATATGACAACTTAGTGTTATCAACGTCTATGAAGTACCTGTAGGTTCAAAATGCTCACTATATGCCTGGATAAAATCCTTGAGGGGTCTAGTTTCCAACATTAGGTCATTTGGGGTGAGTATCTGCTGTTTAGGCAACCTAGCCGCCCTGCAAATATGACACGGTGTAATAGTATGTTGAAATTTACTTCCTGAATAAAAAGGGAGGGGCCATCAGCTGAGGGGGTTGTCATGGAGACAGGGAGAGATTATGACTGTGTGTGCTGAGGTAAACAAGTCTCCTGAGGGCTGTGAGAGGAGAGCGACTGTGGAGAAGTCTGTGGCAGATAAAGCTGAGATCAGTCGCTGATTAACTCGACAGCCGGGCCCCTGGAGGGGACCAAGTTAACTTAATCCCCGGTAGGAATCAAGGATACTACTGTCAGGCGAGGAGTGCTTTGGAGGAGAAAGGTCGGCCATACTGTGAGAGGAAAAGACTGAATCTCTGCTGTGAGACTGCAGGCCTTGGTGTGGTGTCTCCAGGTGAACACACTTCGTCTCCCCAAAAGCTACAGAGACTAGGACCTTCTTCAGACAGCACAATATCTCTGTTTATTACGATTGGGTTTTGTTTTTTTTTTGTTTTTTTTTGTTTTTCTTTTTGCCATCGAAGATCATTGGAAGTGACTGCAATCGGTACTTCCCCAGGCCTGATACAGACTGTAACTGCACTAAATGGTACCATAAGATAAGATACCCAGGTATCCAACAGCTCAAATATATAAATATATATGTGCATATATGTATACTGGGCTTATTTGTATTGTGTGTATAGAGTTGATAAGATTGTAAAACGGTATTATTTTAGTGATCCTCACTAAACTGCATCCATCTGATTTACACCTGTCCTGCTGCTGTGTGGAGTTAGTTATCATTTATTTTTCTGTGTAGATTTTAGGTAAATGTTTTCCTCACACTGAGGAGGAACATTAAGGTAACACACCAACCCCTAGCTTGGTACTGGGTGTATGTAAATAATTTAGCTATTTCTGGGTAAATTAAGTATCTGTGCATCTTGCTCTAAATTTTCCATTTGTTTCCCCAAGTAAAAGGAAATAATTTATGTTGCTTCTGCCTCCGTCTCTGTTTCTGTGACTCGCTGGATCTAATACGGACCTCTGGTCATTACAATGGTGCCCACAAACTATTGCAGCCACCATGCAAGGAAAATGTATGCGAGTCCTCTCCTGACACCAACCGAAAATCCAGAGCCATCCAGCTATTAGATACCCTCCCAATCGACTGTCCAGCAAGGAGGGACATCAGCAAAACAGGGGACTTTGAGACACAACAGAACGGTGAGGTTAATAAACCTGTTTCACCTGAAATCCCCTGGCTGCAGCATGAACCATTCCTCACCCCTCCAGTCCATACAGCCCTGCATTCCTCTGACACCTCCAAACAGCTTATCAGGAGACCTGTGGTGATCAGGATGGGAGTGAGGTGACAGGAGAAAGTAAACAGCAGTCCCAGATCACCTGGAGGATTGTAGGCCAGAGGAGGAGGACTCAAACCAGAAGAACAGGGCCAGGTCTCCTGCCTGTGATCAGTGGGGATTCAGCCTTCCCACTTGTCAGCTTACAGCTCCATGCTCCACCGAGGCTCCATCTTTGCCTTAGTCCAGCAATGACTCATCCCCTGTAAGAGAATGGTCGGCCATGATGATTCTTGTCAGCCATGTTGGATCATCCAGGCTGTATCTACTGAGCTTTGTTGACAGTATTCAGCAGAAAGAACATACAGGCGCCACCATCCTTCCCTTGAGTGGCTGAGTGGGTACAAAATGAGCTTAGTGTTCCAGGCCAGTATGGGGATAAGTTAATTATAAGACTCCAGGCATATTCTAATAGGTAATAATAGTAGGAATATTGTGTTTATGGTACTAGTTAGATGACATAGAGAAAAGCCATCTGTACCCAACAAAAGCTTTTTCTATAACTGAATAATCATATATGCATGGGCTCAGAGCCGTACTGAGATTAATAATGATAGATAAGTTTTAATACAGAATTATAGCTTATAATGTGATTAGAAGTGATGTACTCATATTGAACTTTGCGTTCCTTCATGTTTTTTCTATATTCTATATGTAACTGTCTTATTCAGCATGATGAAGTCACTGTATTTCAGAATATAGCTTCTACTGTGTGGATCAGGTATAAAAGCCCCCAGCACGGGTGCTCGGGGACCAAAATCACGATATCATCTTGTGTGCCGGACACCAGCTTCCTTGTACCTGTCAGCGTCAATCCTATCTGCTTTGTTGTACATCTGTGAATTACTTCAATAAACCTCAACCCCTGTTTCAAGAAGAATTATCTGCAGAGTTTTCTCGGACTTTGGTATCAGACAAGGATTTTCTTTCACCCCCTCTCCTGTAAACAGACCATTGCAACAGGGAATAGCTCCTCAGGAACTCTTGGTGGGGCTGGGCAGTGGCTGCTACCTATGAAAGTTGACCAAAGTTAACACTTGCAGCTCAGAAGAAAGAGCTGCAGGGAGCTAGTGTAAAGACACATTAACCCCTGCTGTGTAACCTGTGGGCACAGGAGTGAAGCAGGGCTGATCTGCAGTAGCAGCTGCCTGTTAAAGTTAACGCTTGCAGCTCAGCGGTGAGAGTTGCGGGGAGCAGAACATAAACTGCCATAAACTGTCCCAGCTTAAAAATAACCTAACAATAGAGCTGCTGTTTTTGATGTAACCTTTCTATCTACAATTCCCGGGTACCCCCATTGAGTAGTCTCTAGTGCTCTTTTTTATGTTACTGCGCATGCCTGAGCAGTTTTGGATACATGCTGGATAAGCCCCTTTTTCATCGAGCCCACCTCCCGTGCTGCAGTGGACACTCTCGTTGTTTGTTTTCCAGACCTTACTTGCTGCTCATATTATCTGAATATATTGGATGTCCTATTGACAGGTGCTCTCTGATATCTTACTCATCTTACCAAGACATGTGAGACTTTCCATCTGAATCTCAACTGAGACGTCTCCCCATCTTTTTTTACGTGCATTACAAATAGCTCTTTATTCCTCATTTATCTCATGGACATATTTGTAAACTCTGGCATCTAAGGCTGCTAAAACCAGAGCCCAAGCTGCTAAATTTCCAAGGAATCTCTACAAGCCATTGCCGACTCTATCATGAAGAAACATGCCAATGATCGACGCAAGGCTTCTTTCCTTCCAGTCCTCATTGGAATCAATCACATCTCAGCTGTCTGATCATACCAATAAAGTTTCGGCAGCAGAACAGAGGATCTCTGATCTAGAGGACACTATACAATCTTATGTTGCTCAAATTTAAGACAGAGACGTGTGATAGAGCAGCTCCAGGACAAATTCAACGATTTAGAAAACAAGAGTCACCAAAACAACCTCCAAATCATTGGTGTTCCTGAGTCGGTGAAAGATCTCCACTACTTTACATCCTCTTGGCTCCCACGAGCACTCAACTTGCCTGACCGGCCGGGTTCTATGGTAGTTAAACGAGCCCACAGACTGGGACCTCCAAATCTGGATTCACCTACCCGTCCGCGCCCTGTCTTTTTCAAACTACTCAATTATCAAGATAAACTGGAAATATTCCGTGCATTTTGATCCATGTCTGATGTGAAATATGAGGGACACTCTCTTCTCATGTTTCAAGACTTTTCTGCCCAGGTAGCAGCCAAACGCCGTGCCTTTGTCTCGGTTTGCAAAATTTTATATGACAGAAATACACGATACACGTTTTGCCCTTTTATACACGGCACGTCTAAGGATGGAACTTCGAGGAAAAACTGTGTTTTTTGATGATCCTGATAGAGCCATGGAGGAGGTGAAGTGCTCTTCTCATGCCTCTTCCCCAGCTACCTGATCTCATATTCATGGTTTTTACAATTTTTCCTTTCTTTTTTTCTTTCTTTTTGTTTGCTCGTTACTAGCCATGTCATGGCAATGATACATGTCCCTGCATAACTACTGTTTTGGTAACCGGTTAATGCACATTAACTGTTCTAGCCTGCTGCATTTTGTCTATAGGAGGTGTTTTTCATCGAGACATTGTTATGTAATGTTTAACATTTTTGTTATTCTATTATTTTTGGGATTGTTGGGTGGGGGGGAGTTGGTTCTTCCTCCCTGGGCATGATTTTTTTATGGTTCTCTTAGGTATTAAGGTTTGCTCGCTGGGACAGACCTTTACCCATCATTCTCATTCTAATATCATTTCCTTGTGGCCTCCGTGAGGAATAGGCTAGTATGACTACTTCTAATATTACAGTCTCTCAGGTGAATATAGACACTCTTAAACTGTTATCTTGGAATGTGGCTTATCTTAATACTCCAGTAAAACGCAGCAAAGTTTTAGACCATGTTACCTGTGTTCGCCCACACATTGTGTTTTTACAGAAAACACACTGGCTTCATAGGGGACATCCTTAGCTTCGTAATAAACATTATCCTGAATGCATAGAGGCCTCCTTCTCAAGGAACAAATGGGGGGTTGCAAACTATTAAATATGCTTGATTTGGTTGATACCTGGAGGTGTTGCCATCCTACGGAGCGAGAATATACATTTTATTCTAAAGTCCATGACGTACACACTCGCATTGATTACTGGCTGATCTCTGCCCCTCTTTTCTCCTCATTGAAAAATGTTGATATCCTACCAATGGCTATTTCTGACCATTCTCCCATCTTACTTACCCTTGATCTCCCCACAAAAAGAACGATTTCTTCTCGTTGGCGCTTTCCTTCTTATCTTTATACATCTGATGACTTTAAAAGATGTTTGGGTAGTTGGTGGAAGTGTGGCACCCCAGGGGTTAATGTGCCACAGTAACATCACAAGGGTTAACTCCCCACACAACACTAGACACTGCACTGGCACCTCTAGGCCAGAAGGGGGAGCTCAAGCAGCTCCCTGATATATTCTGGTCTGAGGAGGAAGTAGTTAGTTTATAGTTGACAGTTGACAGTTCAGTTTAGTGCAGGGAACACTAGGAGGAGGACCTGTAAATGGGAGCTGTGCTGAGCTCCTGACAGGGACTACTGACTACTTTCAGGCCTGAAGCCAGGGTCTAAGGAGAGGAGTACAAGAAACAGAGGAACACATCTGGGAGACTGACTTACCTCATAACTCGCCCCAGAAGAGCGCAGAGACTGGATACCGGATCCAAATCTGTGACTGTGACGCAGTACAGAAAACACCGGGATAGTGGAGGTTGTAAATCTACACTGTACCTCAGCGAAGCAACACGGCAGGGTCAGAAGCACACAGAAAGACTCAAGTTGCCTAGCAAAATGGGGTACCGGTGAGGATAAACAGGGCCAGCAGCCTAGCTAAGCGGCAGCAGGGCCACACATACAGCACAGCAGTGGGAAGCTGAGGACCCGGACAGGGTGGGAGCAACCCGGCCCTGGTACAGACTCCGTGGACAGTAGTGTACTGAATACCATCACCAGTAAAGACTTGGAAAACTTCAAAACCGTGAGTGTATGTGATCCTTGTGCCCTCACAAACTACCATCATCTCTACTTCTACCCCTATCCTACAACATCCATAGCACCATCTATAGACTATTACTACCACTACCCTGGGAAACCAAGCTCTACCCGCAGAGAGCTGTTACATCTCCAGCTGCCAAAAATCATCCCCGGAGGTTCTGCAGCAGCGGTGGTCACCCTGACCACAACCCCGTGGGTGGCGTCACGACAAACTCCCCTGTAAATATCCCCCATTACTTGTGGGCTCGGGACTCGGTCCGGACAAAGGACTGCCGTGACATCCCCAGCATATGCCCTGGTCCGGTACTAAGTACCCCATCCCAGTGGGCTCCACATATAAATATTCTGATGATTTCTCATCTAGGAGACTAGGATGAGTGACATCCATTTTTTGATCCGTGTGGCATGCGATTGCAATGTGATTCTGCATTTTTTTTCTGCAGCAGTGGTGGTCCCCTCACCGACCACAACCCGTGGGTGGCATCACGACAAACTGCCCTGTAAATATCCCCCCTGGTATACCCGGATTGCCATCAACCATTCATTCTATACACGGATGCGAGCAACGTGGGACTGGGAGCAGTACTGTCACAGAAGCAAGGAGGCAAAGAGAGTAGAGATGAGCGAGTACTAAAATGCTCGGGTGCTCGAGCCGAGCATCCCAAGATACTCGTGTACTCGACCCGAGCACCGGGCCCAATGTTATCCTATAGGTACCGTCACACGGGGAGATATCGCCGGCGATGTTGCCGGCAACCGAGGGGCGTGGCCAGGTTGCGGCGACATCGCCGGCGAATTGCCGCGTGTGACAGGGTGATAATCAGGCGATGAATCGCCTGAGTCACATCGCCAGGTTTCCCAACAATGTTGGGAAACCTGGCGATGTTGCTCAGGCAATTCTGCCTGATCGCCCTGTGTAACGCAGCAACCCGCAATGTTACGGGCGATTCCGCCTATCTACAACATTGCGGGTTATCGCTCGCTGGGTTGCTGGGCAACCCAGCGAGCGATAGCCGCGGCAACTAGCCGGCGACATCGCCGGTAAGTTGCTCAGTGTGACATCTCACCGGCGATGTTGTCAGGGATGCGCGCTCCCGCGATCCCCGGCAATATCGCCGGGGATATGTCCCTGTGTGACGGTACCTTTATGGGAGACCCGAGTATTTTTCTGGCATGACCCCCGGCAGCATGGATAAACCCTAAAAATGGCACAAAAGTATCAGAACAGTGCTCAAATGACATGGGAACAGCATGGGGAAGACCCCTGTAAGTATTTCAGACTCCAAGGTCACTGCTGTGAACAATGTTGTCAGAGTATTACGCCACTTTTACGGACTGTCAAAAAACGTTACAAAATGAAACCAAAATGGATCTTCCTGGAGAAAATATTAAGGGCTCATACCCACTTGTGAGACAGAGTTGGTCTATGTTAGTTTATTGGATTACATGAAAGATTTTTTTTTTTTAAATTGTGTGGCACTCCCATGCCCCTGGGAAGAGACGTACTTGAAGGCCTCTTTAAATAATGTGCCTATTTTAAGGAAGTGGGTCTTTTGAAGTATTGCCCTTTGGCAGGGCAGCCAAAAATTGGCAGGCACCCCAATGCCCCTGGGAAGAGACTTGCATGAGGGCCTCTTTAAATAATGTGCCCATTTTAAGTAAGTGGGTGTTTTGTAGTATTGCCCTTCGGCAGGGCAGCCAAAAATTGGGAGGCACCCCAATGCCGAAGGATAGAGACATGCATGAGGGCCTCTTTAAATAATGTGCCCATTTTAAGGAAGTGGGTCTTTTGTAGTATTGCCCTTTGGCAGGGCAGCCAAAGATTGGGAGGCACCAAAATGCCCCTGGAAGGAAACATGGAGGAGAGCCTCTAAATATTGTTCCCATTACAAAAGAGGGGTCTCCTGTACTTGTAATGCCCATTCTGTAAGCATGGACTAAAACATTTACCCCTGGGGGGTATACATGAAACTACTGCCTAACTTTTGAATGGTTAGGGTCATCATCATCATAAATATGATGTATATAAATAATGTTTTCGTGGCATCAAGAACCACGGTCGCACTGATCATATGATGGTGGCGGATGAGGAGAAGGAGGAGCAGTACAGCAAATAGCCAAAGTCATGAAGTGTCTACCTATGTGTGGGTGTGTGAAGGTGCATGGCAATTTACCGGCACAAAAAGTCAAATTACGCTATCATTTGGTGGTGGTGTGGTGAAGTCAGGCCCATTCCAACCCTTGTTCATCTTGATCAGAGTCAGCCTGTCAGCATTTTCAGTTGACAGGCGGGTGCGTTCATCAGTAATGATTCCACCTGCGGCACTAAAACACGCTCTGACAAAACGCTAGCGGCAGGGCAGGCCAGGACTTCCAAGGCGTAGAGAGCCAATTGCTGCCACGTGTCCAGCTTGGATACCCAATAATTATAAGGCACAGAGGAATCTAGGAGCACTTATGTACGATCGGCAAGGTACTCTCTCAGCACCTTCAAAAACTTTGCAGTCCTTGTGACACTACCCCGCACCTCAGGGCCTGTGCTACGGGAGGTGCTGAGAAGTGTCCCAGATCTTTGGGAGTGTTCCCCTACTTCTGCTAGATTGGACTTGTGCCTCTCTCGGCCGGACGCCTTGATTGTCCACCGAATTGTGACCTCTGCCGCTAGCGTTTTCAGAAGGGAATTTTTTGACTAATTCCGCGACTATGGCCTTCTGGTACTGCAGCATTTTTGTAGACCTCTCCGCCTCGGGAATAAGAGAAATAAAGTTGTCCTTGTAGCGTGGGTCTAAAAGTGTCACCAACCAGTAATGAGTGTCCGCCAAGATGTTCATAACGCGAGGGTCACAAGACAGGCAGCATAACATAAAGTCAGCCATGTGTGCCAGACTGTTAACAGGCAAGACTTCAGGGTCCTCATCAACAGCATGACTGGCCATGCTGGCCTCATAAATCCTCCTCCTTCTCTACCCCTGTCTCCTCGCCATCCACGCTGAACCGATGGTATGACGGTTGTGCATTTATTACCGTCAATTCCGCATGAAAGTAGCTCTATTTCTTCATCCTCCTGGTCATAGTCCTCCAATGCATGTTGGGATGAGATGAGGCTGGGCTGTGTGTAATCACCCAGTACGGTTTCTTGCTCCAACTCATTGTGCTCCGTCTGCAATGCGTTTTAGAAGACAGAGAAGCGAGATGGTGACGCTAATGATGGCGTCATTGCCGCTCACCATCTTGGTGGAGTCCTCAAAGTTTTGGAGGATGGTACATATGTGTCACATCGCCATTGGACTCGGTGGCTGGTGTTCCTGCCTCGGCCGCAGGGAGGAGCCGGATTCCTTCGGCTGATGGCGCCGGTGATAGGAGGGCCTTGTCCTCATATGGACCTGCTCCTGCGACGTCTGCCTCTGTAGCTGAGCGCCGCCGTGTTTCTCCTTTGGGTGATGTTGGTCACAGAGGAGCGGGTCCTGCAGAGGTGTCTGTTAGGCGCAGCCTTCGTTCTTCTGTCAGAAGTGGGGTGGGTGGAGCCAGTCGTGCATCACCATCTGGCTTGGTTCTAGGGGCGGTCCGGATGAGATCATCAGGCTGTGAGCTCCAGCCTATGGGAGGTAACCGCGCCCTTCAAATACATTGGAGCCTGTCTTGCAGGCCGCCAGATATAGTTTTGGTTCCCCAGTGATATAGTATGTGTTTAGTTTTGTCTCTGACCTTGGCCTGGATTTCTGACTCTGCTTCAGCCTGTCGATTTTGTACTTCAGCTGCCCTCTTGGTTTTAGCCCTTGACCCTTGCCTGGATTTTCGACTCTGCTACTGCCTGATGATTTTGTACCTTCGCTGCCCTCTCGGTTTTGACTCGGACTTCTGACTTCGTTTTTCGGGTCTTGATTTTTCCCCTGGCGACCTTCCTGCTCTGCATGCTCATAATAGGCAGCTACCCCCTGGGCTCCGCTGTAATTCCAGATCCCTGTATAGGGGTTAAGGGTCTCTGGGTTTCTCGGGGTGCTGCCTTACTAGCAGCTCAGCCTCACAGCGGATGGTCGTCACAATATGTCGGACATCCATGTCCACTCCTGAGGTCTCATGTGTGGAGTGTGAACCGTATACCGAAGGCCTAGTTGATGCTGGTACTCAACAACTGCCCTCTTCTGCTCACAAATCCTGACCAACATGTGCAGTGTGGAATTCCAACGCGTGGGGACATCACACACCAGTCTGTGAGCCGGAAGCTGTGAACACCGCTGAAAGCCAGCAAGGGTGGTAGAAGCAGTAGGTGACTTTCTCAAATGGGCACACAGGCGGCGTACTTTGACGAGCAGATCCGACGGCCCGGGTAGGATTTAACAAACTGCTGAACCACGAGGTTGAGGACATGGGCTACGCATGGAACATGTGTCAGCTCGCCTCGCCTCAGAGCCGCCACAGGGTTCCGGCCCTTGTCACACACGACCATGCCTGGCTGTAGGTTCAGCGGTGTGAGCCAGTGATCTGCCTGCTGTTTCAGAGCTGTCCACAACTCTTCAGCATTGTGGGGTTTGTCACCTACGCATATTAGCTTCAACACAGCCTGTTGCCGCTTAGCCAAGGTAGTGCTGCAGTGCTTCCAGCTTGGGACTGGTGTGGAGGGTGAAGTGGAGGAGGAGGAGGCTGAGGAGCATGACGTTCCGGAGCTGTACACTGTGGGTGAAACCCTGACTGAGTTAGGGCATGCAATCCTTGGTGTCAGAATGACGTGTTCGGTCCCAAGCTCAGACTAGGTCCCGGCTTCCAGAATATTAACCCAGTGTGCTGTCAGCGAGATGTACCGGCCCTGCCCACAATCACTTGTCCACGTGTCTGTGGTTAGGTGGACTTTGCCTGAAACTGCGTTGTTAAGGGCACGTCTGATGTTTTGTGACACGTGCTTACTGTATGTAATTCGGGGACGGCACTCCGGGAGAAATAGTGGCGGCTGGGGACCGAGTAACGTGGGACAGCCGCCGCCATCAGGTAGCAGAATGCTTCCATCTTCACTAGCCTAAAAGGCACATTTCCAGCGCAAGCAATCGCGAAATGTGTGCACTTAGAACTGTGGCATGTGGGGCGTTGGCAGCGTATTTGTGCCTGCGTTCCAAAGATTGGTGTATGGATAACTGAATGCTATGCTGGGACAAGGATGTGGTTGATGATGGTGGTATTTCTGCTTGTGCAACTACAGGTGCCGGACAGGAGGCATCTTCGCATGCAGTATGGACAGGGGATTGGCTTGCACGCACAACAGTGGAAGACGCAGCGATGTCTCCCGCAGACACTGCTCCTGGACTCAGGTGTACATCCCACAAAGTCGGGTGCTTTGCTGCCATGTGCCTGATCACGCTGGTGGTGGTCAGGCTGCTAGTTTTGCTACCCCTGCTGATGCTGGCATGGCAGGTGTTGCAAATGACCTTTTTGGAATTATCTGCAGACACCTTAAAAAACAGCTAGACTCAGGAAGTTGTACTGGCAACTTCTGTCATGTTGTTGTTCTGGGGAACGGTTGCCTGTCTTCTGCTTGCGGCCACCACCCTACTTCTTCCAGCCTGTTGAAATGCTATGCCTAACTCCCCCTGTGCACTGCTGTCCTCGCTCTGCATGTCCTCCTGCCAGGTTGGGTCATTTACTGGATCATCCACCATGTCGTCTTCCACTTATGCACCCTGGTCCTCCTCCTGACTTTCTGGCAAATGTGTCTCATCATCGTCCACCTCTTGTTGAGACATGTTCCCACCGTTGCCTTCGTGAGACCGTGGCTGCTCAAATATTTGTGCATCGGTACATACGATCTCCTCATGACCCACTTCAACTGGAGCTGGCGAGAGGCCAGAATCTAAGAATTGATAAGTGAACAGCTCTTCAGAGTCTCCAAGTGTGGGATCAGTTATGCCCGGGGCCAGGCACTCGGCATGGTGGGAAGAAGGAGGATCAGGGTGTGGAATGTGCGGTCCAGTCTCATGGCTACTGACACTTGACCGTGTGGAAAGCAGGGTATTTGTGGTGGTGCCAAACTGACTGGAAGCATTATCCGCTATCCAACTAACAACCTTTTGACACTGGTCTTGGTTTAATAGTGGTGTACTGCTCCGGTCCCCTAGAAATTGGGACAGGAAGGTCGAGCGAGATGATGTGGGCGTTTGTCGTGGTGCAATTCGAGCTTGCACACGGCCTCGGCCTCTGCCTGCGCCACCATCACGTCAAGTTCCTTGTCCCTTGCCACCGGCCTTGCACATTTTCAATGTTGTGCTGCCTGTATAAAGCTAAATGAAGGCGTCCAAAAGATGTTTTTTAGCAGAACACTGAGATTACAGATTAGAATGGTTTAATCCCGGCAGCTGGAACAGTCAGACACAAACGCTGATGCATATACAGTGTTTTGGCGTATACTACTTGGGGCTACAAGCCACTCCTGCCGCACTAAGATGGTAAGTGAATGCAGACAAGAGTTGGTTTTTAGCTGCACACTGAGATTACAGATTAGAGCGGTTTAATCCCAGCAGCTGGGACGGTCAGACACAAACTCTGAAGAGTATACAGTGTTTTGGCGTATACTAATTGAAGATAACCCCTTACTGCCTATAGAGAGCTAAATTAATCCTTAAATAGACTGTTTTGGAGATTTCCAGTCTGTACACCAGCCTCAGATGTGATGCAGGCTGGTATACTAGCACAAGAAGTTTGCTATATACCCTGCCTCCCTGTATACAGCTGTATTAGACCTCAGAAGGACTGTTGTGGTATTAGATTAGCAGCCCTGCACCTACACTAGCTGAAAGGCCACAAATCTGTCCCTGAATCAGCAGCACCTCTCTCTACACTGCCTGTCTGTGGAGCACAGTGACGAGCACAACGCGGTCAGGTCTTATAAAGACTTGATCACGCTGAGCGGCCAGCCAATCACTGTAATGCCACAACCAATATGGCTGTGGCATTACAGTGTCTGTCAGCCAATTCCTGCATGTGGGCTGGCTCTGTAAAGAGCACCAACACGCAGGGAGGTGGACCCCTAGCATAGCAAGAGTATCGCGGGATTACTCAGTACTCGCCGAGTACCCCGATTACTGAGACATTCGTGCGAGTACCGAGTAGTCACAAGCATACTCGCTCATCCCTAAAGGAGAGAGTTATTGCCTTTGCAAGCAGGAAACTCCGGTCTACGTAAAGAAACCCTGAGAATTACAGTTCCTTCAAGTTAGAACTACTGGCTGTAGTTTGGGCTGTAACCGAATATTTGAAGCATTACCTGGCAGCTGCAGAATTCACCATCTGCATGGATAACAACCCGTTGACCCACCTAGACTCAGCAAAATTAGGTGCGTTGGAGCAGCGATGGATAGCCCGGCTGTCTAACTACAATTTTGTCATCAAATATAGGGCAGGCCACAAGAATAGGAATGCAGATGCCTTATCCCGGATGCCACACCTGAAAGACGTATAAAATAAAAATTTGGTTGCGCCACACTGTTTGCCAAAGGCAGAATCTCCGTTATATTAATTCCTCACTCAACTTATCTGGTTGTGCCGTCTCTGCACAACCAGATAGTAGGCTCAGTGGTGAGGAAGGGATCCGAGACCTTTGCTCGCCGGTTCCTGGTTCCAGAATGAGCGCCCAGCTCCAGCTCGCTTCTCCGGGTCCCGTGATCAATCACGTGTCTATTGTGTCAGCCAGGTCCTTGTGTACAAAGCTGCTCTCTTCCACCACACTCCCCATAGGGAGGATAAGGTAAGGAACAATGCAGAAATGGTGGTATTTAGATTATGAGCGCTATACAAGGACACTGCACTGATTAGTATTACCTTTAGGTCTTTATTGAATATTGACAAATGTGAGTCCTCGCCACAACATGTTTCAACGCTAATGCGTCTTCCTCAAGTGGATCCACTTGAGGAAGATGCATTAGCGTTGAAACATGTTGTGGCGAGGACTCACATTTGTCAATATTCAATAAAGACCTAAAGGTAATACTAATCAGTGCAATGTCCTTGTATAGCGCTCATAATCTAAATACCACCATTTCTGCATTGTTCCACACCTGAAAGACGTGGAAGAGGAACTGGAGGAGCTAGAAGAAATGGAGCTACCGGCCTTTCACCGTTCTAAAATAGAAAAGTATCAACCCGGCATCTACCAAAAACATGAGGCAAATCTTAACCCGTTAGCACACCATTGATGGGCTGACACGAAGGATAACGACCCAGCTATACAAGCTAGTGAAAGAGCTGCTTACACAACAAGGTGTGTACCCTAACCAGAACGCCCCAGCTGAGACCCAACACCTCTGGAAAGAGAAAAGCAAGTTGTTCCTGTATCAAGGGAAGCTCTGCAGAAGGCATACCAACCCTAAAACACATGAATTAGTCTGGCAGATAATCGTACCCAAGTGAGACGTCAAAATGGTCTTAGAACCCTACCACGACGGTGCAGGTCATTTTGGATGGAAGAAGTTGGAAGTGCTCTCAAGAGAGAAATTCTACTGGGTTGGCATGTGAAAATCAATCGAGGATTGGTGTAGAAAATGTGGCCCGTGCAACCTCAGAAGGAAAGATCAACAGAGAGCCCCACTCCAGTCCATAGTAACCAAGCAACCACTTGAGTTAGTTGCGTTAGACCACATCAAGTTGTCACCAAGCCGGTCAAGCTATGTCTATGCCTTAACCATCGTGGACCATTACTCCCGCTTCTTAGTGGTGATACCCGTCAAGGATCTGACAGCGAAGACGGCTGCAAAAGCATTTCAGACACATTTCTGTAGACCTCATGAATACCCGAAATAAGTCCTTGCAGATCAAGGTCCAGCCTTGAATCAGAGATTTTCCAGGAGTTCTGTAAGAATATCCGCACGACAGCCTATCTTCCCCAAACCAATGGCTTATGCGAAAAGATGAACCATATTGTAATTGACTTGTTGAAAACATTACCAGAGTCTGAGAGAAATCAATGGCCAGAGACATTACCCGATTTGGTCAACCTGTACAATCATGTCCCGGTGAGTTCTACAAACTGCACCCCAGCCTACCTTATGCGTGCAAGACCCGGTAAGCTGCCAATTGATTTAGATATGGGAATTCTAAAACCAGACGCAGAAGTTGAAGAATCCAATTGGGATACCCTACGTCATAAGCAGTATCGCCAAGTACAAGAGTGCGTAGAGAAAAGTCTTAAGCAAGCTAGAGCAAGACAAGAGAGAACCTTTAACCAACATGCTCAAGCAACTCCATTACAACTCAGTGAGCAAGTTCTCAAGAGAAAGAGACACACCAACAAATTGGATAACCAGTGGGAACCACCCCATATAGAGTCTTACCATCAAACTTAGATAATACTAATGTGTGACTAATAAGAAAAGATGAAGGAAGAACATCAGCAGTTGCGTCAAGAGACCATCTTAAACTGTGTCCTGAAACCCTAAAGATACCAGAAGTAACCTTACCCATACAGGTACAACCTGTCAAAGAAGTAGAAGAAGTATTCCATACCGTATTAGGAGATTTCCCTAAAACATGGCCAAATTACTACGGAGCAGTTGTAGTCCCAATGATTGCTTTCCCTCCAATGGTTGAACCAACACCAGAACCTGTACAACCAGAAGTCCCAAGACCTGACGAACTGGAAGCCGAGCTTGAAGAGGAAGAATCAATTCCTGGTCCCAGTGAGCTTGCCAGTCCTACTGTCAGATCTCCATCTGCCATAGTACCAGACACTCCAAGTAGGTACACATCCACCCACATCATCAGCCTAAATACACCCAGTACACCAGCATTACACAGATCAGAGCATAGTACCAAGGGCCAGTTACCGGCTAGGTACAGAGATTGAAATGTAAACTTAAATGGGAAATGTAAATATGTTTGTGTAAAAGTTAATAGAACCCGGTAGAATGTAAATGTATAGAAAGGGTGCGGATAGCTTGGTGTTAGGTGGCAGCCACGGAGAGTAAGAATTTGGCCTCTTATGCGGTGACCCGAAGGCCTAGAGGCCTACTGCACTTGTAACCAGAGACACCCGTACGTGTTTTTTTTATATATTGTATATTATTGTATATTTATTTTGCAACGTTTAAAAAAGCCCAGTACCTACAGAGACTATCCTGTACGAACTTCTTGCATATTCTTGAACTTTTATTTACTTATTTATGGACCATATCTACCACAGACTGGTTGTGGTAAAGACTCTTTTGTAAATATTTATCAGCCCGGAGGCAATAGACTAAACCCCCGGAAAGACTGCTTTTTGAACTTTTGGACTCTTTTTGAACATTTTGGTGATTTTTGTACTTTTTACTTTTTAAGGCTTTGTAAATATTAATTCTGGGAGCTTGCTATCAACCTTATGGAGACAGCGAAGTAGGTGAGGAGATTGTAAGCCACTTCCCTCCTCTCAGATATATGCAAATATGCACTTCACTAAGGAAGTAGAGAAACTCCAGTGCCACATTTAAGCAGCTTCCTCAAAGTCATAATCGCTTTCCAACAAGCTTTTAATACAACTAAGGGATTTGTGCCAGATCAGAACCCCAAACTACAGACACTGCGTTTCGGGGTATCTGCCCCTCATCAGTGTAGTGTGTGAGATATTCTGACCTGGCTGAGTGAGTGGGCTAAGACAAGGTCTGGGAGCTTGCTATCAACCTTATGGAGACAGCGAAGTAGGTGAAGAGATTGTAAGCCACTTCCCTCCTCTCAGATATATGCAAATATGCAAATTTGCACTTCACTTAGGAAGTAGAGAAACTCCAGTGCCACATTTAAGCAGCTTCCTCAAAGTCATAATCGCTTTCCAACAAGCTTTTAATACAACTAAGGGATTTGTGCCAGATCAGAACCCCACACTACAGATGCTGCGTTTGGGGGTACCTGCCCCTCATCAGTGTCGTGTGTGTTCTGTAATAATATTTACTTCACCATAGTTAGGCAAGACGTGAGACAGTGACCCAAGCACTTGTTCACACAACACACAGTTTATTTACAAGTGCAGGTAATAACAGACCTTTTGAGATCTGGGACGCAGCCAGTACAACCCTGTTTGCACACTCCTGCAAAGTCTCTGCACTGCTGCTAGGTTCTGTCTTGGCCAGGTCCCCTTGGAAGTGACAAGTTCAAACTGCCATGCTGTGTTAAATGGCACCCAGCCAGAACACAGAGCTGCTTCTGCTTTGTCCACCTGGCTCCAACTGAGAACCCCGCCCTGTGCTGCAAGCCCGATTTTAAACACATTCCTGGACATGAGAATAATGAAAGACCCGGAGTGGACTAAAACTCCAGCAGGTCTTATAAAGTTTCAGAGCACATTCTGGGAGATACATACCGACCTTCATAGATGAAACCGGTCACTGCCTCACATACCACCCACCCCCTTCAAGCTTGTGGGGTTGAACACCAGCCATCGGACAAGGACCCCTAGACAGGGCATCCACATTGCCCTGCAACCTCCCCTCCCAGTGTTCCACAGTGAAACTAAAGGTCTGCAGGGAGAGGAACCAAAGGGTAACCCTAACATTTCTCTACTTGGCGTTACACATCCAAACCAACGGAGAGTGGTCCGTCACCAAGCGAAACTGTCGCTCCAACAGGTAATGGAAGGAAAAAACAACAAGTTGCGCCACGCTGATCCCACACTTTGAATAAGGGTTAATCAGAGATACACTCACCTGGAACTGTTGTGCACCGCACAACAGGGAATGGGGTACAGGGTGAGTGTAAAATCTGTCTGTTTTTCCTGAAGCGACCTTCCACTTGGCTTCGTGTAGTAAGGCTCCGCGGTCGGGCCGACCGTGTCCAACGGGCCTGAACACTTAATCCCAGGGGAGGCAGTTCTATTGTATGTTCAGCAGGGTCTCTCCTCCAGCAGCTCTCATACCACACCCTGAAGGGAGGAGGATAATGACAGGAAGGAAATATAGTATGGAAGTGAGCGCTAGAAAAGACCAAGGAACTGAAAATTAAGAGAATTACCTCTAAGTTTATTAAAAGGTGGGTGGAGCGAGCCCTCAGCCACAACGCGTTTCGACAAACGTCTTTCTCAAGTGGATGTTCGGCTCAAAATAACCATTCCTTATATATCAAAATCTTACTCCTCTGTCCTGGAGGGTGTGATTAGCCCATCAAACACACCTCCCATCAATTATCGTCAGTGGAGTATTATAAATAAATAACACAGTAACTGTGTTATTTATTTATAATACTCCACTGACGATAATTGATGGGAGGTGTGTTTGATGGGCTAATCACACCCTCCAGGACAGAGGAGTAAGATTTTGATATATAAGGAATGGTTATTTTGAGCCGAACATCCACTTGAGAAAGACGTTTGTCGAAACGCGTTGTGGCTGAGGGCTCGCTCCAACAGGTAATAGCACAGGAATTCCAAAGCCCACTTTATGCCCACACTCCTTCTCCACTACGCTATAAATCCTCTCTGGCGGGGTGAGCTTCCTACTCAAGGTAGTGATAGGGTGCTCCTCTCCATTCACCTCCTGTGGCAGGCACTGCTCCCAATCCAACATCAGAGGCATCTGTCTGCACTATAAACTCCCTTCAAAAGTTGGGGTTGGTGAGAACAGGCTGTCCGCACAGGACCACCTTCAACACATGGAAGGCCTTCTCAGCCTGAGCTTTCCAGCACACCATGTCAGACTTCTTTCCTTTAAGAAGATCTGTCAATGGTGCCGACAACCTAGCAAAATTGGGAACGAAGAATCTGTAATACCCAACGATACCAAGGAAAGCCCGTACCTGCTTCGTGGTAAGGGGTCGGGGCCAGTTATGAATAGCTTTGATTTTATTGATTTGTGGCTTAATCACCCCTTGGCCTATCACGTACCCCAAGTAGTGGACTTCCATTATGTCCATCAGCCTCTGGAACGTGGCTGAAGCCCCATATGACCCAACAGGCAAGGTGACATAGTGATAGAGACCCTCAGGGGTGACAAAGGCAGTCTTTTCTTTTGCTGACTCCGTCAGTGGCATCTGCCAGTAACCCTTAGTCAGGTCGAGCGTTGTGAAGTACTTTGCCTGTCCCAGTCTCTCAATCAGCTCGTCCACCCTGGGCATTGGATAAAGGTTGAATTTTTACACTTCATTTAACCATCGGAAATTGTTACAGAAACTCATTGATCTGTCGGGTTTTGGGATCAACACAATGGGGCTAGTCCACTCGCTCCTGGACTCCTCAATCACCCCTAAATGAAACATTTTCCTCACCTCACCTATGATAGCTTGCCTCCGAGCCTCCGGTATGGTTTCATGCGTACCTTTACGTGAGACTCGGTGACAATATTGTGTTGGATCACGGATGTTCTGACTGGCAGGTCTGAGAACACATCCAGATTCTGCTGTACTAACCTCCTAGCTTCCCACCTCTGTTGTTTGGTGAGTGAGTCCCCTATCCTCACTCCTGGCTCATCATCCCCGGATGCCAATATAGCCGGTGTCAGGTGACTAGAAGAAGATAGGTCTGGAGTTACATCAGATACCATACCAGGGCCACTTAAAGAATTGGATACAGCGCCAGGAGTCGGTGCTTCTACGAATGCGCCATTTTCTGGGATGGCTGCGGACTGCAATTCACAGTGGGGGAGGGAGCAGAAAGTTTGGGCAACCCTGCGCTGTGGATTCCAGCTGCTTAGTTGTACCGGACCTGACACAAAAATAGGGCAAAGCCTATGTTGTTTTTTTTAATCATTTCATGAAATTCATGAAATAATTAAAAAAAGGGCTTCCTTATATTTTTGGTTCCCAGCCACTAGGCAGCTGGGGGTTGGGGGCAACCCATACCTGCCTGCTGTACCTGGCTGGCATACAAAAGTATGGTGAAGAACACATCAATTTAAAAAAAAAAATCATTATATAATAAAAAAAAAAAAAAAAAAAAAAAAAAAAACACATAACCCTAACCCTAGGGTTAAAAATTAAAAAATGCATGGGCACCGTCTGCATTTTTTATTGCCAGCTAAGGGTAGCCCAAGCAGCTACTGGCTGCTGACCCTCCCCACTGCTTGGTGTTACCTTCACTGGCAATGGAAAATCCAGGTAAGCCCTTTTTTTAAGTTTAAAAAAAAAAATGACATGGGCTTCGCCATATTTTTGTATGCTAGCCAGGTACAGCAGGCAGATACGGGCTGCGCCCAACCCCCAGCTGCCTAGTTGTACCCGGCTTGGAACCAAAAATATAGGGGAGCCTTGTTTAAAATTATTTCATGAATTTCATGAAATAATAAAAAATAACTGGCGGGGGCCTTGCCCTATTTTTGTGTCTAGCCAGATACAACTAGGCAGCTGGGGGCTGGAATCCACAAGGCAGGGTGGCCCAAACTTTCTGGCCCCCCCACTAAGAATTGTAGTCTGCAGCCACCCCAGAAAATGGCGCATTCATTGAAGCGCCATCTTCTGGCGCTGTAGCCAACTCTTCCAGTGACCCTGGTGCCAGTTAGCTCGCTGGGTAATAATGGGGTAAGGGCCAGCTTTGCATTATCAGCTGGCCCTAAGCCCGAAATCCATTGCCAATATTAGACATTACCACCATGAATTTCTAGTGAGGAGTTAAAAAAAGACACAACACAGAGAAAAAATGTTTTACACAACACAATTAGGGACTCCATCTTTATTGAGCAAAAGAACCCTCCTCCTCCGACGCAGTCCTGGGTCAAGGGTACCACGACGTCTAATTTGAATCTGATATCATCTAATCGGTTTTCCCAGCCAGCAAACCAATCAGATGATCAATATCAGGTAGGGATGGGCGAATCTACTCGCTAGGACTCGTTACTCGGCGAGTAGTAAGGGACTCGCAGGACTCGGTACTCTGCGAGTTTCCCAGCGTTTACTCGCACGAGTCCAATGCAAATCAATGGCAAACGCTGACAAAACTAGGATTGCCATTGTTTGCATTAGACTCGGCTACTGTGCCAGTGATAGCAGGGAAACTCGCAAAGTAACTGCTGCTTCTCTGGAGTCCAGCTGTCTTCTCTGTGCAGCTCCAGGGTCCTAGAGCCCGCCTGCTCACAGACATGATGTAGCAGTGCTGAGATTGTTCTCAGTCTGCTCATTCCCTGTGCATAGACATCTATATCTATGCACAGGGGATGAGCAGAGAGGACATCGCGTTTTGGACTACGTCGGACGGAAGAGGATTTTTTTAATTAAAGATGGAGTCCCTAATGGCTTTTTTTTTTATTTCAAATAAAAAAGTTTCTCTGTGTTGTGTTTTTTTAACCCTTTATTGGAGATTCTTAGTGGCTGGGTCAAACGTGGCCTGACATTAAGAATCTCGGGCTTAATACCAGCTTGTATAACAAAGCTGGTATTAACCCCTTTATTACCCAGCGTGCCACCGCCACCAGGGCCGCTGGAAGAGCGGGGTTCAGCGCCAGAGGATGGCGCTTCAATGAACGCGCCATCTTCTGGGGCGGCTGCGGGCTGCAATTTGCAGCGGGGGGTGCCCAGAAAGCTTGGGCATCCCTGCGCTGCGGATTCCAGCCCCCAGCTGCTTAGCTGTACCTGGCTAGACATAGAAATTGCGCGGAGCCCCACGCATTTTTTTTTAATTATTTCATGAATTTCAGAGTCAGAGTCTCAGAGTCAGACTCAGAGTCTCAGAGTCAGAGTCTCAGAGTCAGAGTCTCAGAGTCAGAGTCTCAGAGTCAGAGTCAGAATCTCAGAATTTCATGAAATAATTTAAAAAAAATGCGTGGGGCTCCGCTCTTCCAGCGGCCCTGGTGGCGGTGGCACGCTGGCTAATAAAGAGGTTAGGGCCAGCTTTGTATTATCAGCTGGCCCTAAGCCCGAAATTTATGGCGGTCACGCCAATATTAGACATGACCGCCATGAATTTCTATTAAATTGTTTTAAAAAAAACACAACACAGTGAAAAATTTTTATTAGAAATAAAAAAAAAATCCATTAGGGACTCCATCTTTAATTAAAAAAATCCTCTTCCGTCCGACGCAGTCCAAAACGCGATGTCCTCTCTGCTCATCCCTGTGCATAGATATAGATGTCTATGCACAGTGAATGAGCAGACTGAGAACAATCTCAGCACTGCTACATCATCTCTGTGCACAGACATTCATATCTGTACACAGGGAATGAGCAGACTGAGAACAATCTCAGCTCTGCTACATCAGGCAGCAGGCGGGCTCTAGGACCCTGGAGCTGGGGCAGCCAGCACACAGAGCAGACAGGACTCTTATCTGTGCGAGTTTCCCAAAGTAAACGAGTCCAATGCAAATAAATGGCAAAACTAGGATTGCTTCAGGCTGAAGCTTCCAAGACACATCTGCGATTTGTAAATCTCACACTACTCGCTATTACTCGCTTCCCCATTCATTAACATTGGACTCGCTAGACTCGCAACGAGTAGTCCTGTGCTCGGACTCGCTAGAGTCAAGCGATTCCGAGTAATTTAGGATTCGCCCATCACTAATATCAGGCACAAGGACCTGAATCAGATGATACATCAGCTGATTGTTTAAATACTGGTTAAAAAAATCAGCTGATGTATCTTGACAAAAAAAAAACAAACATACCTCTGCAGACACGTCCTCCAGGATCTGCAGGTAATCGGCTGATCATGTTATTCCCAGTAAAAAGCCGTCTTTCTCCCGCGGCTGGCCGGTTTAATGGCCAGCCGAGAGCATCAGCTGATCATTTAATACAAGCCGGGCAGGAAAAAGCCGGCTTTTTACCGGGAATTAGACGATGAGCTGATGCGCTCAGCTGATCGTTTAAACCGGTCAGGTGGGAGAAAGCTGGCTTTTTACTGCCATCCATTTTAAATGATCAGCTCATGCTGTCAGATGATCATTTAAACAGGTCGGTCAGGAAAATGCCGCCTTTCTACCGCGGCAGTTCCCCATCAGCTGATGCTGTCAGGTGACAGCATCAGCTAATTATCGACAGGTCCTGGCAGCAATCGGACGTGTCCTGGGAGTCTGCTGACAGGTGTGTAGGATTTTTTTTTTTCGGTCATTTGGATTTCACTTTAGCAGTGAATGTACAGGCAGCCAGAAGCACATACGCTGCTGAAGTGAAAGTTTTAGGCTTTCTGCAGAGCACCGGAGGTGCTGCTGGCAAAATGCTTAGGTGTCCCTGTAGGTTAACATTGGGCTCGGTGCTCGGGTCGAGCACCCAAGCGTCTTGATATGCTCGACCCGAGCATCAAGCACTCGAACATTTCACTGCTCGCCCATTACTACTTATAAGGTTTCAGAGCACATTCTGGGAGATACATACCGACCTTAATAGACGACACTGGTCACTGCCTCACAGCCTGTACATCAGAATATGCAAGCAGCTGGTTTGCTTGCCTTTGTAAAGACCAGAAAGGAGCCTGCTGTGGTTGGCCAACAATGGTGTAAGAGTTCGGGGGGGGGGGGGGGGAACTGGAGGATGAGTAAGATTGTTTGATGACAATGAGGGTGGCTGCGTTGACACTGATTCAGGCATGCAGAGCCTATTGTCTCGTGAGATTTGCCGCTTCTCAAAGAGATTAAACACCATCCGTGGGTTGTTAGGAGGCAGACAGGCATCCATCACTATTTGGATGGCAGCCCTTGCATGCAGCTTCACTGGGCGGGGTATCTCTTGCAAATAGTTGCTCAGACTATGTGCAAAGGGGCTTCCCCCCCATCATCATTAACAGTGTGAGCCAGGTACTGTAGCACATCTGTGCCCACTTCTCGTCTGTGGTTGGTGATGGGGATCTCCCTTCGGCACCGGGACCTGCGGGGTAAAGGAGAGGCCAGAGGGGAAATATGCAGTGGCAAAGTGGGAATGCTGCTGTGTCTAGGGTCCACTGCCTCCTGAACCTGCTGGTTGGCTGATGCTGATGCCGCTCTGTTTGTTGATGACTGAGAAGCTTCTGAAGCTGGTGGTGCTGGTGCTGATGTTGAGGCAGTTTGGCCCATTGATCCCAAAGGCACACAGTCCTCTTCACCAGATTCAGCCACACAATCAGTCTGTGACTGTGTTTCATGGAGCCACTAGGTTGATAATTTCTCCTCTCCCGTCGGTATTGGTCATGGCAACTCCTCCATCTTCATCCCAAAAGATCAACTGCATTTCGGAAATCAAAATTCATATTACTGATGCATCCCAGGGTCGTGGGGTACTCTGAATCAGGCTTTAATGCTTCTGGTGAGACACAGGGGTCAAGACCTGGCTCCGTGACCCTGGGTTCAGCGTCAATGGGGTCTTAGGAGAGAATTTAGGGAAAGGGTGGTTTAAGGGGTAAATTGTTTCTGATGCCACCTGTGGTTGCGGCTATAAGTAGCCGCTGCTGCTGCAGAACCTCTGGGGACGATGGATGGACAGCTGGGATGAAGTGGCTCTCCACGGGTGGAGCTGGTCCCCAGGGCAGTAAAGGGTAATTGGAAGTCTCTGGCAGGCAGAAGTAAACTTTAGGCTTCATTACCTTGCGCAGTGGCCTTCACAGCCAGTTGCCGCGGTAATAACACAGTCTCACACAGTTCTGCAATTCTGTACCCGGGTTTACTCGCAATACTTCTCAACAAGTCATAAGATGTTACACTGTCTGTCAGATAAGCTCTGGCCTGTGTGGTCTTTGGGGAAAACCGGGGTGGCAAGTATGAGATCCTCGGTGGTGTGCCACTTTCTGTCGTTCTCTGTTCCTGTTCCTCAGTGCTTCTGCCTGCCTTTGTCTCTTTTCAGTGCCTCTGCATGCAGAGCCCCAATTAGCAGCCACGGGTCTTGGCGGGCGACCTGTACCTATCCCCTGACCCTCGTACGGCTGCCTTCTCGGGGAATGCGCCAGATGTAAGCCACAGCTCCTATGAAGCTTGTGACCTCCGGTTCAGCGGTTCGGGCTCTAGACTCCCGCACTGTGTTCAGGTCCGGTCCCTGTGTCTAGACCAAACCCCTCCATCTGGTATCACGAGTCCCGGATTCGGGCGCACGGGCTGCTCACGCTCCGCCGGTGTCCCTAGGGTTCCTTACTTTCCATTCCCAGGATGAGCCTTTTTCTGCACAAGTTCCCTGTTTCTAATTTCACACTGCTTTCCTGTCTCTCATTCTCCTCCTCACTCAACTTGACTTCTCACTCTCCTCTCTCCAACTGCTCTTCTTTGTGCTGTCATTCTAGCTGTTCTCTGCTCCACTAAAAACTGAAAACTCTCTTCCTTCTACTTCCCACCCACACTTTTCTACCCTATTCTCCTCCCTTGGACTGGGTCTTCCCTACAGTGGGTCCACCCACGTCCCTTACTAGAGTCTAAGTGTTTGTGCGTTTGGGTGTGGATCCCACACCTACCATCCCCGTCTCCCGACCACAGGAATACCACACCCTGGCTTGGGTGCAGTACCCATCGTGGCGTCCAGACCGCTGGGGTGCCACATTACAAAGTGAACACCAAACAAAACAGTGTAAACACATGCAGGTGGAGGAATCTGACCGGCGATATGTCGCCCCGACACCATCGCCGTGAAATTGCCTCGCAATTGCGGCGTGTAATTGGGGAATTTGGCGGCAATTAAAAAGTTGTCGCCTGGTTCCGATTTCACAGCACTGCTCCAAAATCAGAGGCAATCATGAAGGCGACATTCCCGGCTTTTGGCATGTGAACGGACGATAGTGATGGAATCTGCGTCTCCTATTGATTTTCCGAAGGCGTGCCACAGCGTGCTGGAGTCCGCGCCCCGTCAGCGATGATTGGTGGTGGCTACTGTGTTTCCATTGGCTGTCACTTGACACCGCGCCATATTTGAACTGCTGTCCATTCACAACCACACAATGCCAATTGCGTCAAGTATTAGCCAGCCTTCCAGCGCAGGCTGGCCAATCATAACGCTATTGCGTTGTCTAATCAGAGTGTTTGGGGCGCTGTATACACCAGTCTGTGACGCCTATGTTCTCGGGACACTTACCATGTACGCCCACATTCCTTTGGGTATTGCGGCGTGTGAAGCGGCGAGCGAACTCCACCGGATTGGTTCCGCTGTGGGGTAGGCGATTTCCGGAGCGACACATCGCCTTAGGTTGAGGGCGAAATTGCGGCATGTAAAAGCGCCATCGGCGATCTGAGGTAACCATGAAAAACGTGCACGCGCACGTTAGATTGTCTCCTATTGCCACCAAAAATTGCAGCGTGTAAAGGTACCCTAATGGGGGAACAGTTACCTGGTGATGTATACCCATGATGCATCTCGATGCCTCCGGTCTACATAGCCAAGGTCTTTGAGGTCCCACAGTTCTGGCCTTTCCTGAACAAGGACAATGAGCATATCGAAATTAATGCGTTGTGCCATAGTGATTGTCTCCGTGGAGGTGTGATATGCTGGATTCACAAAGTTCAGCAGACAGCTACTTCCTGGGTTTCAAATTCACGCCTCTTTTTATGTACAATTTCCTGCCTTCTGAGTGTTTCTGCTGTGAAAAAATTGGACCACACATGGATGGTCCGTGTGCTGTCTGTGTGCTGTCTGTCATTTTCTCGCACCCATTGACTTGACTTGCATTGGCGAGTCTCGCATGATTATCGCATACTGTCACAGCATGTTGCTACTTATTTCTCATCCAGGATCTGGATGAGAAAAAAGCTGACAACACACGGAAATCTGTTCTGACTTATTTAACCCCTTCTCGACTCATGGGTCGGGTCCCGGTGTTTGATGTGAGCGCCGGCGCGGTGCTCACATCCAGTGGCGTAACGTCAGGCCCAGGGGACCCGATGCGAAAGCACCAACAGGGCCCCCAATTATTGCAGATCTTTAATAGTATTAGTCTTTTTCTATGGGCCAGAGGGACTTTTGGGGCCCCCCTAGGCTGCAGGGCCCGGGTGCGATCACAACCTCTGCACCTATTGTAGTTACGCCCCTGCTCACATCAAACACCCGACACCTCAGCTGATCTCATTAGCTGAGATGACGGGCTTCCAGCACCGATCAGATCCGAGATTCGATCGGTGCCATTGACTTTTTGGATCCCTCTGTCAATCACTAACAGCGGGATCCAAAACTGCCTCGGCGGAGAACGAGCTGTTCCCAGCCTGCATTAGAGATCCTGTGATAATATCACAGAATCTCCAGTGCTCACGTGACTGCCCAGGGTCCTGGCTTGACCGTAGAAGCTGTCACAGATCATTTCCTGTGAGTGGTTGGCAAGCACTGCCAACCACTTACAGTGTGCATTTGTGACAGGTCCCGATGTGCTGCAGCTCATCGGAATCTGTCACAAAGCGATCAGATTGTGCAGCAGTGTGGCGCCCTATGGGACTGTGTAAAACAAATAATGAAATGAAAGATGAAGTTTTTAAAAATATGAGAAAAAAAACTAAAGGTACAAATCACCCCCTTTTGCCCCATTCAAAATAAAAGTATTAAAGAAAAAAAAAATTATATATATATACACATATTTGGTATTGCCCCGTTCATAAATGCCTGATCTATCTATATTTAAAATCAATTAATTAGAGCCATAAACTGCGTAACAGAAAAAGGGTCCAAACGTGCAAATTATGTTATTTTGGTTGCCACAACATTGCTATAAGATACAATAACAGGTGATCAAAACAGTGCATTTACCCAAAATTGGTATCGTTAGAAACATCAGCTCAAGACGCAAAAAATAAGCCATCAAACAACCCCAGATCCTGAAAAATGAGAACGCTAGAGGTCACAGAACATGGCACAAAAAGTGCAATTCTCTTTTTTTTTTTTTTTTCAAATTTCTGAATTTTTTTTCACCACTTAGATTCCAGTATAAGTATACATGTTTGGTATCTACATATTCGTACCGAC